>MEHQ01000645.1:9518-24246 GCA_008828725.1 Saccharina japonica | reverse complement strand
CGTGGCGGCCCCTCCCCCCCCCTTGCCTCTATAAACGCCTACAAACAGGGACGTGGGAAGAACGTTCCCCAGCCAGGGCCTGTTTAGGAGCCGCAACGGCCCCGGTCAAAACATGCTCTCCAACGTTCTGAAAGCCTGTCTAAGGACTAACCCAGACGTTGGCTACTGTCAGGTACGTGGTGGTGGTGGTGTTGGTGGTAGATGGTGGTGGTGGTGGTGGTTTTTAGTGGCGGGGACGGTGGTGGTTTGTAGTGGTAGTGATGGTGCAGATATCGCTGCCGCCGATTTTGTATTTTGTTTTTTGGCGTGGGTTTTTCGGTAGCGTCGCAAGGAAAGCAGCCAGGAACCTTGTGAGGACAGTGCCATCGCTGCTGTTCGACGCTCTCGCGTTAACCCTTTTAAGCAGTATGGTTGTAGGCACAAACTACTTGAAATTATAGTCATATTTTGGTGTGTGCAGTGTTAATATTGTTAAAACACACGGCGATTGGCCCTCTCACGCTGTAGCCAATGGGATTAGCGCTTTCTCTCTCACGCGCTGAGCAATGCGGTTGGCTCTCTTCCACTCGTCAAACGTAGCGATTGGCTCTCTCTTGAGCGTACAGCACGGCTGTGATTGGCTCTCTCTCTCTCGTGCGTTACAGACTTGGCGCGTTACGCGTTACACAACTATGGTTGGCTAGCGTATCACCTGGGGGATAATATATAACACCCCCCCCCCCCCTTTGGGCGAGTTTCAAAAGTGCAAATGCCGAGCGACGATATATTTTCAAAAGCCACCATTTTTGTTGTCTGTGTGTGCCCCTCTTCAAGCCGTATGACCCCTCTAAGCCATGGCCCCCCTAAGGCATGTTTTGGAGAAAATCGGCTTCGAAAAGCGTTCCAGGGGGGGTGTGTTATCTTGCGTGTTTTTCGGTACAGTAGTGCCGGTTGCCGCTATAGTGCCGGCATACGCCAGGCAACAACACCGGCACTATAGTGGCAACCGGCACTATTATACTCCGCACACTAATTGCCACACTGGTTAATCCTATCTATGCTCGTGAGCGATTCCACGGGCACTATACGTAGCGGGCAAGCCGGCACGACTCAAACCGGCACTAAAGAGGGACCGCTTCTGTATACAGTGGGTACCCCTATTCAAGAGCGCCCAATGATATCCAACGCAAGTCGACGAGGGAAGAAAGTGCTGAAACCTTCTCGCGATAAAAAATGCAAGACACGTGCCGTAGGAGAAGAGCCTACTTAGTGACTCCGGATCTGAGTTACGACTAAAGAGGGAGAGAGAAAAGAAGGGCGAATTAAGATGATAAATGGGATGGAAAAATATAATAAAAAAATAAAACAAAAGATGATGAGAGCATTGGGGATTTCAAGAGCGGTCAAATCGGCCATGTCCCGCCTACTAAAAACTATATATATATGCCCACTACAGATAAGGGCAAATGTGTAGTTTAACCCACTTAAGAACCTGTCCTACGCTTGTAAGGACAGACTACTTGGAATTAGTGTGGGATAAGCTTTGCAGGGCTGAAAGTTTATATAACCCATTCAGAACTGAAAAAAAATCCCACACTAATTCCAAGTAGTTTGTCCCCAAATTCGTGGGACCACTTCTTAAGGGGTTAAAGGGTTAAAATCGCTCGTTTTGGCTTGTCACGGGGCGCTCTTAACCCATTCAGAACTGAAAAAAAAATGCCCCACACTAATTCCAAGTAGCTTGTCCCCAAATATGTGGGACCAGTTCTTAAGGGGTCAAAAGAGCTCGTTTTGGCTTGTTACGGGCCGCTCTTAAATCGGGGTACCCACTACTGTTTTTGTGCCCCGTTTACCGACGATACCCACGTCCTTCCCCGTAATGTTCGCGACAACCCAGGGGATGAACTTCGTTGCCGGCGCGCTGCTGCTGGCGTGTTCCGCGCAAGACCCGGCCGTCGCCGAAACGCCTCAAAGCAGCAGCAGCAGCGGCGGCGGTACAAACGGTGCCGGTTCGGGAAGTTCCGCCGCAGGGAGGAGCGGCGGTGCGTCTTCCGTGCTGGGAGCGTCGACCGAGTCGTGGGAGGAGGAAGGGGAGGACTGCGATGGCAGCGGCGAGGACGATAGTCAGGCGCGGTTCAGGTTTTGTTTTTTTTTTGGCGGGGGGAGGGAGGGTTGAGTGTGAGTTTTGTTTGTTCGTTTTTTTTTTTCTCTTTCTTTCTCTCTCCTGTTTTTCCTTGTGCGTTCGTTCTTATTTCGTGCTTGTTGTATACTGTTGGTGTTGTTTTTTGTTCTCGCTTCTGTTTCTTTTGTTGTTGTTGTTGTTGTTGCTGTTGTTTTTTAGTGTTCTTGTATATACGTCTACTACTGTTGTGTTTGTCCCAGTTTTTGTTTTCGTACGTGGTTGCTTGGAGTTCCTCTCGCGTTTTTATCTCCTCCTTTTTTCCTTCGGCTCTCCGAAGTGGTGCTACCTGTGCAAATAGTGTACACGACAACGGACCCGTACGGTGTTGTGCTCGATCTAGATGGCAAGAAAAACATATCCCACCACAAAAACAAATGTACATATATATACAGTACTGTGACGGTGAGGGTTAGACGTATCTATCGTAGATCTCAGAACACGTACGCATGGACGGATACATCACAAAGTCAAGCACCAAAGATCCGGCCAGACCGGATCTGAGGGCGTTAGAGGTTCGCTGAACGTTGACCTCTCCCCTCAAGCTGACTCGATGCTCCTCCACCCTTAACGCCCAATTGGGGTGAGGCTCGATGAGCCCCCCACGGTGCCAGAACTATAATAGACCCGCCGTGTAGCACGGCGGTAGCATCTCCTTGCTACATTATAAGAAATAACTCTGCTCGGTTACGTCGACCGTAACGACGGCTACAAGGGACCATCGCTCCGGGACCTCTCCAAGGCGACTTCTACGCGGCAGCAACCACGACGGCGGAGTCTAGCATTAACAGTACGCGCCATATGTTAAGAATCTCTTAGTTCTGGCCAGAATGGAATTCTTATGTAAGACTGGTATGATACTTGTATACGTACTATTAGTACTGTAATCGTGTGTGCTCAGCGAGAAACGTCACTCCAGATCCTATATTATATATGTATATTATATATACCAGTAGCCTTTATTTAACCCATTCAGAATCGCAAAAGCTACGTATCTCACACATGTCCCAAGTAAGTTTGTCCCCTAATTATAATACGTGGAACCAGTTCTTACTCAACGTTAACATCACAATAATGAGCCGCGGGCCTCAGCCGACGTATCATATTTACATAGGAGATTATAAACTGCTGTTGCATACTATACGCGGTATGCCGGTACATTATACGAACTCCAGGCGGAGTGGAGGAGCGGCCCGGCGCATCTCAAGGCGGAGAAGGAGGTCTTCTGGCTCATGCTCGCTCTCACGTCGAGGCTGAGCGGGGTCGGCTCGGGGTTGGGCATGCGGGAGCTGTGGCTGCCGGGAGTTCCGCAGCTGAAGGCGAGCAGGCGTTATTTTATAGGGGCTGGTTTGATACTGAACTGTAGTACGAGTAGTACTGTAAGTATATGTTTTAGTACGGGGGTGTCTCAGCTCAAGACGAGCAGGCGTGATTTGTAAGGGCCTGGCTGTATACTGATTTTAGTAGAGGCAATTTCGTAGTGGTGGGGCCTGGAAAATCGTGATTTAGACCAATCACAGCACAAAAAAATCGTAAAAATCGTGACGTAGACCAATCACGAGCAATAAAAAATGCAAAAATGTCAATCCCGCCGCCGAACGAAGCACGGCGGTGCGCACGCAGAAGAAGCGCCTCACAGAGGTTAGAAAGCTCGATGGAGAGAGCTTGTTGGAACTCGTACGAGTACAACGGAAGGCTGTTGTTGCTGTGTTGTTGCTGCTGCAGCGTGTTGTTGCTGTTGTTATCGTCGCAACGAGAGTGGAACGTACGTACTGGTATCATTCTGCGTCGGGGGTGGCTGATACCACCCACCACCCACCACCACTTACTTGGTGGGTCATCCATACCGCAAAACTTGTTTTTTTCAGGAAAAAATTCTGCCAGATGATACATATATCCTTCATGCTCCCACGCATTGAGTTGGTTTCAACACCTTCGATAGCCCTACACAAGATTGTTCGAATGAGCCTACTTTCATGCCGAGGTTCAAACTGTAGCGCTCGCGGTGGCCTCGCAGCAGAGGGCACATGGCCGAAAACCAAAACTCGAAAAATTGAGCAACCCCGTAGCCCGAATCGAAAAAACCTCCGAAAGACTTGGGAAATCTTTCTCTCTCTTTTTTTTTCTTTTTGTCCCAGGCCCCCCTACTAAAAAAGTGCCTAGTTTTTGTAGTATTAATATTAATAGTACTATTAAGTAGTCGTAGTAGTAGTGACGTTTCGAAGTATGTATCTATTTGTGGGTTGGGGAATTCCTCAGCTCAAGGTGAGCAGGCATGCTTTGTTAGGGCCTCGTTTGGACTTTCCTTCTATTTTTAATGTACGCGTAGTAGATTATCAGTAAGTCTGGGGTTTCCCCAGCTGAAGGCGAGCAGGCTTTTTTTTTGTTAGGGACTGGTGGGATACTGAGTTACCAGGTATAGTATGAATATAAACATGTGTTCTCCCTCACCTCAAGGCGAGCAGGCGTGATTTGTTAGGGCCTGATTGTATGCATACACGACAGCATACCTGGTATACTACAATATATTCAACAGTAGTATCATACTTTGTTGCCTCGGGAGTTCCTCAGCTCAAGGCGAGCAGGCATGCTTTGTTCAGGGCTGGTGACAGCGGGTTCTACAATAGTAATTGGTTTCGGGCAGTGTGTGTGTGTGTTTTTTTATATATGCTGCTGCTTCTGCTACGCTGCTGCTGCTGCTGCTACGCTGCTGCTGCTGCTACGCTGCTGCTGCTGCTACGCTCCTGCTGCTGCTACGCTGCTGCTGCTGCTGCTGCTGCTACGCGGCCACCTTGCGTTAACCCCCACCCTGTTACTCGACACTTGTCGCATGCATGACCACGCGCACCCGAATGTTTTGGTTTGTTGGTTCATCTACACGCTATGTACCAACACGAATCCTTTTTTTTTCTTTTTATCGTGTTCCTCCAGGTGCGCGTGTTTCAGTTCGACAAGCTTCTCTTGCGGGAGCTGCCCCGGCTGTACAACCACTTCAAGGCCAAGCAACTGCAGCTGGAGGTGGGTGGAGAAGGGGAGAGGGCAGTAGTGGACAAAGCATGATAGTAGATCTTCCTAAGGTAGCTATTTAGGCACTCTGGTTGGCTAAGGGTATGTTTGACGCGGCTCAATCAACTTGGACTCTTTCCCAGCCACAGCATCCCGAGTCAACCTAGAGTCTTTCCAAGCTCAGCATCCACGCCGGCCGAGTCAACCTAGAGTCTGACCAAGCACAGTATCCCAGCACTGACTACTGGTATAGGGTTCGGGTTAGGGGTAGGGTTCGGGTCGGAGGGTCGGCTTCAGGCGCCAAGCACAAACCCCCCGTAAATATCTACTATCAAGGTTCGTTCACCCCTCGGAGAGGGAGAGAGCTAAACGCACAACACATAAAACAATTATACCCGTAAAAAGGGCGTTGAGTTCGCACCGGGGTGCGTTTTCAGCGATTGTTTTCTGGACAACGATAAGGTTTGCAAAAAAAGTCCGAGACTCCCGTATATTAGGGCCCCGGCCTGTCGGCTGGGGGGGGGGGGGGGGGGCTCCCGGGTACTGGCAGTACGATAGGGGACGAGAAGCAGCGTCCGGTGCCGCGGCTCTCGCACCACGCCATTGGAGCCCCCCCCTCCCATTGCTGTCTCAGGAAGTGGCCATACCAGAAAATAAATTAACTCATTGCAGCTGTCACCCATATGCAAGTCCGCCTCACAAGCGGTTCTTAGTAGGATGCAGCTCACCCTTCATGCGACTCGCCCAACACCTCACGGCGTTTCGCGCTTGGTGCTAGCAAATGTATGCCTGGTCGGTGAAAACCCGACATGCTCCGTCCCGGCGTTGTAGGGATGCGAGGGTCTATGGTCATACGACTACGGCCATGCATGAAAATGAAGTACCCCCCCCCCCCCCATGCTCCGTCCCGGCATTGTAGGGATGCGAGCACACTTGCACGTACGTGGTAGAGGGAAACGGGAATCACATCAAGAGAAAGTCAGCCGCAGGCTTCCCCCGAACGAAGACCAGTGCCGACATTTCCGGTAGATACCTCGGGCGCACTGCTCCTGCGCTGTCACTTTGCAAATTGCAGCGGCAGCGGCAGCAGAGCCTTAACTACCCTTAAAGGTTACGACCAACGTAGCGCCAAGCAGGTCGTCTGTATCTCACAGGCGGTCCCTCCGCCCGTCCTTTCGTCCGGCGGTGTTTTCACACTGATACACAGCCTGTAGAGAAACAAACTCTAAGCCTGCACAGGAGCAGCATCAATTGCGACAAAAAACGAAAAATGATCGGCGTCGTCGCGGCTTTCGCATCATGACGTCATTGATGTCCCGGGAAAGGTCAATGATCATACGACTACGAGCATGCATTCCTATAAAGTGTGTATAAAGTACCCACGCTCCGTCTCGAGAGAAACGCGTGGTCAATGGTCAAATGACTACTTCGCGCCTGGTGCAAGCAGTGTCTGCCTGGTTGGTCAAAATCCCCCATGCTCCGTCCCGGCATTGTAGGGATGCGAGGGTCAATGATCATACGACTACGGGCATGCATTCATATAAAGTGTGTATAAAGTACCCACGCTCCGTCTCGAGAGAAACGCGTGGTCAATGGTCAAATGACTAAGGCAAGCAACAAATGAGTACCCCCCCCCTCCTCCCCCGGTGGGCCCAAACAGGTGCTGGTGAGCCAGTGGTTTCTGACGCTCTTCTCGTACAGCTTGCGGCCACCGATGCTGCTTCGAGTGCTCGACTTGACCTTCACCGACGGCTGGAAGGCGATGTTCCGCTTCGGGCTGGCCCGCCTCCGCAGTGTCGAGGTACGTATAGGCACTAGTGCTGTACCCTGTATATCATATATCGTATCGGATTTTTTTAAATGTCGATATATCGAAACTCTATCGTCTCGAAAAGTTTCGATGTACAGCTAGTATCGGAATATCAAATATCGAAATGTATGGTATCGAAATTTTCGATATACTATATCGAAATACGATAATTCGTATCGAAAGTTTCGATATATCGTATCGAAAAATTCGATATCATATATCGAAATACGATATTTCATATCGAAAAATTCGATATATCGAAATACGATACATCGTATCGAAATGTCGAAATATTAAATGTCGAACTGTATCGTATCGAAAATTTCGATATATCGAAATATGATATTTCGTCGAAATTTTCGATATATCGTATCGAAAGTTTCGATATATCGTATCGAAATTTTCGAAATGTCGAAATATCAAATATCGAACTGTATCGTATCGAAAATTTCGATATATCTAAAAATGATATTTCGTATCCTAAGTTTCGATATATCTATAGAAATACGATATTTCGCATCAAAAGCTTCGATATACAATATCGAACGTGGTTTGCCCTCCATCCATATGGCATCCCCCTATTTTTGTTTATTATGCAGATACTGAACGAAAGCTTCGTTATGTACCTGGTATCAACTATCGAAATCGTATATATCGATTATTACGGGCAAGGACCATAGTAAATAGGACCTACGGTATACACAAAAACCGATACATTCTACTATTTTTACTAACAATATTTGGTCCTATTTACTATGGTCCCCCGTAAATAGTTTTGTTTTTGTTTAGACGTAAGCCTACACACGACGGCTGGAAGGCGATGTTCCGCTTCGGACTGGCCCGCCTCCGCAGTGTCGAGGTAGCGTGCGTAGGCGCGCCGCCTCCTGCGCCTCCTGAGCCGCCGCCGCCGCCGCCGCCCACTCGGCCACTCGCTCACATCGAAATCGTATATATCGATTATTACGGGCAAGGACCATAGTAAATAGGACCTACGGTATACACAAAAACCGATACATTCTACTATTTTTACTAACAATATTTGGTCCTATTTACTATGGTCCCCCGTAAATAGTTTTTGTTTTTGTTTAGACGTAAGCCTACACACGACGGCTGGAAGGCGATGTTCCGCTTCGGACTGGCCCGCCTCCGCAGTGTCGAGTTAGCGTACGTAGGCACGCCGCCTCCTGCGCCTCCTGCGCCTCCTGCGCCGCCGCCGCCGCCGCCGCCGCCACCGCCACCGCGAGTTTGTGAGCGAGTGGCCGAGTGGGCGAGCGAGTTAGGGAGTTGGTGAAAGAGTAGGCGTGATCGAGTCGGTGACCGGGCGAGCGTGAGCGAGTCGATGACCGAGTGAGCGTGAGCGAGTCGATGACCGAGTGGGCGTTAGCGTGTTGGTCAGCGGGTTTGTGAACGAGTTTGTGAACGAGCCTCGTAGAGTGACAGGAGTTGACGACCGAGTTAGAGAAAACGAGTTGGCGAGCTATATAGCGAGTTGAGTTAGCCTACGAGTTAGCAAAACGCGAGTTACTCCTTGCTTGCGGGACATCAGGTTCTCGCTCGCTCGCTCGCTCGCTCAGCGCTTTTTTTAAAGCAATACGGCAACACTCTTGCCTATCCATGCATTCATGGAAACCGTCCAACACACTTCCATCTAACTGGTTCCCGTTCACCCTATGCACCCGCTCCAACCCAACGCGCTCCGTCCCGGCATTGTAGGGATGCGAGGGTCTATGGTCATACTTCTACGACTACGGCCATGCGTGACATGCGGCTAGTGAATACCCCCCCCCCCCCCACCGTGGCTAGTTGTCTACGTCGGTCCTCCGCCGAGATGCGAAGCAGCAACAGCCAGCAATACTACTAGCTTACAAAAAAACAAAAAAAATGGTCCACCACTTCGAAAACATCGCCGCCAACACGTACCCGTCTATATGTAACTGTTTCTCACCCCTCCCTCCCTCCCTCCTTCCCGCCCCCCCCCGCTCGCTCTGTCCCCCTCCCGCCTTCCGTCCCTGGAGGCGAGGATGCTCGCCTTCGCCGTTTCGAAACTGAAGGAAGGACTGAACTTTTCTGTTTCTATGTCGCGCGGTGTCGACTGCAGTTGCAGGGGCTCTTGCCGGTTGATCGTTGAGGGTTGCGAGCCAAAACCGTGGTGACGGTGAAGAGGGGGGTGGGGGGGGGGACAGGTGCCGTAGACGGGGGCGGTGGGTGAGAGGAATGGGGGGGAGGGGGGAGAAGGGGGGGGTGGGGGGGGAGGAGGGAGGGAGAGGGGAGGAGAGGGGTGTGGGGGGGGGAGGGAGGGGTGAGGAGCGGGAAGGGAGAAGGGAGGAAGGGGTGGGTTGCGGAGGGCGGGAGGCAGGGGGGGGGGGGGCGGAAGGAGGAGGGGAGGGTGTTTGGGAACAGTTAATTTAGGCGGTAGTGGTTGCCCGGCGATGTTCGAAGTTTGGTGGACATTTTTTTTGTTTTTTTTGGTAAGCTGTAGTATTGCTGGTTTGTTTGGGGTTTTTTTGTTCGCATTCGGCGGGAGGCGCGTTGACAATTAGCACGGTGGGGGGGGGGGTGTATTCCCTACGCATGTCCGCGATGGAGTTGGTGTAGAAGTATGGAATTTAGACTCGGCTCTACAATTGCCGGGACGGCGCCGTTGGGTTGGAGCGGGTGCAAGGGTGACGGGACGTTGATGGACGTGTGTTGGCGGTTTCATGAATGCATGGTTAGGCAAGGTGTTGCCGTTATTGCTTAAAAATAAGCGTGAGCGAATGCGATTGCGAGCAGCGCGAGAACTTGACTGTCAGCAAGCAAGGAGTACTCGCGTTTTGCTAACTCGTAGGCTAATCAACTCGTATATAGCTCGCCCAATCGTTTTCTCTAACTCGCGTGTACACTCCTGTTCACTCTACGAGGCTGTTCACAACTCGTCAAACCGCCTTGCACAACACGCTAAGCCCATCGGTCATCGACTCGCTCCGTCACTCGGTCATACGATCGCTCACGCTTCGCCCGAGTACCGACTCGATCATGCTATCTTTGCACCACTCTACTCGCTCGCCCATCCGTGCCACTCGCCTCACAACTCGCGTTGCGGGGTGGCGCGGGGCGGCGGCGGGCGGCGAAGGAGGCGGCAGGAAGGCGCAGGAAGGCGGTCGTGCTCGACCGCTAACTCGAACTGCGGAGGCGGTCGGGCAGTCCGAGAGGACAGTCGCTATCAGCCGTGTGTGTGTAGGCTTACGTGTTAAACAAAACAAACTATTAGGGGGCATAAGTAAATTAGGACCAATATTGTTGTAATAGTGATGTATCGGTTTTTGTGTATACGTTAGGTCTATTTACTATGGTCTTGCCCAGTATATGTCGATATATCATTAATGATTTCGATCGAACTGTGTTTGAGCGAGTGGCGAGGTGGAGGCGGCGGCGGCAGGCAGGCGGCGGCTTCAGGGGCGCAGGAGGCGGCGCGCCTCGACATCGCTACTCGACACTGCGGAGGCGTAGGCCAGTCGAGCGGAACATCGCGCTTCAGGCCGTCGTGTGTAGGCGTTAGTGCTTACAAAACTAAAACTTATTTTAAGTGGGGACCATAGTTAAATAGGACAATATTGTTAGTAAACATTAGTAAACTAGTTATCGGTTTTTGTGTATACTAGGTCCTATTTACTATCGGTCCTGCGTAATATTCGATATATACGATTTCGATGTGAGCGAGTGGCCGATGTGGGCGGCGGCGGCGGCGGAGGCAGGAGGCGGCAGTGAGGACGGCGCGTCCTTACGCACGCTACATCGCACTGCGGAGGCGGGCCAGTCGAGCGGAACTCGCTTCCGCGTGTGTGTAGAGGCTTTAAGTTAACACAACAACTTTTACGGGGGACGCATAGTAATGGACAATTTGTTAGTAAAAATAGTTGAAATTGTTGGTTTTTGTGTATCCGTAGGTCTATTTACTATGTCCTTGCCGTAATAATGTTTATTTCGATTTCCGATATTTGATAAAGTGTTACATAATCGAGTTTCGTTCGTATCTGCTAATAAATCAAAATAGGGGATGCTATGAGATGGAGGCAAAACCACTTCGATATTTGTTATATCGAAGCTTTTGATGGAAATGTGTATTTCTATGATATATGGAAATTATGATAGAAATCTCATTTTTGATTATTTCGAAATTTTCGTACGATTCCCAGTTCGATATTTGATATTCGAATTTCCGAATTTCGGCGTTTCGAATTATATCGAAAATTTCCGATACGATATATCGAAATTTTGAGATATATATTCGATATATCGAATTTTCGTCCCGTCCAGTTTCGACTTTATATTTCGCTGTTCGTACGTAACATGTATGTATTTCGATATATATCGGATTTTCGATATGTAAATATGTATATTTCGATATATGATATCGAATTTTTTCGATAAGATATATCGAAATTTTCGATTACGATTATTCTATTTCGTATAGTATATCGAAAAATTTCAGACCGATCTATATTTCGATTTTGATATTCGATACTAGCTGTACATCGAAACTTTTCGAGACGATAGGTTTCGATATATTCGACATTTAAAAACGATTACGATTATTATTGATATACACGGGTCAAGCACTAGTGCTATCGTACTCGACATGCGGAGGCGGCCAGCCCGAAGCGGAACATCCGCCTTCAGCCGTCGATGAGATCGTCGAGCCTTCGAAGCAGCTATTCGTTGGCCGCAAGCTGTACAGGAAGGCGTCAGAAACACTGGTCCAGCACTGTTTGGGACCCAGCGGGGGGAGGAGGGGGGGGTACTATTTTGTTGCTTGCCTTGTATTTGAACATTGACCACGGTTTCTTCTCGGAAGGAGGTGGGTTACTTTATTACACTTTATGAATGGATGACCGTAGTTGTTAATGATCATTGACCTGGCATCCCTACAATGCCGGGACGGCGAGCATGGCGGGGGGGGGGGTATTCTTTTCATGCTGGCGCTAGTCGTATGACCAATAGACTGCATTCCGTCAACGCGGGACGGAGATTAACATGTCGGTGGTTTTCACCGCCAGGCATAATTGCCTGCAGCGCGAAACGCTGTGAGGTGTTGGGCGAGTCGTCATGAAGGGTAGAGGCTGCATTATAAGAACGTTGTGAGGCTGGACTTGATTATGGGTGACAGGCTGCCATGAGTTATTTATTGTTCTGGTTGGCCCCCCCCTACTTCCTTGATGAATAGAATGGGAGAGGGGGGGTCATGGGTGGTGCGAGAGCGCACGGCACGGACGTGATTTCTGTCCCCTTATCGTCTGGCCAGTACGGGCAGCCCCCCGCACGCGGGGCACCTAATATCGGGAGCTCGGATTTTTGAAAACTTATCGTTGTCCAGAACAATCGATGAAAAGACCGGTGGAATTCGCTTTTTCGGGTATTAATTGTATTTATGTGTGTGGTTAGCTCGTCTTCCTCTCGGGTCGTGAACGAACTTGATTAGTAGTATTTAGGGGGGTTATGTGCTTGCGCCTGAAGTCGACCTCCGCCGGAACCTACCTTAACCCGAACTTTTATACCAGTAGTGCAGTGCTGGATAGCTGTGTTGGGTCAGACTCTAGGTTGCTTCGGCCGGCGGTGGCTGTGAGTTGGAAGAATCTTAGGTTGACTCGGATTGCTGACATGGCTGGGAAAGAGATCAAGTGATGAGCGCGTCAAACATACCTTAGCAACAGAGTTGACCTAATAGCTTACCTTGTAGATCTACTATCATGCTTTGTCCATACTGCCTCTCCCTTCTCCACCACTCCAGCTTGCCAGTTGCTTGGCCTTAGAATGTGGTTGTTACAGCCGGGGCAGCATCCGCTATAGAGAAAGCTCTGTCGAATGAACACGCGGACACCTGAGAGAGAACACGATAAGAAGAACAAAGGTTCGTGTAGGTAATGCGTACGTAGATGACCAACAAGCCAAACATGATGTGCCTTGCGCGTGCCCGGTCATGCATTGCGCAAGTGTCGAGTACAGGTGTGGGGTGATATAAAGCAAAGGGTGGCGAGGTAGCAGCAGCAGCAGCGCCAGCAGCAGAAGTAGCAGCAGCGGAGACGTAGAGCGTCAGCAGGTAGCGCAGCAGCAGCCGTAGCAGCAGCGCAGCAGCAGGCGATAGCAGAGCAGCAGAATATAAAAAAAATTTACAAACACCAAAACTGCGAAACAATTTACTATTGCTATACCCGGCTGTCACAGCCCTGAACAAGCATGCTTGTCGCCTTGGCGAGGACTCCAGAGGAACAAGTTATGATAACTACTAGTTGAATATATATGTAGTTATAGCCAGAGTCATGCTTGTCGTGTTATGAATACAATTCGGGCCTAAACAAATCAGCCTGCTGACTTGAGGTTGAGGAGAACACATGTTTATATTCTTCTTACCTGGTAATCGTATCCACCGTCTCTCCTACAAAAAAAAGCACTGCTCGCTTTCAGCTGGGGAACCAGACTTACTGTATAATCTACTCGCGTCATTAAATCAGAAGAAGTCAAACGAGGCACCTAACAAAGCATGCCTTTGTCACTTGGAGCCTGAGGAATTCGCCAACCCCAATAGATACATACTTAGAAGTCATATACTACCCGATACTTGAATGTTACTATTATTTTAATAGTTACAAAAACTAGGCCCTTTTTAGGTTGGGGGGCCTGGGACAAGAAAAAGATGAGAGAAGATTTCAAGTTTTCGGAGGTTTTTCGATTGTGGCTACGTGGGGTTGTCTCGATTTTTCGGTTTTGGTTTTCGGCATGTGCTCTGCTTCGAGGCACGCGAGACGCTACGTTTGAACCTCGGCATGAAAAGTAGGGCTCATTGCAATCTTTGTGTAGGCTTATCGGAAGGTGTGACAAATCAAATGCGGGGAGACATGAAGGAATATATGTAGTATCTGGCGATTTTTTTCCGCTGAATAAAACAAAGTTTTGCGGTAATGGATGACCACACGTAAGTAAGGTAGGTGGGTGGTGGGTGGTATTCAGCACCCCGCGGCGCAGAATGTACCAGTAGTACGTTACCACTCTCGTTGCGACGATAACAACAGCAGGCAGCCGCTGCCAAGCAGACAACACACAGCAACAACAGCCTTCGTTGTATCGTTACGAGTTCAAAGCCCAAGTATGCGGTACGGATGACCACAAGGCGGTGATGGGTGGTGCGCGGATGATAGTGGTGCGTTCAGCACCCCGACGAGATGTACAGTACGTTACGTTCCACTCTCGTTGCGACGAACAATTGCAAACACGCTGCAGCAGCAACAACACGCCAAAAGCCTGCCGTCTGTACTCGTAGAGTTCCACAGCTCTATCATCCGAGCTTTTAAACTCCTTGTGTAGGCGTTCTTTGGGTTGACGCCGCCCCGGAGCGTTCCGGGGCGGATTGACTTTTTGCATTTTTTATTGATTTTCAGTGATTGTCTACGTCACTGATTTTTACGATTTTTTTGTGCTGTGTGGTTCTAAATTCCGCTTTCGAGGCCCACCTACAAATTTGCTATTTAAATCAGTATACAGCCAGGCCCTTCAATCAGCCTGCTCGTCTTGAGTGAGACCCGTATAAAATATACTCATGTATATATCGTACTACGTTCGTATCAACCAGCCCCCCATATAAAATTAACGCCTGTCGCCTTCAGCTGTGCGGATCGCGCCAAGCTCCGCATGCCACCGAGCGACCCGCTCAGCTCGGTAGAGAGCGGATGGCAGAAGACCTCCTTTCTCGCTTGAGTGCGCGGCGCTCCTAATCTCTTCTT
>MEHQ01004141.1:133819-425838 GCA_008828725.1 Saccharina japonica | reverse complement strand
CAGACGCGCTCGGGACTGATAGACGCCCGCTGTTTATGCTAACCGTCTCGTACTGCTCGTGTCGAAAGCGGTGCCGAGATCGCAGAGCTAGGCCATAGTGACTGCCCTAGCTAAGTCTTACCAGTGGCAATTGTCACTGGGATTTTATATTCAACCTCCGCGCTCTCTCTGAAGCCTCAAGTCCAGATTTGCACCTGCAACAAAACAAGCAACCCGCACCACGAGCAAACGCTATACCACCACCACCACCACCACCACCACCACCACCACCACCACCACCACCGCCACTATGCACAGACCCACCATACCCCGCGCCATAACCGCTCGGTACCCCTCCCGCCGCACCAGGCGAAGAGCACCGGAAGCTGGTTGTTGCCTTTCGTAGGTACTGTGGGCCGTTGGGTCTTGCCCCGTTGTCTGGTGTGGTGTGGTCAGGGGTGCTTGCCTCTTGTGGTGAGGCGATATATGGCAAGGAAATGCTTGGTATGAACCTGTCTCCCCCTCTCTACAAAGAGCTGCTGCAAACAAGCAAAACAGCACCACCCTCTCGTCCAATGCAAACACCCATCACAAACACGAACCCGCCAAACCAGAAACCACCACCATAGGATTTGTTGCTGCTGCAACAAGCAAAACCATCACCACCCAGCAAACACCATCACAACCACGACCACGACCGCCACCAGTACCACCACGACCGCCACCAGTAGCTATATCGAAGATGACTAAATTTAGTCTTGCAATAAGCCTGTCCTGGTGGTGGTGGTGTGGTCGCAGCAGGTGGTGATGATGATGTGGTGGTGTGGCTTACCTTGCGCTCTCTCCTGAGAACGAGCACCATAAGAAAGAAGCACCAGACACCAACACCATGTAAGACGGAAACATGACAGCAGTAGTACCAGCAACCTCAACTACCACCACCACAAACACCACAGGCACCACCGCCACCAGCCGAGCAACAGGAGCACCAGAAGCTTGTTGTTCGCAGTGGCTGGTCGTCGTGGTGTCAAGTTGGGTGATCCTCGTGGTAGTCGGCCAGTACACCAGACAACCGCTTGCCATATACCTGGTATGTACAGCAGCAGCAGTGTCTGGTATACAGCAGACATTTTGTTTTTTTGTCCAAGTCCGTCAGTATTACTGCGCAGCGACGCTGCAGCAAAAAAAATACAAAAAGCCAATAAAACACGATTTCTGAAATGATACAGATTTTACGAAATAAGAGCAAAAAGACAATACAAAAAAAACGAATTCTGAAATGATTCAGATTTCTTAGTTTGCATTTTTCTCTGTACAGGGTTTTGGCACTGACACGCATCGCTTAACAGTACATGTTGTTGGGTGGTGTTGGTGATTGTGGGACTACCAGCCCAGGGACCAACCGACCTGATACCTGATACAGATTTTACAAAATACGAGCAAAAAGATAATACAACAAAAACGAATTATGGAATGATTCAGATTTATTTGTTTACATTTTCCTCTGTACTCGTACAAGGTTTTTGCGCTGACACGCATCGCTTAATTAACAGTAAATGTTGGTGGGTGGTGTTGGTGATTGTGGGACTACCAGCCGAGGGACCAACCGACCAACCCAGTAAATCTCTCACCCACCACGCACACCAATCAATTACCTGCCGGTCAGTAAAAAAAAAGGTTTGATTTTGTTTGGCTGACCCCAAATCGGCTTAGAATAAAAAACATCCACCATCATGAATACAATTATGAACAGGAACACAGGAACAACAAAGAGAAGAAACGCGCCAACGCAGTAGCTTAATGCAGTTAAGGAGTTTGACCACTTGAAGGCGTCTGTCACGCTCCTCATTCCCACCGTTCTTGTAATGAGGAGATATTGATGCTGAGAAGGGCGCAGCCCTTCGAAGCATCAATAGATGCTCTTCCTAAGGGGTTGGGTACGTGCCCGTGGGGGTGTACCCCCCTGGTCGCGAACGGACACAAACGGACAAAAAACAGTTCTGAAAGCTGCCGCAGCGTGGCTTTATTTAAAGAATCCTTAATATTGAGGTTTGTCCCTCGTCTGCACTTCGTCTGCACTTCGTCTGCACTTCGTCTGCACTTCGTCTGCACTTCGTCTGCACTTCGTTCGCTTTGCTTTTTTTTGGCGCGCGACGCGTACACTCAACCGATTCAGACACGCTCGGGACTGATAGAGGCCCGCTATTTGTGCCGACCGTCCTGTGCTGTTCGTGTCGAAAGCCGTGCCGAGATCGGAGAGCTAGGCGGTAGTGACTGCCCTAAACTGTTGCCAGTACCAAATTGTGTCACTGGGATTGCTCGGCAGTAGAGCAAACTAGCAGTAGTATATAACAACGAGCATCACCACCGGCAACTCTCAAGCAAAGATGTCGGGAGACATGTCAAGCAAGGCAAAACATGCGCTGTCAAGGGTGTAGGGTGGAGTGTTCCACACTAAAAACTAGTTGTTTGGTGACAGTCACGGCATGTCAAGGCTGTCAAGGGTTGAAAGTGAAGACCACATTTCTCGGCAGTAGAGCAACAACGGTGATGATCGGACGAGAAGAGGAAGACCATCATCGCACACAACTAAAAAAGCAACCAGCACACACACCACCATCACAGCCAAACCACACAACGAGACGACATGCCAACGCACCACCGGCAACGCACCCCTGCCCCACGAGCGCCGCAGGAAGCACCAAGAAGGTTGTTTGTTGCCTCGTAAGTGGGGCTGTGTGGTTGGTGGGTGGCTTTCGTCCCGTGGGTTTGGTGGTGGTTGTCTGTCCGTTACACATCCGTTCAGTCCAGCAGCAGCATTTTTTTTTTTTTTTTTGTCCATATACAGCGCCCATTTTATTAATTCTGGGTGCTTGGCTTGCTATAGGGCATCGATGAGCATGACCACAACCGGCCACTTCTCAAGCAATAGATGTTTCGGGAGACCATGTCAAAGCAAGGAAAAAAATTTGCGCTGTCAAGGGTGTAAGAGGTGGAGTGTTCCACAACTTAAAAAAACTAGTTTGGTTTGGTGACAGTCCACGGCAATAAATGTCAAGGGGCCTGTCAAGGGTTGGATGGTGATATGAATCGAATCGTGAATTGTTGTGTCGGAACTTGTCGATCTGATGCGACGAGAAAGTAGGGCGAAAGAGTATGCAATCGCACACAACATAAAAAAACGCATAAAACCAAGCCATTAACACACGCACCATCACCAGCAAAACCACCCACAACGCGACATCTAACCCACCGACCGCCACAGCCTCGCTGCGCCCAGCGAAGAAGCCGCAAAGGAAGGCAAAACTCAGAAGTGTTTTTGCCTCGTAAGTGGGGCTGTTGGGGTTGGTGCGTTTTGGCCTTCGGTCCCGGGTGGTTTTGGTTGTGGTTTCCTTCGGTACGGGCGCTGTGGGCAAACTCGGTTCAGCAGCACAAGCGAAGCATTTTTTTTTTTTTTTTTTTTGTCTGACAACCATTTATATTTGGAATCTGCTTCTGCCTGGCTGCTTGGCAAGAAAAAAACAAAAAAGACCATAAAAAACGATTTCTGAAATGATACAGATTTTACGAAATACGAGCAAAAAGACAATACAAATAAAACGAATTCTGAAATGATTCAGATTTCTTAGTTTGCATTTTTCTCTGTACAAGGTTTTTGCGCTGACACGCATCGCTTAACAATAAATGTTGGTGGGTGGTGTTAGTGATTGTGGGACTACCAGCCCAGGGACCAACCGAGACCTGAATAAAACTCCCTGCATTTGATCAGTATGTTGATTTAAAGATCAAGGCTATGATGGATCTAGAGTCGTAAAGACCAAAATACGAAGAGCCAAAAAGATCATACAACAAAAACGAATTATGAAATGATTCAGATGTATTTGTTTACTGGTACATTTTTCTCTGTACTCGTACAAGGTTTTTGCGCTGACACGCATCGCTTAATTAACAGTAAATGTTGGTGGGTGGTGTTGGTGATTGTGGGACTACCAGCCGAGGGACCAACCGACCAACCCAGTAAATCTCTCACCCACCACGCACACCCATCAATTACCTGCCGGTCAGTAAAAAAAGGTTTATGTGCTGACCCAAATCGCTTAGAATAAAAAACGATCCCATCAATGACAATTAATTGCAGGAACACAGCAAAAAGAGAAGAGCCGCCAACGCAGTAGCTTAATGCAGTTAGGAGTTTGACCACTTGAAGGCGTCTGTCACGCTCCTCATTCCCACCGTTCTTGTATAGGGGTACAGGAACGGACAGGGACGGGTTGCAAACGAGCCCACAAGTGCAAATGGGTGGCTTGATTTATGGGGGCCCTTCGGGAAACAATTAGAATAGACGTACGTATGATACGATACTCCAGCCTTCAAAATATAATATAAAATATAACTTCTTTTTTTTCAGTGTGGCAATGCTCTTTCTGGTATGATTCCAATATTTCACTTACAGCACTTACTCCCTACGAGTACCTAGCGACATTTCTCCCCAGTTTTAACGCCCAGACCTACTCCCTGAATGCAACTGCAGTGTTGGAGAGTGTATGGTGTAGGTCACGGGCAACACTGCTGTTATTTAGGGGGCCGTATCGATCCGACACACTTTTCATCGCGAAAAGTGCCCCTCACTCAAAACCGACTCCACAACTTCTTTACGGCAGCCATACTGTTTCTGGCACAATAGCACCATGTAATTACTCCTTACTCCTTACTGAAGTCGGCATAGCTCCAGTTCTAATGCTCAGACCTGCTCCCAACCAAGGTATCGCTGGTTCGTTACGGTGTCTATTAATGGGAGGTGTCGGGGCCCTTGGATCTGCAAGGGAGGGCAGGCATTGCTGTCTTTGCATCCGGAAACGAAAGTGCTCACCAGGAAATTTTTTTTTCGTTTCGGAGCTCCTGTTTGCGATCTACACTCTACCTGCTCTACTATTAAAATACTAGCTGTAGCTGTGGCCGCCTACAACGCTACGGACGGTCACACTAGAGGGTCAGGTAGCTTCGCCTACTATTGATATTAATAGTGCTCGGCGTCCATGTTGAAAATCCGAGTTAAAACACAGTAGTATCAACAGCCGGAGTAACTGCCATTTATTTTTCAAATTCGTCTTGGGTACGCGTACCAGAGACCAGAGGTACGAAAAGTCGATTTTTAGTACGAGTATGACACGAGATTGACGCAAGTTTCGTGATGAAAAAGACGTCGAGTCGATCAGGAACCTGACACTACGAGTACGCGTATAAGGTTGCCCGTAATCTACGCTCTCTCAAAATTTAGAAAGAGAGTAGGTCTGAGCATTAGAACTGGAGACATGCCGTTTTCCGTGGGGAGTCGTGAAAAACAAAAAATTATACCAGAAACAACAGTGAGTGGTGTATTGCAACTGAAAAAAAAGACGGGTTTTTTGTTGTTGTAGTGATCCAAAGTGATCTTATTGTATTATATTTGTTGCCCGAAAGGGGCTTGGGTTCGTGCTATTGTACCGGAAATAGCGTTGTTGCTGTTAAAAAGCCGAAACATAGTTTTTTTTTTCGAAAAACACTCATCATCATGTATGTACGCTTTTTATGATTTAAGTTTTTGTTTTGTTTTGATCGAAGGGGTTTCGAACCATTTCGAAGTATTGACCTCTGTCGTCCCGTAGTCCCTCATGCCTCGCCCTTCGTCTATTAATAGTTGTTCCGTTTGGTATATTCGCCACCGTGCGACCCTCGACACTGATTTAGATATGCTCGGGATCTATGGATGCCTGCTACTTTGAGCTGCCCGTCTTGTGCTTGTCGTGTAGAAAGACGTACCAAGATTGGAGAGATATTCATAGGCAATGGTGGCGGTCCTAATTGAAGGCTGTAAGTTCTCGAAAACCTCACTGACTAACTGTGTGGCCCACCGGGCAGGATTGGTGTTTATCCCGCCGCGCTCTCACGCACGAGCAGCAGGACATGCAGCAGCACAATACGTAATACGTACTGTAGTACCACCAGACAACTATTAATAGCAACCACCACCACCACCACCACCACCACTATTTATGATACCACGACCACCATCAGCTATCTACATATATACCGTTAGAGGATACCCAGTCTTCTTACAATAGGCCACAGTCTTGGTGGTGGTGGTATATAGTGAGTGGTGGTTGCAGGTGGTGATGGTGACGGCGATGGCGGTGTGCGGTGTGAGGCTCCGTTTGCTCTCACTGAGCAAGCAGCAAGAACGAGTAGTATCAGCAACCACCAACCACCACTACCACCACCACTACCACCACCACCTCCCCGCCAGACAAGCAGCTTTAGGAGCAGCAGAAACTTGGTGCACATGGTGGGTGGTGCTCGTGTGCTCGTGGTCATTTTTCGTATGGTGGTGAACCAGACTCTGTGTGCGATGTTGGCTACGGTGAGCTTGGAGTCCCCAGCCGCCCTGCTCGTATATATACCTTGTACGCACATTAGTGTACCAGGTACTATTAAAGGATTTGTACGAGTACCTGTACATGGTCCGCTCCGCACAATGTTTCTATTGACATTTATAGTCATAATTCACGAAAACAAACGTTGTTTTGCGAAGATCCCACATACCAAGAGCTCGTGAATGTCGATGTGAGATTGGTCGTTTGGATACCATGAACCGCGTACGAGCAATTTCGAACCAGATTAACACGTTTTGTTTTAAGAGGCGAAGTAACGAAATATCAACAATACGTAGTGGAATATCTGGTACCTGGTATAAAATACGTGCGATCATCTGCGCCAGGCGATGGACGCTTTGGGAGTATCATACGAGGCACCCGTACGACGTATACTTTCGAGGTTCTGAGAAACCTGGTAACCTCGCCAGAGAAACTTGTACCTTCGTGCCGGAGGGATGTTGGAAATGTGATCGAGGATGGACTATAATTAAGTACCAAGGTACTTCGTACGCCGTACACAGCAGTGTTCTAATATATACCAGCAGTGATATATTATACCATATTATTATATTGAAGTTACATTATAGCCCTAATACCTAATACATACCCGAAGTATCACACTCAGCCTGCAAAAAATAGTTCCGGCGATATCCTCAATCTCACCTGATCTCACAGCCGTTGATTGCTTTTTTCAATATCTCACTTATGTGCGGTCGATGCACGTATTAATAGTGTACGCATATTTCCCCCCCATTACATACTAGCTGTCGTACGGCAACTGCCCCGCCCGTGGCGCTAGCCTTGCGTTGCCCCTATTAATAGTTACTGATGTAGTTCGTAGCATGTTATTTCAGTAATAGTACTCGTAGCGTGCTGTGATGCACTACGTACTCTGAACACGAATGTAATTTTCGTATGTATACATATACCACACTCCGAATAATTTGAACTACGTCGTCTCCACCTCGCTCCGGTGTTACATAGCGCCCCCGCCCCCCCCTCACCCCACACGCTACGGCACTACAGCTACAGCTACAGAGTACGCTGATACCACACTACACGCTTCCCTTTCCCCTTTCAGAGTAATGGCCCTGTCTACTCTCTACTCTCTACTCTCTAGCGACCTGGCGGTCAAAGGCATACGAGGTATCAGGTATCAGATACCTGCTACAGCAGTAGTATATTTTAACCTGCTCTTAAACCTTTTAGAACTGCAGTCCCGTTTTGGGGACAGATTACTTAGAATTAGAGTGGTTTGTCCCCACAACGGGACTGCAGTTCTAAAAGAGCCGTAGGATTAATATACAAGTATACCAACACATCGGTTTTCCGTACCATCTACTCGTACTGGTTGGTGATATCAATTAACCCATCTACGAGAAAATTGACGGCTAATTAGTGACGAGAAGCGAAATAGCCACTAATGATAGTGCGTAATTGGAGGACGGTTCAACCGGGTGTCTGAGTTGCAATGCATGGAGTCGTGCCGCACGGGTAACAACACAACCTTACCCGTGCTACTGCGAGCTCACGCATCTCCTAGACGGTTGATATCATAGCACAAACGAAAGTGTCATCATTTGGCTGCTATATCTGGGCCCCAAAAGGGGGTGGTATGGCATTTGCTCTACACGTTGTGCAGCCTCCACTGCTTTCGTAACTCATGTCTCATGTTCGGGGTGACCTACTGTAGCGTGTTCTCCACCCTCTCCCTATCCCTCTCCCTATCCCTCTCCCTATCCCTATCCCTATCCCTATCCCTACTACGGTGCGGCGTGTGGTAATAACCTTCAATTAGATCCCCTGGTTATCTCGAGTCGTTCGGATGCAAACCTCCTAAACATTGTGACATTGTCTAGCATTCGTGATAATTCAAATTTGAGCTCGAACCTCTATCTCCCTTCTGCGTTCAGGTCGAGCCTTGGGTCCGGCTTTCGTTTTTCGTATACCTCCTGGTAGCGTCTTATAAATGAGGTCCAACGAGCTGTACGATCAAGTGCACCACTCGTTACGCTGATGCATGAAGACTACTGTATATATCTGTTGATTTGTTGTAAAGGTGTACACGCTGTTGGTACAGGAAATCCTCGTGGTGGCCCAAGACAGCAGTGACACAGACACTAGGTCTTGTATTATTCCCCAAACTGTCGAGCGGACTCGGCGAAACATCGAGTGATATCGAGCGGTTCGCCCATTTTGTCCCGATGTCCCATATCCCACTACTGTACATAATCCCTATTATCCAGCATGTGGAACTTCTAGTATACGACCGTTCTTATGCGTTGTGTGTTACTCCGCACAACCAACAGTGTCACTCAACCCGGGCCATGTTTCTACCACCACACAGCTGTGACCAAGTTTGAAATATGCCATTTCGTCGTATACTAATAAGAGCAGCAGTTATCATGATGTTGCATGTACGAGCACCACCAACCGCATGTGCATCACGGGAGGCGGACGAACCCGAGCATCAGGCCTGGATTGGGTTTCTGCTGATCTACTATAACACATTCTGGGAATATACCGTATATATATCGCCTCCCTTGTTCCACAGCTGTCGCCTGTCATATCCCCCACCCCCTCAAAAACCGTACGTAGCTTGCGCGATCGGAGTATCCCCCGCAGCTTACAAGTATGAGTTTCGGCAAAATCCTCGATCTCGCAGCTGTCTTTTTAAAATTATGTTTCATCTACAAAATAAGTTACCTGGCACAACACTGCCAGTAATAATGTATGTGAACTTGTAACTACACGGTCGTGTCATTTGTCGCGGTATATCGTGAGATCGCTTCGTGGGGGGGGGGGCGTAAGCCGCGGAACCTTGTATGCAGCTGTAAGAGAGCAGCTGTATGTACGAAGTCTGAGAAGGTATATACGTACGACGTACCCCGATGGCACTCACTCGCAAACTTAGAAAGTTATAACCCAGTTACCCTCACCATCGCCGCGCACGCGCCGTCTCTGCGCCCGCCCCTTCATCGAGCCCAAGCGAGGTAGCCACGGTGCCCAGACGAGCGTGCCCGGCGAGTCGAGACAATCGTATCGGCCATCGAGTTGGGCATGATAAAACACAGACAGGGTCAGTCACAGCAACAATAGCGGTACCAGCATGCTTTGTACGAGCTGGCGGGAACATCTCGTCTACAACTCCTGGCGATCAATCACACCCATCGCATCGTCCCTGCCCGATGCCCTAGTGGGAGTTCCTGGCTGAGGGCCGGGCGAGTGCATATGCTTGTTCTTCGTTGAGGGCAGGGTGAGCGCGGCCTTGTACTCTGCAGCTTCGGTCTGTGTATGCAGCCTGTGCTGGTGTGCCGCGTAGATGTGTAATACAAGTGCCGTTATACTACAGTAGAATAGTATGAATAAAAACACTTATATAACGGCTCAAATATAAGCATCAAGTTGTAACCGCTGGCCTTGGTCAATCTGGGGCGTAGAATGATCGACGTGGCCATATCAAAGTGGCGTTTGGTTTAGTTGTCAAGTTTCACGAAATATGCTTTAGAGTTGCTAAAAAATCCAGAAATTGCTGAGGGGGGGGGGGGGGGGGGGCTGTCTCGCCCAATAACCCGCTCGCTTACGCCTTCAACACATACACATAGCGAACTGCGGCCGACCCCCCTACCGGTAGTGCTCCGCTAGTAGTGTAGACCCCCTGTTTTCGTGTGCAATGTAGCGAACCCGCTACTTCCGGGACTCTGACAATTGCTGAACCGGTCCTGAAGTCCCGTTTTTCACGGCCCGTGCGATCGAGAACCCACTTGACCTAGCACTACTTGCGTATGTTTTCTGTTTTTTTTTCTAGCGGCCCGCTTTTTTCAGGAACCCCACGACGACTGACGCGTGGTACGGTGGAGGCAGCAGCACTGTTTGGCTTGCTGCGGTAGAGGCAGCAGCACTGTTTGGCTGACA
The DNA here is from genome assembly GCA_008828725.1 of Saccharina japonica. Taxonomy (NCBI): domain Eukaryota; class Phaeophyceae; order Laminariales; family Laminariaceae; genus Saccharina; species Saccharina japonica. The sequence continues at coordinate 415,534 of MEHQ01004141.1, read as the reverse complement.
CAGTTTCGGAATGACAGGATGTCATCCTTGTGTTGCCCCTTTTTGTCTTTCGTGTTTTCCTCCAAAACAAGTTTTTGGGTGAGGATGCATGCTACGGTAGAGTAGAAGAGCAGAGTAGAGTAGAGTAGAGTAGAGGGATTTTATGATATTCTCTGAGAGTGTTCAGTCACTTGAGGAGCTCTATACTTCACCTAAAAACAGACGTTGGAGTTGTATGCTATATGCTATATGTTATATGCTATATGCGATATGCTATATGCTATATGCTATATGCTATATGTTATATGCGATATGCTATATGCTGTATGGTATATGCTATATGCTATATGCTATATACTATACACTGGGTTAGGGTTGTATACTATATACTATATACTATATGCTATATACCCGAAGAACAATCCCATGGCCAAAGCATTCTCGTCTAATGCAAGTATTGGAACACAAGAATGTATGATGGATGATTATCCGACGGTTTCGGGTTAAGGAGCCTTTAATAGCCTTTAATAGGTCATGCAGAAAACGTTCCAGGCAAAAAGTGCTTCCTGCATCGTATTACATTAATAGCACGCGTCTGAGGTGGAGAGCTCCTCAAGTTAACAACCGACGCGTGCTACAGTAGAGGTAGCACTTATCGCTGAATAGTTTTCCGAACGATCTATTGAAGGCTCCTTAACCCAAATTCGTCGGACTATGTATCAATTTTGTGACGAAATATGTTCCAGAGTATACTTGGGTCATGAGATTTATCATCCGGCACCACTCCTATTTTCCTCCAAAATAGTTTTTTCGGTGAGGTATGACGCTCCTTCAATGAGGAGCTCAGACAAAAACATGGTGTATCTCTATCGTAGAGCTCCTCAAGTTACCAACCTCAGAAAAAAAACGGTGTATTCACCTCTACCGTAGTATGATTTATACTTTATTTTCTTAAGTAGACTGACAAACTACGATCTTTTACTCCGCTTCTACAGGCCCGCGCGCTCGGGAAAAATCACCGCTAATCAACCACTACCTGAGCGTGCGCTCGGGTGTTGTTTTTGCGTTTCTACCCACCCGATCATTTCGAGGACCCGTCATGACTGCCAAGCGGTTACTACAAAGATCCCGTTTCTAATGGCGCGTGCGGTTGGGACAACCGCCATCAATCGACCACTATGTTTAACCACAAGCAATCGATCACTACGTGTCTGTGGTTTCGAGTGGTGCCCGTTTGTAACGGCCCGTTCGCCTCGGAGACCCACCTCACGTTGCCAAACGATCATTAAATGTGATGATTCCGTTTCTATCAGTCCGTTCGATCGGGAAACGAATAACCACCACTGATCGACCAACCACCAATTCGTTCTTACCGGTGGTTCCGTTTCTAACACCGCGCTCATATCGGGAACCCAGCGCAAAAATGAAAAACGATTTATTAAAAACGCCAGGACTGCATTAGTAACTGTGCGTACGATGTGGAAAATCACCGCAAATTGACCACGCCGTCCTCTTATCCCCCGTTAGACTATCCGCCGTGGAAAGGTAATGGTTTGTGGGAGGATGATAGGGCAAACCTACGTAATAACTTTACAACTCTCTGACGTCAAAAGCTCGGCGCCCGGTTCTCTTCAGCTCGTGAAGGCCTCGCCCGCCCGATATTCTGGTTCCTTCGCTGCACCGACGACTTCACTCCTTACACTCATCTTCGGCTGCTTTCTTGCAACTGACCCGCGTTCTTCCTCGCTCTACCTTCTATCGGTCTTGAACTTTTCCCTTTTTCGCTAAGATTACCACGTCCTAAGTATTCCACTTTTCTTTTTATTATCCTTCTGAATTATCGTCCATCTACTGATGTATCTTTTTACCTGTTAAACCACCGAACATCAAGTTCCCCCTGCGAACACCATACTCTCTATTGTTGTGATCGAACTGCGATACGTTTGGGGTTGCATGATATACTGTTTTGTTTTCCCTTTCATTCGTGAAAAGGGCCCAGTTTTGAACGTTAAAACAGATTGCATAAGAAACGGCCTTACAACCAACCTTTTATTTGCTCTTCTTTTCTCTTTCCCTCCAACTCGTGTTTCAGGCCCGGAGTAGCATAGCAGGCTCCTCTTCCCTCCCCATTACGGTTGGTACCGCCTCCTTCTTTTGTCTAGATTAATGTATACACACTGACGAAATACTACCTATTAACAATGCCGCAATACAAGCAGCAGCATATACTGTATAGTACGCGACAGGGGTAACTGTTATGATGTTAAATAATTCAAGACTGGGATGTTTGGGAAAATATACGAAGTAGACCTCTTTGTACCAAAAATAGTGTGGAACACACCCAATCTTACATAAACATTGCAGTTTGATCGACAATAAGAGATTATCACCATCTGTCGCCTACTACTGTAGTACTCACGAATACCTGAAGTGAATTGATGGCGTTGGTATGTCTCAAGCTATTTACCGTGTGCACAACCCCTGTCACAGCAGTATATAACAGTAGCCTCGGCCATGTCGTCGTCCGTTTGTGCGCGCACGGCCACGATAGATGTTTGTGACAAGCAATGAAGAGGACCGAGATGAGGATGGAACCGTCGACTACAAGTACGGCCTGGCGGACAACCACCGCTTGCTAGGCGCGATAACCGAGGTAAATACTGCAGGCAATATAATACCATTCTGCCAGGGGGATCGACGCATGCTACGGCGGTAGAAGTGCACCGTTTTTTCTGGGGGAAGTCACTTGAGGAGGCTGTATACCTCACTCAATAACTATCTGTTTTTGGACTAAACTAAAAGTGCTATCAGATCATCAATACCATGGCCTAAGCATACAACGAACGATATTGCAACACGAGAATACTAAAAGTTCCACCATTCTGGGTAAAGGAGCCTTTAATAGACCGTTCAGAAACAAACTCAGCCAAAAGGTGACACCTCTATCGTAGCGCGCGTGGATGATGCACATGCATGCCGGACATATCCCACCCTGAATGCAGGTGCTTTGTCCTCTAAGTAGTGGATACAGGCCCATCAACATCCTCTTGGTACTTCATGCATACATCACGTGTAGGAGCTTGTCTTCCCCCCGGCTTGCTGCATCATGTGTGCTTGCCCTTTCCACCACTGTGTTTAGTCTACTGCGTTATACAGCTCGTTCCGGGACATCCTAGATGAGAGACGAAAGGAGCGGGTACAAACTCTACAATTGTTTTCGATAGTATACATCTGTTGAATATCTAAACTATGGAACTATTTTCTGGTTTTCCTGTTTTTCTTGGGAAACAACGTTGAAAATATGGATAAACGATCTCCGATGGTTGGCATAGTTACGCGTGCCGCGCACTCACACCTTCTCCGGTACACCGCAGCACTACACCCCCGCGGCAGGAGTTTTTTTTCCCCTAACCGCGCCGTCCCGTGGACACAAACCCTGAAGCTGAGATGACTCTGGTTCTCGGTTTTACCTTGAGGGGGGGTGTGGTGTCGTTTTCTCGTTGTGCCATGTGCCTCTGGTTGACCTGATCGGTATTATCCATCGCTACCAGGCATACGGGCGATATAAGGGCGAGTTCGACTGGGTAGCCATAGGCGACGACGACACGGTGTTCTTGTACAACAGGGCTAGAGCCTTCCTCAGCCACATCAACCACACACAGGTACCAGTAATGGTTCGCTCTTTACTCGTGCTGTGTTGCCATAGGTGTCTGCGAGGTAAGGGGCCATACGTTGCCCCAGCCACACCACAATGACCACAGGCAGGTACCGGTAACGTTTCGCACTTCTGTTGTGCCTTGCTGCCATAATTTTCTGCGACGTAAGGGGCCTTATATCGCCAGTAACCATTGTGGAATGTGTCGAAATTCTACAGTACCTCATACCGCTCTGCTCAACATCGCCCTTATAAACAGTGATATTTTCCGTCGACTCACTACAACAAAAGTTCTCCTTGAAACCGCCCAATCTGGCAGCTAGTTTAGGTTTTCCTCGATAGACTAAGAATGAGCCATACCATGCGTTGCCAAGATGACACATCTGCCATCGTTTTGTTTCGGGGGAGTGTTGGATGCTTCCGCAACATGGGTATGCCACTCTTGTGTTTAAAGCACACAGTACTGTGCGGGCTTTAGTTAGGTTTGGGCGATGTTTCGTGCTTGTGCGGGAAATGCATAAAAGGTATAACTGGAGCCTGTGGGAATCGAGGCAATGGCACATTTCATGTTCGTGTAACTACTGTAGTATAGCCCTACTACTCACTAACTTAATATTCTCGTGGCTATGAGCTATTTAGAAGTGGAATAATGATACACATCCACTAGGCTATGGGATAGTGTTGTATGGCCGTGGCTATATGCAATGTGGTGGGTATCTGTGAATAAGGTCCACAGGCCTGCTACAATTGGGGTTTGACCGACATACTGTATGCTTCCGGTCGATGGTATGCCCCCCCGCCCCCCTCCTCCCCACCGCAGCCGGTGGCGCTTGGCTCCGTTGATGGGATTCACCCCGAGATCGGGGAAGCAAGGCCTAACTCTACGTGCCTAACGCCTTCGGTAAGAGTCATGCTACGGCCTGGTATGCTACGGTACGGCGTGTCACGGTGTGCTTGGTACTTAAGGCTTCCTCCCTGGTGACTGTCATGACCAGCTCTGTACCTCGCCCAACAAGCGATTCTTCTTACACTCAACACTCAACACTCAACACTGAACACTCAACACTAAACACTGAACACTGAACACTAAACACTAAACAACCGTTTGCGCCGCCTGATGGCCATCGTTACTACAGATATTGCCAGTACAGTAGACATACAGTATCTTGCGAAAACACATGTTGCATTAGTTTCTTCTTCTTCGTCATTGTTTTGCGATTGACACACCCGCCGTAGGTTGTTCGGTGGCGCCACGCAAGAAGTGGTTTTATACCCGTCATGACCCTACAGATGGGGTTGAATACATGCTGGTCAGTTCCTCAGATAAAACTCCCTGTGAGCAGGGAAATGCTGCTCTCCAACGATACGTAGGGACTCATTTTCCCGCCGTAGCTTTGCTCCGTAGCAGAAACCCACCTACACCAGGTGTATTCTACGGTGTGGATGCCTGCGCTCGCCGACGAAGGTTGAGCTATTCTCGGCGATCTAGATGGCAGAATGCGCCCGAACTTGGCGCTGATCGGCATTTGTTGCTTACTTCGTTCATGGGTCTCTCAGCTCGGACTGTTTCTCTTGAAGTATTGCGACGCAGGGCAGATCAGGGATCTCGAGTAGAAACACCCCCTTGTCCGCCCTCTGCCCTACTACCGGTATTATGCACGCCTTCGACTACAAAGCGCGACGAAGTCTCGATTTATATCACTGGAAAGCTTATGCCGAATTAGTTGTGGTGCTTCCTCACGGGTAGGCGTAACGCCATGAATATTCCCCGTTCGTTAGAGCAAACAATATTATAGCAAGTACAGCAAATCTACAAGTTTGCACGCCTTGGATTACTACGCGCGACAGAGTCTCCATTTGCATCGCTAGCAAGCTCACCCCGAATACTTTGTTTTTCCCCCACGGACAGCCTTAACGCCATGTGTATCCCCGACGGGTAACTTTAATGCCACGACTATTCGCCGCTTGTTAGGGTCAAGATAACTTCGATCATTGCTGTAATGTTTACGAGTTAGCCGTGCTTGTACGCAAATAGTGACATCCCACACGACAGTAATGCCATATTGCATTGTATTTCGAGGAAAATTCGGAGGCGGTCGTGGACAACGTTAGTGTTGCGGTTACGTTTGAGGTTTACCGCCAAGAACGTTTGAACCGCTTTGTCGACCCTAGGTCAAATACCAGACATAGCTCAAGGAATCGGCTGATCTCGAATCCAACCATTGAACCCCTTACGGATAGCTACTTCATTTTGCCAGCGGTGTGACCGGAGCATTCCCCGATAAGTGCATATGGGCTCCTCGATTTAAGCTGTCGAGTGCCACGCGCAATCGATTTTCTCAAACATCGTAGTACGGTATACGTCCTGTTGGTCATGTGTGCGCACTTCGTTTGTCAGGAACAAACCCTGTAGGGCTCCTTGATGTCTGCTATCCATCGTACGTGCTCGTGCAACTTGCTATCAGGCAAAGGACTCCGCGGCTTATTCCACTGTCGCGGGCAAGGGTTGCTGCCAAGACTTCACACATCCATGCGACGTTCCTGCCTTCCCAAGCACGTCAAAGAGAGCTCAACACCGGCTTAGACCTACCTGGCTCAAAACTGACAAAAACAAGGACGTGTTTGACCCACGTCGCAAATGGACTGTGGAATACGGAAAGGGCGGACTGTTCTGGCCTTACGGAGGTTCTGGCATGTTTTTGAGCGCGGGACTGATCGAACTGGTGCAGCAAGGCAGCAGTGGCACCGGGTGGGAACGGTGCACGGAAATGTTCGGCATCGGTTACGACACCGACCTTCAGGTATGCACCTACGTAGTGAAACAGTGCATGTAGGACGTTTTGGGATTTGTGGAGCGGCACTCGTTTGAAGTACGTTACCTGTACTGGTAGGAGGCGTGTTTAGTTAGGGTATGCTTGTTGGAGAGAGTGAGTGTGGTTGAGAGAGAATTCGCACTCAGGAGAGAGGCAATACCACGGCGGGTACAATTAGTTTTGAATCGAGGCATACGTCAGCCTAAGGGTGGTTATTTTATAACCACATATTCCCCAAAAACCAGTATATAGTAGTTTCACTCGCCCCTACCACTCTGTTCCTATACATTAACATTACATAAAACGGGGCTTATGTTTAGCGACAGAGTGGTACATAAGTACGTGTTCACAACAGTGTTATAAATAATGTTGGTATCATACGTCACAGATACACGTTTTACGCTCTTCAACTTTTGGCCGGCGTGTTCGGCATCGATGACGACACCCACGTTTAGGCACCTACCATTCAAATGTCAACTTCGTAGTGTTGCAGTGAAAGAGAGGCTCTATAGTACCCGTGTATACCTCTAAAAGTACTCTAAAAGCATAGTGTAGATCCACGAATCGGGATTAACCGACAATAATATTAATAAACTCACTTTTGGGGCGTCGCTAATACATTTGAAGGTAGGAATCGTGACCAGCAGCTAGCGGTAAATAACAGCCTATGCTCAACGCTGTTGAAGGATGTTTCCCCCAAAATTACAAGCGGACGCGAGCGTTTCTAGATTCGACGCCCCTTGTTGTAGGGACCCCCTAAAAAAAGCCTCCGCCAGGTGGATCTACTCAGGGCCGCGGGGGTCAGGCAAATGGATAAGCACCCCATGATCTCCGACAAAACAATGTCCACCACGAAAGTTAACATAACCCTGCATCAGAGGACGGCGACTACTTAACAACCTAAGCGGGCTGTAGAACTTAAGTGCAGTCTACGCTCTATTATGAGTGATTAGTGCTGTAAGGGTGAAACGGGGTGTCCAATAGACTACGACTCCATTTTGATTGGTCTATCCCTCTACCCCGATCCCACCCGGATTAGGTCTCATTTGGCACCCTGCCCCTACATAATAGGGGCAGAAGTTTAAGGTTGGGGTCCGGGTTAGGGTTAGGTTTAGCGTAATAGCGTATGGACGGTTTATAAGAGCTAGAGTCCATGGTCTGTAAACAGTTGCTCTTTTCATCAGAGTCTGCGGACCAGCGGTGCAGCGGACCACAAGCACAAGACAGTTAGCAGAAAAGACGCAGGGCACACACAGGCCAGTTACACGTCTACAGGGCAGCGTCACGCCTGCTGCGCGTTACTGCGCCTGTGCGGCAACGGGGACAGCCCGAACTACGTTTATGGTCTCCATCCTGTGTTTTGTTTGCCTGGTGTTCTTCTTCAGGATGTATGGGTCGAGATCACAGCCCTTGGGCTATCGCATTGGAATAGACGCTGCCGGGGCTGTGTACATCCAGGGCCTCGGATGGGAAGGGCCGGCTAGACTATACCTGCTGTGCTCTGCTGATCTCTCATGTGCTTGCTGTTGTGCGATGCCTTCTACCTAAACCTCTACAGCGGTACCTCCGAACAGATTTCATTTACACTTGGTTGGGTTCCCATGGGTTCCAACTGCGGCTTTACGAGTGCTGTATAGGAGTAACACTCGTAGAACAGAGGAGTTTGCCTGAGGTGTAGCGGACCGGGAACGGTGCAGCTGTTCACCGAAGTGCAGGACGGCTACGGATGACCGCTCACCCGTTGGCGGAGTGGCAGGGAGTTCAACGGTGGCCAGTGGGGCGAGGTGTTATCGGCGTAAGACTACTCGTGTGTATCTTGCATGCTCTGCTCTTCTTTTTCACGTGTGTTACCTTTATACCTTTATAGGTTGATTTCGCTTTTTTCCGTTTTTCACCGACACCCATCGCACACAAGTGTACGACAGTTACAACAATCCTGCCGCGCGAGTTCCTAGCGACAGCTATACTATCTTACTGGAAACGCTCTCTCATACAGTATTAGGTGTTTTTTCATTGTACTACATATGCTTTTCGTATGAGTAATACTAGTATACTACAGTACTTCGAAGTACATACCTATGGATGTTGATAAACGTGCCACCGGTGGCACTCGAGTTCAACACGCCACCGGTAGCATTTTAAGGACATGTGCCGCCAAACAAAATGAAAATCGATAGTATCGGCGGCAACGACGACCGCCAACTGCCAAACCTATTTGATGTTGTCTACGACACCTGCTGCCGTCGTGGGTTAAGCATTGCGGCCTGCCGTCGCGCCTTCCTCCAGATACGGAAAAACTCGTATTCCTCTAAATGTGGGCTCCTGGCGCTTCTAGTGACACGTTTTTATAGACGTCCCGCCAAAACCCGAAGCGATCTACCATCCACGATGACGACGGCCACAAGAGCCCAAAGTTGTTCGATGCTGTCAAGGGCACCTGCTTCCGCCGTGGGTACAGTATTGCGGCGTGCCATCGCTCCTTCCACTCCAGGTTTGGATGCACTTGTATTCCTCAGATTTTCACTCCCGGGAGCCCACAATCTGAGGAAAAGCAGTATGAATAGTGCATGCCACCAACAGCGCCGATAACCAAACGTCTGAGGAATACGAGTGCACCCGAATCTAAAGGAAGGGGAGATGGCACGCCGCAAAAACAAATCCACGGCGGCAGCACGTGTTGTAGACGACATCATGCAAGGGTGGCCTCTTGAAGTCTTCGTCATCGCGGCCGATGAATCGCTTCTTGTTTTGGTTTTAATTTTTACGAAATTACGAAAAGGCCACCACTAGCGCCGGGGGACAAAATTCTAAGGGATACAAACGCTTCCGAACCTGGAGGAAGGAGCGATGACCCGCCGCAATCGTTTCACCACGACGGCAGCAGGCATAGTAGACGACATGTGTCACGTTTGACCTCTTGAGGTCGTCGTCACCGTGGTTGGAAAAAGCGCTTCGTATTTCATTGGTGCTTTTATTAGTAAAAGTGCCACCAAACGCGCCGGCAGCCATTTGTTGCAGGAATACGAGTGCATCCGCACCCGGAGAAAGCAGCGCTGACACCTTGCAACACTTTACCGACGGCGGAAAGAGGCGTCGTAGACAACGTCAAACAAGGCCCGGTGTCTTCTTGCCATCCTCATCGTGGGGCTGGTACGAGGTGGATCGCTCTCAGTATTTTGGTGGCACTTTTTTTTTATAGTGCCACCAAAACCGCCGGAAGCCAAACATATGAGGAATTCAAGCGCATCCTAACTTGGATGAAGGAGCGATGAAAAACCGCAATATGATACCGACGGCGGCAGCAGGCGTCGTAGACAACGTCAAACAAATGTGGCTTCTTGCGGTCGTCCTTATCCCGTACAAGAGTGTAGGTAGTTTTGGGCTCATTTTGTTCTGGCCGACGGGGCTCCTTGACCGAGGGACTACTCAAACTCTTTCGAGTCCCATCTGCGCTTTCTTTTTCATTTTCGCTGGATGCATGTAACATAACCTCACGTACTTTCGCACAGCAGTGGGGAAGGGGGGGGAGTGCCGGTTCTCAGTTCAGAAGGGAGGGGCGGCTGGAGAAGAAGTGAAAACATCACCCCAGGCAGGGCATGGAAGATACGAAATGACGCGGTTCATACATTTATTTCTCAACGTCGTTTGTTTTTATGTGAGGCATATAGCTCTTCGTGCTAGGAACCGGAACACACTAACGACCGCAAAACCGGGAACGGGTAAAACGTACGGATCTGTAGAACATATCTAGTGTAGCTACTGCTGTACCTCCGCCACCCCCTTCTCGCGGCGTGACTCTAGTTTCGATATCAATACTACCAATAGTACTGTATAACTATGCCACAACCAACGCGTTCTGAGAAACACCCCGCGTGGTTTAAAGTGGGTGTATTTGTGCACTGATGCATGCCCGCACGTGCGACAATAAGTGAACTTCAGCCACGTCATTGTTGTCTTGTCTGTACTTTGACATAGAGATGTGCTGCGCCTCGGGGTTTGGTTATGGAGCATGAATAGGCAGACATCGTCCAACTCGTCACGATGTCAAGAGCTATATCAAACATTAACAGCGATTTGATGAGCCAACCTTCGCCATGAAGTCTCCTGCCCCCCCTGGCCAAACCGTCCACAGATAAGCCAACAACCGTCGCCTTTTCGATAGTGCAATCCTCCAACAGACAGACCGGCGCACCGCAAACCCCACTTGTCTGGTTCCACCCACAGAAAGCCTTCGAGGGGAAAACGTACAGCACAAATGACCATTCCATCGTGCAGTTAGCGGAGAGGGTTAGCGACCAGCTCCATCGAACTCGCAGCAAACTGCTGCTGAGATAAAAACGGTGATGAATATTCGCGCCTCGTGGCATCGACTAGCTCGATCAAATTCGCAGTGTCAAGTGGAGAATTGACGATGCGCTCGAGTAGAATCGAACGCGTGTGCCCACTCGTTCGGTAGACCACGCAGCGAGCAGGCGAATTGCAATGCTTCTCAAATCATAAACAACGACACCCGCACTGTTTTTATGCTCTTGCGTTCCTCCGAACATCCATGTGGTTTTAAGGTTTGGCATATGTTGTCACCCTTGCTAACCGTCGTCCCGCACCCCTCTCCTCTTCCTCGCGATGCATTTAAATCCACACATGGCACAAACCAAAACCTATCAACGACTCGGGATGGACTCGCGGGGGGGCGGGGGCGTATAGTCTACTGTAGTGCATGTGGATTGTAATATTGTACTATTGAGATATTGAGGCCGTTTGTGGCGTTGGTCAAGAAATGCTCCCACGAGGTGCGCGCAGGTGATAGCAGCATTCAGCTGACTGTCCGTCTGCCTGTCATAATTATGTCTTAGAGTTACGGTGTCTTGTACGTACTATTCTTGATTTGTCTGCTTGTCTAGCTGTCTTTCTGTCTGTCTGTCTGACTGCCTGCCTGTCTGCCCGTCTGCCTGTTTGGTTGTCAGCTTGTCTGTCTGTGCACTGCGTGTCACGTCGCATTTGTTTTTGTTTGGAAGATTTGTTTGAGAACCCATCCCCACAAACCGGGTGTCTACAGAAGCTAGCTCTATGTAGAGGTAAGTTTTCACTGTTTTGTAGGGCTGGGCACTGGCTCAGGATGTACTGGCAGTAGTGATCCACTGGCAGTAGTAATCTATTGATTGACCCAGCCGGTGTAGTCGCCAGTACCTTTATATTACGTACGTCCAATAAACACGCCATATTATAGTACGGAAACACACCGAATAAGTTTAGTGAGAAGATATGAGGGAGGAGAGAGAGGAGAGGAGAGATGAGAGACAAGGACATATGAAGAGCACTGAGGGCACTGGATGTTCGATACCTGGCACCTTGTACATTTTGGGTTTTGCAGGCGAGTTTAGTTGCAGTACCTCTCCGACCCCCCCCTCCCTCTCCTGCTCTCTCTCCCTCTCCCTCTCTGGGTGATATTCTCCTCTTTATTTTGTAGACGTGCGTATACTTTTGTTTTGTTGCAAATACCTGGTATATGGTACGGAGTTGGGGTGTGTGTGTTGTCTTCACATTAAACCCGTTATTTCTACTCAACCACATCAGTACACCCAGTGCCTGTCCTGATTCCTAATCCTAGAGAGATACAAATTCTGTGGTCGGTGTATCCCATAACTGTTCATTTATGTTTGCTATAATGTCATCTTGTTAACTCTGTTTAATTTCCTTTTTTCTTCGATGTTCACTTGTAAATTAAGCGAAATTGAGTGTTGTTTGGGCCTTCGGCGCGCCCCCCTCAGGGGCCGGGGGGAGCCTATTGGCCGAGCTACACGCGTCCCTCGGCCACAGTATACTGCTGCAGTCCAGTATACTGATTGGTTTTTACCACCTCACTAATACCTATTTTGGTGCAATACCACCACATCACTACTCTCTACTGAACACTGCATAGCTCCAGTTCTAATGCACAGATCCGCTCCCGACCAACGTATAGTCTGTTCGTTACGGTCACTAGGGGGTGCTGCGGCCCTCGGATCAGCAAGGGAGGGCAGGCATTCCTGTATTTTCATCACGAAACGAAGTGCTCAGCAGCAATAACTTTGGTTGTGTTTTAGCCCTTGTCTGGTATCTACACTCTACTGTGGCCGCCTACAACGCTACGGACGGTCGAACTACCGGCCCGTGTAGGTTCGCCTACTACAGTAGTGCTCGGCGTCTTTGTCGAATAACTCATTTAAAGCAATATCAGCAGTCGGAGAACACGTCATTTTTCAATTTCGTCTTCGGGTACCAGAGGCGTGATACGGGGGGTTGTTTCTTGGCAAGATCTTTTCGTGGTGAAAAAGCCGTCGGATCGATCAATCCACCGAGACAAAACTTGTCGACATGACCTATGCTCTCTTGAACGTCCCACAGTAGGTCTGGGCATTAGAACTAGAGACATTTCATTCTGGGTAGGGAGTCATGAAAGGTCGAAAAAATACAGGAAATGTTGTTGAAGCTGATCAAAAACGGATTTTATTGATTTAAGACTGCAGTGTGCTCTTACGCATATTGTTTGCCCGAACGGGTCCCTTAAAGCGGGTACGTATTTAACGAAGACAAATGCCTCGCCAAATCTCGACTGTCGCACGCTGAGCTTACCCCAACCCCAAGGACTTTGACTACGAACGACAATGTAACGGCCACTGGGACTCTCGTTTTGTTCACCAATGGTCCTAATATTTCCGTCCTGCTTGGTACATCACAGCACACTAGGAATAAGGTCGTCATGGTCTACCGAGTGTCGCGATCTCGTGTTTTTCAGTCCCGCCTCGCGGCATCATCGGTACAATGCAATACTCAATAATCGCACAATTTTGCGTCTCACGTCGTGCCGAGTCTTGGCTGTCGCGTGCTGAGAATTCCGACAGTCGTGGCCGAGTCAAAATCCCGAGGCAGTACTGATAGCAATCCATCCAGCCTAGTTACCTGCTTATCATTTGGAATTGAAGTTCCGGCAGCTCATTGGTTTGCCACATCTAACCCAGAGGTCGATGGCTCGTTTTATAACACTTGTGCTTAATAAAGCCATCAAGGTTCTGCCACACCCGGGGAGGATATAATCCCTCCATTGGACCTGAAAATCCCTCCATGTCACTACAAATTTGACCAACCGGGGAATAAAATGGTGATCCCCCGGTTCGTCACCAGCGGACGATAGGGTTCCATCTCCTGGTCATAAATCCTTCCATACATCTGCAATCCCAAAACGAACATTCCCCGGAAAAACCTCGCGACGAAAACGAACATTCCCCGGTTCGCAACCACTGCTCAAGGTCTGCAAACCCCAACTTCCAACACCACTGCTGATTGCAGACTTGTCTGGGGCTCAAAAAGCCAGCGCGCGACGATAGTTGATTCTCGGGACAACGTCGAAATCCCGCAGCACCCGGGAATGATAAAGTCCCATCCCCTGAGGAAACATCCTGCCATATATCTACAACTCCAGCAGGCCGACGAAGAACACGGACGTTTGACGCGGTCGATACCGTCCTTGAACACGGGGAAACCCGTACCCCACGGCTGATTGCTAATTTGGCTTGGACTCATAGCGACAGCGTGCGCTGAGAGTTGCGCCTGGGGACAATGTCGGGGTCCCACGGCACTTAGGAAGGACAATACCCCACGCCGGGATCTGGAATCTTTCATATGTCTGAAACCCAACAGCCCAGGGACGGATACGGAGCCCCCCCTGGCCGATACCGCCCCGCTAAGGTGTGCAAACCCCACTCCAACTAGCTGTTTTATGGACGCATGGAGCCAGCGCGGGGCGAGAGTTGCCCCTCGGAACAACGTCGAGGTCCCGCCGCAAGTGCCGACGATAAGGCCCCATCCCCTGAGAAAAATCCATGTATTCCAGCTGCAACAACCCGCGGACGAAAACGGACATCCCCGCAAGGTGTGGAAACCCCAATCCCACAGGCTGATGGCTGGTTCGCCTGGCGCTCATGCAGACCGCACGCGGCAAGAGTTCCCCCCCTGGGCAATGTTGAAGTCCACCCGCACCCGGAGACACCAAGGCCCCATCCCTGGGTATGAAATCCTTCCATACAACTACAGCTTCAATAATCAGAGAACCAAAAGGGACATGCCCCGGGACGATACCGGCCCGCCTCATGTCTCTTAACTTTCCATCCGTTCACTGTGGTACATCACAGCATACGAGTACTACCATACGAGACACTATCTACTACTATGGGAAATGCAAGGCTAGCGCCCGCTCTTGAAAAAACTGATCGTGGGGAGTTGCGGCTCGTTTTCGCACGATGGAAATCAAAATCGAACACAGAGACGGTCGGGTACCGTACGAAATTCCAACAATAGCCAGTAGCAGCCTACGCTCAATGGTGGCAACAAAAGCGGTGCCTCGCATGGTTGCATATGCGCCAACATATCCGTTCGCTCTGCTTTCCTCTCGGTGAACCGGCTGCAGGTTTTGGCATGCCTTGCAAGGTTGTGTATATAATCAAATTCCTGCGTGTCGCGCTTCCCTTTACCACGGTGCACAGACTGCTCTTATCGCCAAGCGTATCTACAATTGACCCTCGTTCCTGCTCTTTCCACGTCTTTTAGTGAAGCGACTGCAAAGTGTCGGCTACCTTTGTACAGTGGGGGTTAGGGCTACGGGTTGCTCTGTGCGCCTCCCCTATCTCTGGTCGCATTGGCAGCAAGTCTTGCCACATGCCCATTCAAGGTTCACTTTCTCCGTGCGCTTCTGGCGTCCCTGGGTGCGCCGACTGCAGTTTTCGCCAAGCCTTGTATAGCTCGTTGCGCGGCGATCGATCGTGTTGATCGCGGTCCTCCGACAACGACTCCGGGTCCTGCAACAAACGGGCAAGGTGCAAGGGTTTTCATCTTAACATGCCAGGAGGAGATGACTTTGTCAGACGAAAGCACAACCCAAGATGCCAGCGCCTGCGCGAAATGTTCGTCAGATACCCAGGTCATAGATAGATACCTACGCCCTAGATTTGAACACGAAAAGTAGCAGTCAGCGGTAGGGATAGCCGTGAAACCGAAGCGGTCAATCGTAGCGTTGTGTATCGGGTTTAGCTTGTGATTCACACGGGAGTTGGTTGTGGGGTGCTAGAGCCAAGTACCGGTGAGCAGATGAGCAGGTGAGCTGGTGAGCAAGTCGGAGGCCTCAAAGTTTAGTTATACGTGGGTGCAACCACCGACGAGGTGAATCAAAAGTGTTCTGAAGATCCTGACGCTAAGATCGCTACACTGCTCTCAACACTCGACCCTCAAAAACATTGTAAGCCACATAAACCCAATACGCTTTCAAAAGGGCTGCCAGAAACTAGCATTCAATTCACATCGGGGGGGGGTGCAAATGTATTGAGTAGCTCTTCACCATCAAAAGAGCCTGCAAATACGATTATGCGATATTGATATAAAGAAGAAATGTTTGAGTTATCTCCTGAAAGTGGAAATTTCCAAATCATTTTTGCTTCAGACCGGATTCCGACCGAAATACGTTCGGCGCCCTCAGGATCGGTTTCTGGCCAGTTGTTTTCGAGGGTCGCGTGTCTCAGTTTTCGCCTCGCCTATTCCCAGCGCATGCACTCTCGGGTGAGGCGCCGCCGCCGAGATCGTCGACCCCGATCTGAGCGGATCTTGCGGAGATGGCGAGGCACTGATGTTCTTATTCGAGACAGAAATGTTCATTGTTTCGCTGCTGGAGAGATTGGTTGCCTGCCGCTGGTGATGCTGGTGCTGTTGTTGGGTATCCACAGTACCTATTTACCTGATGTTCGGCAACATCGTTTCATAATTCAAAAATATAAAAAAGAACGACGATCTCCGCATTACGGGAAGGATGTATGTCTTGGTCTCGGGGCCGTCTACGCGCACCTTCTCCAGGAAACGAGCGAGGTCGAAGTTCGTGGAGGCACCAACCCCTAACCATACATCTCATATTGGTGCTTCGTTTTATCTATATTTGGCCTGTGTTTCACCAGTTTCACAAAATGTAAAATATTGGTGTATTAAATAGTATCGGATTCTCGGGTTTTTGTCAATCGATCTGGTACCAGGTACTATTCCTACGGCTCGTTTCGCTTCTCTGCGATACCTCTGGCTCCCAAATAAATGCGGCCGCTGTCTCCCGACTGCCTCCCTGGGCGGGTGGTCTTTAGACTCTTACCCCCCCCCGCCTTGCTTCGTGGAGATATGAATACACACAGTACTTTTACAGTAGCAAGCGCGGCAGTCTTTGCACCGTACAATACGACAGCAAATGCCTCGGCTCAGCATGATCAGGTACAAGGCAGTACCAGGGTTCGTTTTGTTTGGCGGGTTAATTACGGTACTGGGTCCCTTTTCGCGGTGTAGTCCCCCCGTATTATTACAGCAGTAGTACTGCTGAGGTAAATCACACCAGTCCCCCCAAATTCCAGCCTGAGAGGAATGATAAATAGACAAGGCAACAGGTGCATAGATGGACGACTGCTGTGGTATCCAAGAACTGAGACTCTGGTGGGGCGGGAAATAGGTATTTCAGAAAGGGTAACACGAAAAAGCCAAAATCAGGTACACCTGTTCCATTATAGCCAAAACCAGGTAAGTATTAAACCGAGTAAACAATACACGCCGCGAGCGGTGTTTAGGCCATTATAAATCCTCAAACAAAACATTGAGCGTGTGGCCTCCAAATTCTGGATTGAGTTTTGTTTTCGTGAGGATATAGACACCACGGGTTTCACTCGGACCTGCGGCAGGTCACCAGGCTTAATTGTTTCGCCGCTCGTCAAGAGTGTTCAATTTCGTCTTGCGCCCACTCCCGTTGCCATCGTTGAAGCCTTTCGACTATCCTCGCGGAACAGTTTCATCGACACGAAGTGCTACGGCCGTACCAAAACTGAGATTATCTCGACTGGCGCTTTTCTGAGACGTACCTAGATTGAGAAATAAGGTTGTGAACTGAGCATCAACACATCGTATTTTCTTCCAACAACAATTTGACATTGTTTTGATTATGTATTATCGAAACACGAGCAAGCGCCATCACGTTGTCGTGGATATCACAAATTGTCGCGAGCACTGAGACTATTCAGCGAACACCAAAAACGAGCCCGAGAGGAAGGCTACTGATGATGCTTTTCTGAGACTGAGACTGAGAAATGAGGATGCCACCTGAATTTCAACACGTAGCATTATTCCCTTCTTGCTGCAACACTTGACGTTGCCTTGATTATGTACGTACTAGGGAATAAGAGCCCCCCCCCGCCCCCACGGCGGTAGGGCCACAAGTGTGAGCGGCTCGTATTAAAAATAATGACCCAGTACGAAGGAAGGACGCTACTTTTATTTCCGTTGTTATATTATTTCGGGTGCTTATGAGTTATGAACGTTGAAGCTCATGCTACACATTGTCGGATGTCAAGAATACTTGGGATTATTTGGGCAAACGTATCGAAGGATTGCTTGTTTCTGTCTCAAGGCAGGATAACCATCATAAAGTAGCAGCTGCAAACAAGGAAATTATATGGAGAGGGGGTTGTCGCTCGATGCTTCCTCGGAAGTCAACGGGGAGGAGGTTGAAGGTGTTGGGCTAATTGAACACGGAGGTGGGCACCTGGTTTTCGTCGTATTCGGCGGTTGCAAATCACCGTTTTAGGTGTGGACTTATTGGGGCATGGGTGAATCATGTTGGCACACAGCATCAGTAATTTTCCAGGGTTCTTTACGGTTAACCGTCCGTGCACGATGCGTTTTTCCCCCCGAAAATCCTACGGTCCGGTTCGGTGTGTTTTTTAGAAAGCCAAAATATTGGGGTGCGGTTCGGTGCGGTTATCCAATATTGGGAATCCCACGGTGCGGTTCGGTTTTTTCATGCATCCTACGGTGCGGTTCGGTGCGGTTTTTAGAAATCAGGAATCCTACGGTGCGGTTCGGTGCGGTTTTCAGAAATCAGGAATCCTACGGTGCGGTTCGATGCGGTATTCAGAAATCGGGAATCTTACGGTGCGGTTCAGTGCTGTTTTCAGATTTTGAAAATCTTACGGTGCGGTTCGTTTTTTTCATGCATCCTACGGTGCGGTTCGGTGCGGTTTTCAAGAGGGTAAAAGGAAAACCGCACCGTAAAGAACCTTGTAATGTTCACTATTAATAATAAGGCTACGTACACATTGTCGGGTGACAACAATGAAATACTAATAATATGCCATGTACAATATACCTACCAGTATAAGTCACATAATGGATGGAAAGACGAACAGTTGAGACATACCCATAGATCCCCTTGTCCCCCATTTTGCGCATATGCTTGCATGGTTTGGCTGAGTCGCTTAGTGTTCTGTACGTGAATCATCATATAATGCAGCAACCCCGTGATCGCGCGCATGCAAGAGAAAAAGAAGAAAAAAGTAAAATGATAACAGAGTGGAACATAGGGGGAAAAATGTTATCACAATGATACGTAGCATGAACACAACCAAAGATAAAAGAGCTGCCAAACAGTTACACTTTCCGCATAGGTTTCCTTTGTTTCCGTGGTTTTTTTCTTTCGGGAATGTTATGAGTGGTCAACGCTGAAGCTCATGCTGCACATTGTCGGATGGCAAAGATGATGATAAGAGAGAGCGCTGTGCTGTCTTACGTAGTCACGTATATACGACGCGGATACGTAGTTGATACCAGGTTCGTACATACCAGACAACTCACATATAATACATACGCCAACTCGACACTGTCTGCTGTGATACATCATCAGTACGTATACGAGTACCATCACCAGTGTGGCACGGGAGAGTGCTCTGTCTTATGTATATGAACTCGTATACTCGTACCTGCACATACATAGGAATTGCCCGGTAACATATTGTCGGAGATCACCGTAAGGATCTCCCATGCAAGTAACACCTATTAATAGTCACCCTGTTTATAAGCTATCTGGTAAGTAGGCCCATGCAACCAAGCTTCGCGACCTCGGGACGGCTTTGAACACGAGCAGAGGCAGGAGGAGGGGATGTTATCTAGGGGCCTTCAGAGATCCCGTCAGTTTCTAAAGCAGTGGTGTTTTCGTCGCGCACGGTGACCAGAAGGCGACGTACGTATCATACGATAAAAGTACGACCAGAGCGAGGATGAACGATACAATCTCAGTAAAGGTTAAAAGTAGCAACCGCACTGCTGCAATACTCGTACGTAGAGAAGCCGCGAATCGCTGTGGCCACAACGACAAGCACGGCGCACGTACGAGTTGTACTACAGTATGCCAGCCTGCAACGTAAGAAGACGGTGCCGGGCATGCCGGCGTAGCTCGTACCTGCACATACATAGGAAAAGTGCCCAGTAACAAATTGTCGGAGATCACCGTAAGGATCTCCCATGCAAGTATCACCAAGTCTCAGCCTGTTCATAAGATCTCTGGTAAGTAGGCCCATGCAACATGACCAAGCTTCGCGACCTCGGGACGGCTTTGAACACGAGCAGAGGCAGGAGGAGGGGATGTTATCTAGGGACCTTCAGAGACCCCGTCCGTTTCTAAAGCAGTGGTGCTTTCGTCGCGCACGGTGACCAGAAGGCGACGTACGTATCATACGATACGAGTACGACCAGAGCGAGGATGAACGATACAATCTCAGCAAAGGTTAAAAGTAGCAACCGCACTGCTGCATGCAATACTCGTACGTAGAGCAGCCGCTAATCGCTGTGGCCACGACGACAAGCACGGCGCACGTACGAGTTGTACTACAGTATGCCAGCCTGCAACGTAAGAAGACGGTGCCGGGCATGCCGGCGTAGGGAGAAGCGTGCGTGTTGACCGTGTGTGGGAGAAAAAAAGTTTTTTTTTTTGCATTTGCATTTGCTCCACTCTAAGTTGCTATGATAAAGTGGGCATCAAAGATCACTTGATTAAAGCATTGTTTTTTGGGCATCAGACGAACTATATATAATAGATAGATGAGTCAGATAGCGAAATACGAGCGAGCGCCATCCCATTGTTATATATAATAAGGATGTCGCCAAATAAATGACGTATCAGGTATTTGATCGTATCCGAAGCATGGGTGACGGCGCCCTTGTACACCCGAAACAGATATTGGCTAGCGCTTCGGCTGCAACCGAGGAGCTCCGTCAGTGCTAACCAGTGCTAAGCAGTGCCAATCAGTGCTAATCAGCGCCAATCAGTGCTAAGCAGTGCTACGCTATCGAAAACTGCTTTTGAGCCGTTCAGCACCACCTCGAGCGTGGCGAAGATGACGGTCATGGTGCAAAGGAAGACCATTTCCACTACTCCGGGCGACGACCATGCCGACCACACCGTGTACGGTAACAGGGCTAGCTTGCATTTTCGTGCTTTGTTTTCGTCCAAAGCGATTGTTGGGACAAAGGAGTTTTCATACTAAATGAACGTTATTCGTACAGGCCTCCTGTTGAGAAACCTCGATGCAAAGGTGGTATCCTCTATAACCCTATGACTGCGACGGCACGCGTGTTTCCAATAGTTACCTGGAGTAAGCAAACGAAGACCGCCTTGAAAGCGTACAGCAGCACCTCCAAAGTGGCGAAGATGGCGGCCAAAGTAAATAGGAAGATCGCAGCAGTCGGTCCGAACAAAGGCGACGTACCCCAAATGCTGCTAATAGCAAAAAAAAAGACGACGAGTAAAGGTATCGCCGAAAATGCCAAGCACATAAAGGACAATCCCGCGATCACCCTTGCATCATTGGCCAAAATGGTCCCGCCATGAGCGCGGTACATTGCCTTGGCACGACGGGCACCTGATAAGTCAAAGAGGACACAGGAGGGGGAGGGTTTCATCAAGTTGGAGATACAAACGAAGTGTGTATTTAATGCAGTCCTTATGAACGATGTCCACGTGCTGTTCCCCGGGGTGGTGGGCAGTACTTTAGTAAGACAGGAGGGATGTACGAATGACTTGCCAAACACTCACCAGTTTTCAGCCGTACATGCACGGACGTGCTTGTTATCCAGATCAGTTCCTAGTTTTAATTACAACGTCCCGTTCACTTGCACTTCAGCGTTTACGTTTAGTTTAAAAACTCAATAGGATTGCCTATCGTCAACTGTCAAATTCCATACCGATTTCGGATACACTGTTGTCTGTATCAAGTTCAATTCCAATACCGAATTCACATTCAATGACATTGTCAACTTCAAAAATGAAGTTCAGTGTCAAATTCAAACCTATTGAGTTGGAGGATGGGGGAAGGGTGGGTGTCGGCTTCTTATTGCTGTACCTGGTGTATGGGAAGAGAAAGGCCTATTCAATTAGATCGGAAACCCGTTCCCAACCCGACACGATTATCTTCAAGACCTGTCGAGGGGCGAGCGGTGTTTTCTCTTCTCGAAATGTGATCAATGTGCACAACAATGTCGAAACGCGCGACAGGCTAATGGCAGACTGCTGGAATACACTACCGGGTATTTCATCTCCAATAAGAACGAGCGCTACAATGAGCAAGCTCTTCAGACCGAGGAATGTTTCGACACGTGTAATATACGACAAGACATGCCTTATAGCTCGTTTTAGGGTATGAACTACTACGAAAGAGTTCTGCCTGGCTAACACACTCCCCAGGTGAGGGATTGCCCGTTGACGCTGGTTAGTATCAACGGCGTTTCACACCAGTTCTTATTGTTCGAGAGATCTGCCTACAGTAGGCGAGATGCCGTTGTTCTTCAAGTTGCACTTTCGGTTTTCTGAACGGTTGAGGGTTGCGTAGGGCTAAATATAGAACTCCCCAGGCAAGGGACCTCAGAGCATACTATCATGACACTAGGTCAATGTCCATCTTAGCATGCATATTTATGGGAGCGGCTAGACTAACATTAGTGAGGACCACACCGTTTCTGAAAAAATAAATCTACAGGAGTCAGAGGCCAGCTACCCTACTATGTTTGATAGTGCCATCCACCTCAGACGTACCTTCCGCGAAGTTAGTCCTGTACATGCTGACGCAAAGAAGAGGCTGCAACAGCACATAGCTCACGGCGAACCTAACGCAGAGCATGAGGGCATCGGCTACCCAGAAGGCGTTTAAAAAGCGGACGACCACGAACCGCAACGGCCTGGAGATACAGTCGATCGCGGCAAGCTTGCACAAGGACCTGGCCACGGCCCGAGATATGTCGAGAGGCAAGAGGTTGAGTCAGGCCCACGCTACGTATGATATGAGGTACGTAGCACATTTCGCCAAACATAATTCGAACTGGACTGATGGGCCTTCTTAAGTCTCCACCTTCCATGGGATCGGTACTCCATATCGATATCGTCGGAATCCCGCCCGTGTTTCAACATGCCAGTCGGTCTAGATACTACAGTAGTGATGGGATTGGGGATGGGGAGAAGCATACAGTTTTTTTATCAAAGTTAGTTGTTGTGTACCGTATAATTCATATGTGTATGGTGCAACATTTCCGAAGCACGCGTCGTGCTGCGACACTATGAGCATAAGAGAGGGAACGACAATAACAAGCATTGAACATAACGCGCCTTTGCTATTAATAGATCACCGCCAAAGGGTGGGCGAGTTCGTCGCATACCCACCTCCGGCGCGCACGAGTGACGTTCAAATGCGATGTATAACGCTCATTTCTAGCTACTACAGCATACTATCACGATTCGTGGTATTGTCTATAATGGCGTGTTGTCGCGTTAAATAAAACAACTCACGTCTTATTTGTTTTGTCACGCATCGTGACTTGTGCGTAGTCAGCATTCTCAGCCCCGCACAGATGATCAAACAAGACCGCCAGCCTTAGTGACGGCCAAAACGAAAACGGTACCCCGGTTGTCTAGCTCACGCAGTGAGAGGCGTGTTTTGCAGCGTCGTCGTCAACGGACACCAATCCATCCTATAGTTTATATAATGTGTTTACAGGGGGGGGGGAATCTAAGACGCTCGAATAGTGAGTGTTTAATGGATCTCCAATGTTGGTTTCGAATAAATATGTTAGCAGGTACCGTGGTGAATTATGTGGCGTCGCCACAATCTCCAGGAGTTAACGACACCACCACATGGCAGCAATTTGACCGCGTCATGCACCTCTCGTTGCTGTTAAAAAACGTTGCCCATACCGCTTCAAGAACCACAGATCGATTCGTGCTTGGTGCAAACAATGTCTGCCTCGTTGGTAAAGAAAACAAGTGGTCCGGCCCGGCATTGTAGAGATGCGAGGGTCTATGGTCATACAACTATGACCATGCACGCTCCGAGTTCGCCACCTCCCCCTTCCTTCGTTGCCGCCCGCTTGGACTATTGTGGTTTAAAACAAGTGATGCGGAATAACAGACGACAGCTGGCATATTTCCGATATATGTGTCGCACCAAAGTTGTGCATTAGTCGAGCGACAGGAACCAGTCGAACCCACCGATACCCACCCAACACCAGTAAGACGAAGTAAAGAAGAACCCTCACTAAGGCGAAGTTTTGGGGAAACCTTACGACACCTCGCGGCCTTGCCACACGGACACTTACCCCAGGGAAGAGCGCGTTACCCGGCGACACGACTGCCAAGCGGTCACATTGTTGTCTGTCGAGGACCAGCGTGACGCCACGGAGTCTGCAACAGTAGCCGCCACCACGTTCGCGCCCACATCGGAGCTCCACGATATGCTCGCCGCCCAGAACACCATGAAACAAATTCTCGAGTTTCTAGTCGCGCTATCGTTGCAGTCGGGACCCCAGTTCCAGCTGCACTCACACGACAGGGCCGTTATCACCCACGGACCCTTGCAGTCGAAAGTTTCGTAAGGAGTCCGGCTGTCGGGAGAAACAGGGGATGTTGTGAAGGCGGCCATCGAGCCGACATAAGCGACCATGCCCACGGCGAACCACAGGTACCGGAAAAATGTTGCGCAAAAGGCCCAGCTGATGATTCGTGGAGTGGTTGTGGTAGCCAGAGATGCAACCTGTGAGCAGGTATACGTCACCACCCGGTGTGGTATAGAAGGATCGTGCTGAAGCGAATATAGGATACTGCATTGAAGTCATTTGATGCTTTCGGGGTAGAGGTGGCGGCCAGGGACCCCGCTATGGGTACGCGAAAGCACCGGCGTGTTAGGGGGTGTGGTTGAAACGATTGTTGTTGTTGTTGTAGGTGTGTTCCCGTTAATTCGTCACCAAATCGAGTCCGCGATTACAAGACAAACTCAAATTTACTCTGGAGTGGAAGGCTACAACAGGAAACAAAAAATGTAAACACTGTCAAATATAACAACACATGGTGCCGACTGCAAACCAGACACAAATCGAGTATGTACAACACACATATCACACGGGCAATGGTGAATTGGTTCGTCTCATTCAGGAATCACAATTGATTTCTTCGTCACTCTACGTAGTCTAGTCCCCTCTCCCCTCCTCGAGCTTACTCCGGATCAATCCATGTGGGTCTAAAACGTAAAGCAGACGTAACCATACTGTACATACATGTGAATCTAACACGTGAAGCAGGCGTAAACGAATTGGCGAAGGACAGACAATAGTACGCATTTGCACTGCGACTATCCTGCTTATCCTTGCATGATACCGGCACATGGATCATATTGTCGTCTTGATGGGGGAATCTACTCACCTGCCGAGCCAGCCGACTGTGTACTGTGTATGCCAGTAAGCTAACATTTCTAACAAACAAAATATACCAGATATACACTTCTGAGTTCTGCTGAGTCTCGGTATTTATCTCCGGGGCGGATCCCTCTTCAAGCGCTGCTAGATTTGTACTGCCGATCTGGGAAATCAATCGTCAGTAACTGAGCAGAGTACCTGCTCGTACGTTATTATTTATGGACAACACAGCTCACCTTGAGAGTTGCTGCTGCCAGGTGTACCCCATTACAGCGAAACACGCAGTAGGAGAGCACGGCGCAAACGACGGGAAGGACCACTTCTTCCGGTTCCATACCTTCTTCCGGGAATCTGAATAGCGCCGCCGTCAGCACCAACGCGTAGAGCCCCAAGGTCATCTGCCGGAGAAGACCGATCACGCGACGTCAGTGTCAGGCAGCATACGTACCCACGAGCATCAATACATCGTGTGCCTGCCAGCACGGAACTCCCAATCTGAACATTGCTTGAAACCCGATAATGACGACGACCGTACATGACGTTGATCATAGACAATATACGGCGTATGATGCAGTCTAGCGCTCGCCGCTTCTCCATCGAAAGTTTCCAGCGTCCCCCAAACAAGTGAGCCTGACATTGTAATCCGGTAAGTACGTGACGTGGGGGCGCGCTGCGTAATGGCTGTACTGCTGTACGTAAATAAGTCTTCCATGTATGGGAACATTAATTTGAAAATGAAGGTAAAAGCGTACTGGGCGGCGCGGGCTGCAAAACCACATCGTATGTACCTATACACATTAGGCTATCTATGTTCAAGGCTGGTCAACGTTGGTGTCACAACACTCGTATTTGGCCCTGGCGGGCCCGTATCGTATTGCTATACTGCTGTATCACTGAACTCTATCCAGAAATTAAAGGGTTTTTTGTTTCATTTAGGATAGTTCTCATGCCGTCGGATTGAGAGAGGATCGAAAATCTCGGTTTCCGATCTAACCTCAGGGTCGTTCTTAACGAACGAACACCATCACGATTCAGGAGGTTTTGTCGTCAATCGTAGTAGTAATAATTCACGACAAAAACATCACGACTCATAACTCCAATGTTTTTAGTGTTTTCCCTAAAAAGAAAAATAACTATTAGCTACATTTTGTTGTGCTCGAAATACGTCTAGGTAAGGCACTACGTTACCCGCCCGACACCAACGGTATCCGAAGGCCGGTATAGGTGTATGGCAGGCTCTGCTACGTAGTACGCAGATTGTGGACAGGAAGCGGCTGCCCAAAACCATACCTGGGTGCAAGCTAACAAACACGCTGTGGCTTTGGAATCTCGAGGAGGAGGAGAAACAGCGTGAAGAAAAAAGAAAAACAAATCTGAGAATGTCACGGGCCAGGAAGGTCAGACGAAATGTCAGCGCAGTTGGAACCTCGGGTAGACCTGCCCTGGCCGACGGCGCGTGAGGTTGGAATATCGCACGCCGGGTCAGGCCTCCGCCCGTGATGAATCCCAGGCAGGGCCGGACGCGGTCGGCCCGGCGCGGCCTGGCCGTAACCTACCTGCGAGAGTTGGCCCCACCCTCAAATACCGTTGGATTTCAAATCCAGAAATTTTGACAAATTGAAAATGTCACGAAACGTGATAAAAATCTCCAATTTTCGTTTGGAAAGAAATGTCACGAATCGGGATTTGTTTTCGTTCGTTAGGAACGGCCCGTTACAAGAATACGAGGTGCTATTTAGCTTTGCCGTTACTCACAATACCCACTGCAAGCCATAAGAGCATTCTCACCGCCTTGGTCTGACAACTTTATGATATCCATAGCAGGCAACCAGATGATTCACTGATAAGGGAGTCATGTACCGGGTTGTGAGCAGCCGTCCCGACGATACCTCGAACGCCAACGCTAACTCTAACCAACAAGATACAACTTATGACCCCCTACCAGTAGGGCGTCAGGGCTCCCAATATTTGCATCGAGGCGTATTTACCTAGAGTGGCTGTTACTAAACATTACAACACTAAACCCCCGGCAATATTTTGTTTGGCAATGCCGTCCACTCATTGACAACAGTTGTCAAGATTCACCAAAGGCGAGCGGAAACTACCAGTCGTGTAATATATGTGATAGTCCAGCAGGTTTAACGACCCGACGGATCCCATGTTTTGTACTTTGCTGACTGTTCGTGCTGAAGCTCGGCGGTTATCGAGTACAATATCTAGCTTCTAGCAGGCAATTATCTCACCTGCAGGGGTGTCATGCAACGGCTTAACATCAGAGACCCGAACGACGCGATGAACGCCGACGCAGCAACCAAGAGACAAGTCACCAACATCGGTAGCGGGCTGTCAGATCTGTCCCCCGCCCCTGACTCAAATAAGGGCTGCATTCCCGTCCGTGCACTTGGGAAGAACCAAATCGCCTGGAAATGGGGGGAATGGAGGGGGGGAAGGGGGGCAGTGGCGTGACTGGACAGAGAGGGATGCTCGACAAAGGCAATTAGCGGTGCATATTGGCGAGACATACAACAACCGTTCAGGCAGACTGCAAGATAAAACAAAAAAAAAACTTGCTTCCATTCTTGCCTTGACCGGTCTTCTTGGCTCCCTCTACTCTCCTCAAACTCCATAGTTTAGGTCTCTACAGTAAATAAACCAATAATCCATACCTGGTACAATCCATACGAGCGTGTACCAGGTATTTCTGCATTTCAAGGCAATAGCAAAATGGATGTCATCCGACACCCACTGCTCTATACCTGGTATTCGATAGATATACCACATGCTTTGGGCTTTATCGTACCAACTGCTATACATGGGGGTCACGTATTCACACTATGCAGGATTACCAGGCAATAGTTTGCCTTCGGAAAGGTCACGCTGGAGGATAATAAACAACGTGTCCAGTAAGATCTTCGAGGGGTCTGGCTATTCGTTTTGTGACGGGCTAGGAAACGTTTTATAGTTGAATCAAGGTACAAACCCCTAACCCTAACCCTGGTTCCAACTCGGACCCAAACCGAACCAGACACAGGCCAGAAACGCGGCTGCCCGCCTGTTTTAAACTTCATTTTGAATATCCGAACTGTAGCTGTGGGCCGCGGTTTGCCTCCTTTCGGGAGTTCAGAGGCACGTCAGGGGGGAAACCTTGACGGTACACAGTGACGAATACGGCACGGCCACTGCACTACTAGGGGAAAAAAACAAATTGGCAAGTTGGTGTCCGAGTGTTATTGGACGCTACATGGTTATCCCCGTACTGCTAAGCGCCTACCATGTCCCTATAGACGGCGAAAACACCAAAGACAAGTGCTACGGTAGCCTGCATGCAGGTGCACCACGTTTTGCCTTATAAGGGTGGTCACTTAAGGAGCTCTATACCTCGCCCAAAAACTGAATGTTGATCAAAACAAAAGTGCTACCACATGAACAATCCCACAGCCTGAGCATAGCATGAAACTTTCTGCAACACAATAATGGTTGATAGTCCGACGGTTTTGGGTTAAGGAGCCTTCCATACTCTAATAGGTCGTTCATAAACCATTTCAGCCAAAACGTTCTACCTCTATCGTAGCACGCGTGCAGTTGCAGTTGCAGTTGTCACTGTTTAGTCGCTACCTTCAAAGGAGGGGTCCCAAAGAGTTAAATTGACTGATGCACCACGCGGTCTGGGCTGGTGTGCCACCTCCCAACGTACCAGGTAGGCTATTAATAGACTTTATGCGCTAGCCCCTTGCCTTTCAGGTATGCCTGACAACATACCTGAATTACTTTTTTTTTAAGTAGGCGTGTCTGAACTTCGGTTGTTGTGCCTACCTTGCCTGTCATTCGCCAGGCACGCGTCAGGCACGTCTAAAGCCAATTGAAGCCAGAGTAATCCACTCAAACAAACCCCGCTTGTCCGGTAGTCTTAACGTCAGTGGAAAGGGCACATTCAATGGAGGGTCTGTGCATGGCTGACAAAATGCCTGA
This sequence comes from Saccharina japonica, assembly GCA_008828725.1. Lineage (NCBI taxonomy): Eukaryota > Phaeophyceae > Laminariales > Laminariaceae > Saccharina > Saccharina japonica. The sequence goes on along the minus strand of MEHQ01004141.1, from coordinate 386,563 downwards.
ACTACAGTACCTTCTCTGAAACAGGCGTGCCTGAAGCACTGCTGTTTTCGTTCTGGCATTCGGCCTCTTGAACAAAAAAAGAAGTTACTGTAGTATAGGATATATGGTTTCAGGCACGTCTCAGGCATTTGCATTGTTGTAACAAAGTGAAGACGCCTTCAGGGATTCACGCATTAGCCCGAATTTGCCTTAATTTGAATTTTTCACGGCTGCTTCGTGCGTGAAAGGCGAGGGCTTGCTAGATCCCCGCTCGAGGGAAAAAGGTGCGATGCAAAACGAAGTAACCCTATTTCTTTCGTTCCTCGTTCGACATTGCTGGGGCGGTGGGTGTGGCCGACCAGTCGTTACGCTCTTCGATTGTACTTTTCAAAATACACGCTCTTGAATAGGCTACTATGGTCTTAAATAGCGCTGCGAGCTGGCTAGACTCCACACAACATATGGTGTTTTAGTTGAGAGGGAAGAAAGAGAAACTAACTGGTGTGGTGTTGTATGATCGAAGTATTACACTCAGCTAGCAAAGATGAGCTTCGACGAAATCCTCGATCTCACAGCTGTTGTTGTTTTTTTAATTTTTTAATATATACAAGGGCTCCGCATGGGTGCCGGCATTCGCCGGCACCCATGCTTCGGATAGGACATATACCTGGTACATTAGTTATTTGGTACCATCCTTATTTTTACGACAATGTGATGGCGCTCGCTCGTATTTCGATATCTGACGCCCACGTGCAGATATCTGACGCCCACGTGCAGAATCAAGGCAATGCCAAGGGTTGCAGGAAGAAGGGACTGCTGCGTGCTGAAATATTCAGTTCGCACAACCTCATTTCTCAGTCTCAACAGTCAGTCTCAGAGATGTACTCAGTCGCGTTCGGTGTTCCCTGGATAGTCTCAGTCCTCAGGATAGTTTGTGAGATTTACGACAACAACAATCTGATGGCGCTCGCTCGTGTTTTGACATCTGACACATACGTACTACGTGCAGAATCAAGGCAATGCCAGGTGTTATTGCAGAAAGAAGGAAACGCTACTGTAATTGCTGATACTCAGTTCGCAACTTCATTTCTCAGTCTCTGTCAGAAATGCACCGGTCGAGGTCCCGGTGGCGGGCTCAGTTTCAGTTTTGGCACGTGCGGCAAAAACACTTCGAGCCGAGCAAGCGGTTCCGCATGGATATGCGAAGTCGAGATATTTAAAAGCTGGCAACGGGGGGGAAATCTCAATTATTCTCTGACTCTGTGTGTCTGAGCAGACTCGTATCTAGCACTGTACACTACAACAGTAGTACTGCTGTACAGCAGTACGTACTACACAACAGCACTCAGCAATACTATACACACCAGCTGCTCGCTACGTCGTACATAGAGTACTCGTACCTGGTACTACTCGTACGTACTGCTGTTTGTTCTTGTACGTATTACAGCCAGGCACAGCAGTAATATATCTACACTGAAAAATAAGCTACTATTGTACTGAATCCACCCGAAAAAAAATCAGCCGAGTTTTCATTCCTCCGTGGATCTTTGAGTTTTTACTTGAGGCGAGATATTTTGAGTTGAGGCTGTCACCACAAATATCTCTCTCAGCAGCGACAGCACCACGCATATCATCATCAGCGGCCAGTAGAGCCGAGGTATCTCCGCAAGATCCGCGCACTTCGAGGTCGCTGCGCTCGGCGGCGGCGCTTGAATCGAGAGTGCGCGCCGGCGGAAAGTCACGGGCGGAGGCTGAGGGGCGCGACCCTCGAGAAGAGCGGGCGAGAAAGCCAACGCGAGGCCTTCGAAACGGGTCCCGAGTGCGAGTCCGGTCTAAAGCGAAGTCAGAGCCGAACAGGCCCAAGATCACCTGAGTGGTCAATGCTAATTTTATTTATATCTATACACACAACGGGTGGATGGTGGTGGTGGCTTCTCTGTATGTTATCGTAGGCTGCCATAACTTCAAATTCGTGTGGGAAATTCCTGATGTGTCCTCTGCCGGCAGAGACCTGGAGCGTTTCGGCCTGCACGACCGCGGATCAGCACGGCGCGAGCTGGGCGGTTTCCCCCTGCGTGCAAACCCCAGCCCCGAAACCCACGGCGAAATCTACCTTTTTTTGGCTGATGCCCTAAATAAAACAATGAAAATACTTCGTACGTATATACTTAAAATTATAGCCTGGTTTCACACTGCTGTTTGTTGTTGTTATTGTGGGTGGGTGGATCGGTTGGTGCGTGTGTCGATCGGTTGGTGCGTACGTACGTGGTTGAGTGGATGGATCGGTGGTTGGGTGGGTGGGTGTGAGTGAGGTGAGTGGATGTTGGTAAGTACGTGAGAGTGGGTGGGTGGTTGGGTGGGTGTGGGTGGGTGTCGGTGGGTCGGTTGGTACGTGGTTGACCGTGTGTCAACTTACCTGATCAGTGGATTGCGTTATAGGGTGTGGATCGTGGCCCAGTTATTATTATGTTGTATTTTTATTGGAGAGTGATAAATGTGCCCCCGGGGGCGTCGTTAACAGAAGAAGTGCCCCCGGTGGCACATTTATCACTCTCCATTTTTAGTTTAGTCCGCTATTATACCGGCTTCGCCCTGGCATGGTTCGGGGTACCACTCGTACTGTAGTGCAGTATATACTCACGTCGTTGCGGGCGTCGGAAACTTTCCTCGGTATATCTTCGTGTTTGACACCCACTCTCAGCCTGTACATACCGAAAGAGACGTTACTTGCTTTACCGAAGTTCTTGGCTTTCTTTGCTTTCTTTGTTTTCTTATTTCTTCGCGATTAGGTGCTTCTTTCGGAGCGTCCCTTCTTCTCTTTGTTCCGCATACTTTACTCGTAGTTTACTTGGCGAGGGCCTTTATTCTTCTTTGGTTATGGGTTCATGTGTGTGCTCAGAGAGCACGGCAGCGCGAGCGAGCCCGGTGCCATCGCGGTTATGGGAGGGCGCTGGCCAGTACAGGGGGGGTCAGAAGGAGCGGAGTCGCCTTTCTTCGTGGCTCGTAGGCATGGCGTGTCCATCGAGACACGAGGGAAGCATGAAGGGGCGTTGTCTGCCCTGCTGCTGCTGCTGCTGCAATCAAACCATATCTCCAAAATCATATGGGCCGTTTCCAACTGTAAAATAACATTCAAGCGGTGCTTATTTCTTACCAGGTATTCCTCAAACAAAACCTCGCGTACAGGACACGTATGATACTAAAACAGGCTAATAAGAAAGCCAGGCTGAGATTTGAACATTTGAAGGGAAACAATAAATTTGAGAGTCTTTCTCTTGAAATTAGTGTAGAAAGCATCTTCCCTAGACTAAACGTTATAGTACCACTTTGTGGCTCTTTTTTCTTCCCGACTTTTATTTCGCCAACCAAAGATAAAGGCTGTGCAACAGCAGTGCCTATGGCCAAAACAACATAGTACTCGTATGTATTCAAAATATGGTACGTATCGCTGTCGTATACGTGCCCAGTGTACTTAATACGTACATATTATACGTATCGTTGTCGTATATAGTGCAAGGCATGTATTATCGTATATAAATTTGCGGAACAATAAAAGAGCCAACCAAGATAATGGCGTATTGTGCCTGGCATCATCTCAGGGTGGGTCTTAACGAGCAAATAAAAAATGAAAATAAAAAATGAAAATGACGAACAGCCTTTTGTTTTTTGATAAAAAAAACGCAGTTGAGTCCAAACGACAGCCAACTTTATCTGAAAAAAAAACGAAAATAGAAGTAAAAACTCGCGGTGCAACTTCTTTTTTGAATCACGGAATAGTTCAACCGCCACCGCATATGGATTCGCGGCGAATGCACCCAACGACGCAGCTGCACAAACCCAACTCGCACGCGCGAGGCACCCCTGAGAGCAGGCGGTGCTCGTGGTCCAACCCGCTCCCTCGGGAAGGCCCTGGAAGTTGTGTTTGAGTCCTCGCCGTTTGTCGGCAGACATTGGGCCGCTCTCTGGCACCCCCATCGCAAAATATATCGCCACAGGCACCTCCTGACCCTCTGGTTTCTTGCATAAGCACAGCTTGGTTATACCCTACCGATAGATGCTGGCTTTGATGGCGCACAAGCCCTGCAGCAGCCCCACGCACTACTCCACCCACCGTGCGCTTGCGAACAGGTCATCCTATGTTCCTCTTGGCGCTGATATCCCATAATCAGATAATATTGCACCCCTTTTCATTAAAAAAAACCCCTCTGGCAATTAAAAAAAACGAAAAAAAAAAAAACTGAGTTTTCGGGATCTCTACTGCTGTTTTTTGCTGTTTGACCAATGAGGCTCGATTATTCTTTAGTTCTGCTTTTCGTTTTTATTTTCATTTTATATTTTCATTTTTTATTTTCATTTTTTATTTGCTCGTTAAGACGGGCCTCAGGGTGTGTCCAAACAGAATCGAAAATCGAAATCGAAAATCGAATGATAATAAAACGAGGCGCTGATTGGTCCCTGGCCCACACATGTTCCCTTTGTTTTTTAGGTTCCGAGAAAATGAAAGATTTACAACCCATTGTTTGTGGTATGCGGTTGCTCGATACTGGTTTCCCGATATGTGGCGGTTTCATATGGTCTACGGAGATTGGGGTTTATATGATGTGCGAGGCATTATGATCTGAGATGATGCCTCGCGTGTGGCTGTCTCCCTCCTGGGAGCAGTCTGCGATACAATGATGATGAGACCCGGGCTTTGATAGAATGATACTGCTCGTATATGTGTGAGGGGTGCAGCCGGTGACAAACCTGGTGCGGCTTACCTCCTGTGTGTGGTGTTTATGATGGGCCTCTGACAAAACGGTATTGGCTCACCTGGTGTGTATTTGGTACGTGGTGTACGAGTGTATTTATCTACTACCTCCTCCTTGACGACCCATATAGGCACGGGGCTACAAAGACGCGTTTGACAGGCGTTAACAACACGATTATCGTTGCTTCGGGCCCGGAGGCCGCTGGAGTGCTATACTGTGTGAGAGGGGGTGGTATGGGGATTGACTATGGAGATGGTCTTTTATTTTGAGGGCGCCGGGCAGCAGCAGCAGCAGCACAGCAGCAGCAGCAGCGCAGCAGCAACAACAACAGCAGCAGCAGCGGCAGTATCGAGGCACTCGCAGCAGCGCAGCAGCAACAGCAGCAGTATGGAGGCCCTGCGCATCAGCGGCAACAGCAGCGGCGTTGGGGTGGAGGTCACAGTTACCAGCAGCAGCACCCACCTCAGCCGCAGCTCAGAGTCAACAGCAGCAGAACCCAGGGGACACTGGTTGGACTCGTAACCCGGAAACGGCTGGTACCAGCCCGAGTCCCCTCCACCTCCAGGAGCGTCTATGGCGGTTTCTACACGTGCGAGCTGTTGGGGCTCGAGGGCATAGGCGCGATTTGTTTTGCACCAAACAGCGTGTGCGATGGGTTCCTGGCCTATGGTCACATGGCCAGGCAGTGCACTGCCAGCCCACTATCGTCTACGCGCCGGAGTACAGCAACGTGCCTCAGGCTGGAACGCCGGCGCTCCAGCAGCCGCAGGTACAGCTGGCAGTAGTGCCGGGGTCGACGACTAGGAGGGGTAGTGCTATGCCAGGGGAGAGAGAATGCTTCGGCAGCAGATGATGAAGGACCTGATGTTGGAGCTGGATGTCGTCAACAAGGAAAGGGATGCCCGTAGAGGGCTGCGCCCGAGGAGCTGTGGAACATGTATCATGAACCTCGACCGCGTACCTTCCTGCAGAAGCAAGCCTGGTGGGGAGGTTGCAGTCCGCCAAGCGCCGACTGGAGGAATTGGTGTTCCGTACCGGAGCTTCGACGAGCTTGGTGTGGCTGCGTCCGAGGCGCACGAGCTCGGTGGTGTGCGTGAGCCGCTAGCAGCGTCTGTACAGCAGCAGCCTGAGCCTGAGGTGGGGAAGCTCGCTATGCCGTACAGCACAGCCCGAGGCTGAGGAGGAGGAGCTCGGTTTTGAGGCTGCGGTGGTGGAACTTGGAGTGGCTGGGCCTAGGGGTGGCTTGGTGGTCTGAGGCTGCGGTGGACGGAGCTGTGGTGGTGCTGTTCTAGGCTAAGGTGGTGGAGCTTGTGTTGCTTTGCCTGATAGCTGCGGAGTGGAGCTCGGTGGGGACGGTGTGGGGGCGGAGTGCCGCAGATTGGTTTGGGCCAGAGTGGCTCGTACCCCTTCGACCCAGGGAAACCAGAGAAACGGGATGGGCTGGGGGGGGGGGGTTGACGACGGACGGCCAGAGGTGGAGCTCGTGGAAGAGGGGAGCAGCAGCATCAGCATTGCGGCAGCGGGGCGCAATCTTTTCCATTTGATCCAGGGAAGCAGGCATGTTATATTTTCCAGTCTGGCCAACTTTCTTGTTGGTGGATTCAGTGGATGGATTTTCTTGGTCTGTTATTTTGTTTTTGTGCTTCTCTGTGTCTTGGCCGGCATATTTAGCAGGACTGCTGTAGTTGTGGTGAGCTTGTACCCCTGGTATGGTGGATCGCAGCTATGTGTGTGGTTGAATGGGAACTGGGTAGGAGAGCGAACGTTCCCGTTTGATCCAGGAAGTAACAATCGGCTGGTATGTGTGAGCGAGGGCTATAGTTGTGTGATTGCATCCTACGGGTATGATGCACCACCGCTATATTTTGTGTGTCTTGCTGTTGGAATCACGGGGGGGGTTGTGATGCCATGATTCTACAGACAAAGTGCACTGCTGTGTGTAACCAGTTTGTGATGGACTGTTATACAGCAAGCAGCAGTGTATGATAATTTCTGACTGTTTGATTCTACAGCAGCAGTGCATGATCTGTCAGACTGCTGCTGTGTACTGGTATACCGTATTATATGTATACGTGGATGCATGATACCCGTACTGCTGTGTGTTGTTTGAAGCATAACAGGGGGGGATTGCCAGCTTGATTCTCAAATACATGATATTTAATGTGTTGGAAAATTACTGCTGGTTCTGGCTTGATTTTACAGCAGTACATGATATTGATGTATGAAAATCAGTGCTGATGCGTTGTAATGGTACCAGGTACAAGTTATTTTGTCGTATTATATTTTCGGATGGAAGGATGTGTCGGAGAATTACTGCTGAGTTTGGCTTGATTCTGCAATGCCTGATATTAATGTGCTGGAAAATTACTTGATTTTCAGCGCATTATATACAATGTGGGAAATTACTGCTAATTTTGCTCCAGTGCATGATCAATGTGTTAAAGAATTACTGCTGATTTAAGCTTGATTCTACAGCAGTACCTGGTACATAGATATTGGTGTGAAAATCAATGCTCATTTCCTCATCAGGCCCTTGCACACGGAATGTTTTTGTCACTATGTTGTTTGGGAAAATCACGAGGGGGGTTTGATGGCATGATTCTACCCACAGACATAGTGCATAATGATGTGTGTTCGTTATCTAACGATTTGACTTGGTTCCTGGCGCTGAAATACCACCCGATGCACCCTTTGCTCAACGAGTCAAATGCACCCTAACTCTGCGGATTTATGAGATGTAGTCCATGCCGCGGTGAGTTGAGCCGCGGCGGAAGACAAACGTCGAGTCCGTGGGTAGGGAGCAGGAGACGGGGTTGAGCGCGTGGGGTTGGGGTCGTTTAGTAGCAATGGCCTACAGTAGATTAAATGTTTTTGGACGTTTTGTTTCAGTAGGAATTGACGAGCCGAAATATTTATGACGCTTGGATTGTAAAATGCTTGCATTGGATATACGAGTATAGTGATATGCACCTAGTATACTGGCACCTGATATTTGGCATTCTGAATTGCGTACTACGACCTCTGAAGTACGATGTCAGAATACTATAAAATAACAGCATCAGCAGCTGTAAATTGTCACCTATCCGGTTATGACYGTCCATTTATCATGACCTGGGGTATGATTGAAAGACGATGCTTTACCTGGTATATCGAGGGCCTAAATGCTTGTTTTAATAGGAGGATAGTTGAATTATAACGCTGGACCGAGCAGTCTTGTACGTGAGTGCACGCATACAACGACAACGACGTTCTGTTTGTTTCGTTGCCTGCGGCGCTTATTTGATACAGATCGCTGATGTTTCTGGTTTGTGGGTTTGGACTTGAGTTTGGTTTCGACTTTATGGTTAAGGGATTTTAGAGTCACAATYATATCGCAGCATTTTACTATCAACCATGCGATGAATGTTTTGTCGTCTACCGAGCAATGGGGAGGTAGTAGCTGTACTCGGTAACACGACGAAGACTTTCCATCGCAGATATTGGAGTCGGGTTGTATCATACGTGCATGCGGACTATGCACGCAAGGCTACTGACCGGAGGTCTGTCTCTGGTGGAGCAGTTATGCGCGCTGGTGTCTGTGTATGGTTCGAATATAGGACGTAGATGTCTGGAGCATGTGTCTAACGGGTAGTTTGAGATTAACACGTATGGTCGGCAGAGCAGCATGCCGACTTTCTCCTCAAACCGTTGCATGCTGAGACGTTTCGCTTGACCGTGACTCTGTGATGAACTTGTTGTGATTTCATCCACTGGTTCGTTTGTTTGTTTGTTTTTCCGGGGTTTTTGGGGCATTTGGTTTTGGGGGATAATAGTAGGAGTTTTCGATGTGCATGGAATGTTTTTGGAAATTACTTGAAGAATTAACGTGCAACTTCAGGAGTTCTTAAGGAAATGGAGAAAGTGTTGGGAGGTACCCATACGTTGAATAAGGTCAATACGCCAATAGAGTATGCCGATGGTCTTGATGAATCGTGCCGTACGCTTTGGCTATTGGTTAACTGCGCACAACGTACAGGGGAACCAATTACTGATACCTATAGTACTTTTGGATTCAGATGCGGATTGTTGTCTTCTTGTATACTTCCGAGGGGAGCGTCAAGCAGGGGGGCTGCTATGATTTGATTTGAGGTGTTCTACATGAGAGATGTTCTGTTGTTGTGCTCTTACAGAGTACACAACAGGGGGGCCGATGTTATCGGGCGTACGGTATCTATGTGAAGACGGTGTTATTGATTTTGTTTGAAGGTTTTACCAGCATACTCACGTTTGTTGGATTTTCCCCTTCCCGTAGTTAATGTCTCGCTATAGTTTAGGAGATATATACTGGAATCGAGATTGAAAGATCTGGTATCGGGATTGCCGTTTTACGCTGGCAATTCTTGAGGATGGAATTTGGGATAGCCGTTTTACCGTGGCAATAATGAAGGATGGAGTTTGGGGTTGCCGTTTTACCTTGGCAGTGATTTATTATGGAATTTGGGCCTTGCCGTTTTACCTGGCAATTGGCGATAAGTTATTCGGGACCTATCGTATCGCGCACCGAATAGGGGGGCTGTTCGTGTTATGCGGTTGTCGATACTGGTTTCCCGATATGTAGCGGTTTCATACTGGTCTACGGAGATTGGGGTTTATATGGTGTGGCGAGGCATTATGGTCTGAGATGATGCCTCGCGTGGGTTGCTGTCTCCCTCCTGGGAGCAGTCTGCGATAATGATGATGCGACCCGGGCTTTGATAGAATGATACTGCCTGTCTATATGTGAGGGTGCAGCCGGTGACAAACTTGGTGCGGCTTCCTCCTGTGTGTGGTGTTGATGGGCCTCTGACAAAACGGTATTGGCCATCCGGACACTGGTGTGTTATTTGGTACGTGGTGATACGAGTGTATATTATCTACCACCTTCTCCTTGACGACTCACGGTATAGGCACGTGGCTACACAGAGCACGTTTGACAGTGGTTATACAAACACCCATTGCCAAAATCAGGGTGTGTCCAGACAGTTTCGAAAATCGAAATCGAAAATCAAAATTATAATAAACGAGGCGCTGATTGGTCCTTGGCCCACACATGTTCCCCTTCGTTTTTTAGGTTCCGAGAAAATGAAGGATTTACAACCCATTGCCAAAATCAAAAAGTTACACACTGAAAACGAAAAGACAAATCGAAAGCACGAGCAGCAACAATTCAGCGTGTCCTACTGGTCAGCGCAGCCACGTCAAAATATCAATCAGGACTGCCGCACGCAGCACGCAACCCACAGCTAGCACGGCCAACACAGCCGCACAGATCCCCCGTAAATAGCCAGAGGCCAACCACAACACCAGCCCAGACGCTCTAGGGCCTTTGTTTGCCGGCGTTCGAGCCAAAGCGAAGAGAATTTGAGTAGAGTTCAGCATCATGCCCTCGAGAATGAGGTTGGAATTCGTCTCAGTATAATTTGAATTTTGATCCCGGGGCGTCAAAGTTGGACACGCGACCACCTCCATGAGGAGCCAAGACCTCCCGGTATCGAATTGTCGTCGCTTCTGCCTGCTCCTCTGGTGGCCTGTGGTGCCGAGCGCTAGATTGTCGGCATGTGTACATAGTTGTGAACAGCCCATGGCTTGTGCTCTCAGTTGTTTTTCGCCTGATCTTGCTGTTTCCCAATTCGTTTCTGTTTGGACACGTCGGCTGAAATATGACCGAAAACGAACTGATTTCATTTTCATTTCGTTTTCGTTCTGTTTAGACACGAACACACAATATCGCGATAAATTTCGTTGTTTAGAACAGACAAACTAAGGAAGCGAACGAAAAGAAACGAAAGCACGAGCAGCAACAATTCAGCGTGTCTCTACTGGTCAGCGCAGCCACGTCAAAATATCATATCAGGACTGCCGCACAGACGCACCACGCTAGCACGCAACACAGCCGCACAGATCCCCCGTAAATAGCCAGCAGGCCAACCACAACACCAGCCCAGACGCTCTAGGGCCTTTGTTTGCCGGCGTTCGAGCCAAAGCGAAGAGAATTGAGTAGAGTTCAGCATCATGCCCTCGAGAATGAGGTTGAAGTTCGTTCTCAGTATAATTTGAATTTTGATCCCGGGGCGTCAAAGTTGGACACGCGACCACCTCCATGGGAGCCCAAGACCTCCGGTATCGAATTGTCGTCGCTTCTGCCCTGCTCCTTGGTGGCCTGTGGTGCCGAGCGCTAGATTGTCGGCATGTGTACATAGTTGTGAACAGCCCATGGCTTGTGCTCTCAGTTGTTTTTCGCCTGGATCTTGCTGTTTCCCAATTCGTTTCTGTTTGGACACGTCGGCTAAAATGATACCGAAAACGAAATGATTTCGATTTTCGATTTCGATTTTCGATTCGGTTTGGACACACCCAGATGATGGCGACACACCCCTTTTTGTTGGATTTTTCAATCTTGGGGAACATAGTGGCCAACTTCAGGCTCCGTACGAGGGGTACACCCATTTTCTTTGGCACTATGTTGCGGATAAGATTCTGAACGAGCCACAAAGTGGTACCATAACCTTTGGTCTTTACTACAACTTTATTTATTTATTATTTTTTAGGCCGTTTCCTATGCGGTTCGATTTCGAGCTTCAGATTTGTATTTTTCGATCTCAAATACGAAAGCACCGTCCTATGCAGTCCGATTATGCAAAATCTGACCGGAAAATTTTCGATTTGAGAATCCGATGACCCAAGTCGTCGGATTTTCGGCCAAAATCCGACCACTTGGGTCATCAGATTTTCAAATCGATAAATGGCATGGTCTCTAAATTCAAGATGTTATCCAGGCAGCAAGCAAGCAGCAGCAGCAGCAAGATCGATGAGTTGGATGGTGACACAGCGACGTTGCTTCGCGCCCGACGCGCAGCCGACGATCGGTGGGCCTCTCCGTCGCCAAACTACAGTCGGCTGGCGCGGGCTCGGGCCTAGAGACGAAGGGAAGCGCACTCGGCCGCGCGCCTCTCCGTACTCGTAGATTTTACAGCAGCAGCAGCAGACACAGCAGTACACAGACAGTCAACGCTCGGATGCTTCGTTGTGTCAAAATACAAAATAAATACCAAGACAGGTCGACTCGAGTGCACTCGGCGCGTCGCAGCCAGACCAGAGGCAGCCAGCGTGGCTCCGAACGCTTGGGTTCTACACCCAGTACAGCGCACTCGGCGCGTCTCTTCGCGGCGCCAGACCACAACAACAGCAGTTGGTCTTGCCGTTTGCTCAAATATCTGCACGTACTCGTATGATACAACAAATCCGTGTTTTCTCGTATAAGAAGACTGTTTCGATTTCCGAACTACAGTAGTAACCATCTGAGAACGGTACTTTTTTTTTTGTGGGTTCTGCCGATGGCTGTACTGAAAGAACCAAGGCGACAATTCACACGCCGGTTGTGTCCAACAATGCCCTGAGTGAAAATGAAAATTCGCGTTCGCGTCGATTTTTATATTTTTCAGTTTTGCTTTAGTTATAGCCTTGAAAGGCTATTTTTGGTAAGGATTGCAAATGGCCAATTTTCAATATATTTAATTCGGCTGGCTCAGGAAACCATATTCTAGACCCGATATTGAAAATGTGTTCCCGGAGGATTGTGGTGATTAGCTATACGATCATCATACAAGTTGTATTGTAGTAAAATATCCATTTTTGATGGCGCTGAAAAAATTCCGTTTTGGGGTTAATTCCTTACTGCCAGTAAGGAAAAAAAACGAAAACGGAAAAATTTTCAGCGCCATCAAAAATGGATATTTTACTACAATACAACTTGTATGATCGTCCAGTCAATAAATGGATATTTTACTACAATACAACTTGTATGATGATCGTATAGCTTGTCACCACAATCCTCCGGGAACACATTTTCAATATCGGGTCTAGAATGTGGTTTCCTGAGCCAGCCGAAAATAAATATATTGAAAATTGACCATTTGAAATCCTTACCAAAAATAGCCTTTCAAGGCTATAACTAAAGCAAAACTGAAAAATATAAAGATCGACGCGAACGCGAATTTTCATTTTCACTCAGGGCATTGTTGGACACAACCGGCGTGTGAATTGTCGCCTTGGTTCTTTCAGTACAGCCATCGGCAGAACCCACAAAAAAAAAAAGTACCGTTCTCAGATGGTTACTATGGTGGATCCAGCAGCAAGCCTGAAAGCGGGCCTTTGTATTGATAATTCGGGCGCACCACCGAATTGAGTTGATCTGAAGTATGAGTATGAAAGCCCTTCTCAAGGCCGTTCGAATAAGCCCATATATACGTGTGGACTCCCAACTATTGCGTTCGTGGTCGCGGTTTGAATATTGCTCCAGGGGGCACTTCACGAGACAAAAATGACAAAATCTCGATAACTACAGCGAGTCCACAGAAAATAAGGACAGATTCGGAAAGCTACACATCAGGCCTATTTTATTGGTATATTTTCAACCCCGAGACAGGGTGGTGCCACCGCGCAAAAAATCACTTGCGCATTTATTTATTTTTGATCCACATCCCACATAAAACACACTTAATTTTTTTTTTTACCCAAATCGCATAACTTGGTCAATTATTAATACCTTGGTCCATGTTAGACATTTTTGTGGTGCCCTGGACAAACTCTACCATAGTTGTTCAGACGCCATTTCAATTTGAGTCAATCTTCGTATTTTGAGTTTTCCCTTATAAAATCAAGTGATAATTTTGTCAGTTCTCACGAATAATCAACAGCGAACACTCGGAGTTCGAACAACAGGTACAATCGAAATAAGGTCTGAACAGCTCTTGTGGCATTTGTCGAGGGCATCGCAAAAATGCTCGACAATTATATAAAATATAAATAATTGAGGAAGTTATGGCTGTATTAAGATTTTCAGACCAACTATTATGGGAAATTTTTGAGCCGTGATTTCTGGCGATTATTTTTCTAGTTTTGAGGATCCAGAAATATGTGCATGAGAAATAAGGACCATCTATTATGGCTTCTCATTTTTAAAACTGGTTCTGTAGAGTATTGGTTGTCTTGTTGCGTCAAACGACGCAAAGCCAACGGCCGCCGCACCACCGCGGAGCGTGGTCTCGGCATCCAGTACGGTGGATTTTCGCCGCGGACGTCGAATCGCCATCGCTGCTGCTGCCGCCACCGCGCTGCTGCTGCTGACTGAGACGTCGAATCGCCATCGCTGCTGCCGTTTTTGCCGTTGCTGCTGCTGGTATCGCTTCCATGCGAGGGAGAAGCGAATTACACAGGATCATAGCCCGTAGGTACAGCTCGTCGTACGTGTGATGCCTTGGCTTGGGTGACAGATATACTCGGCAGATGGGCAGCAGTACTGCTGCTGTAGTGACAGCACACAAAATTCAAGTAACTCTCAGTTCCTGGAGGCCGGAGAGACCGCCAGGAACTGGGCTCAGTTCCTGGAGGTTTTGCAGATTTTTGCCCCCTCCAGGAACTGAGAGCAAAAATAACGATGATTTCCTGGCCCATAATAGATGGTTCTGATTTTTGGGTTTCGGAGATCGCTGAAAACTACAGAAATCACGGCTCAAAATTTTCCCATAATAGTTGGTATGGCTGGATCCACTATACTGTACTGTAGGTCCCTGAAAAATCGATCAGACCATAATCTGAAGCTCAAAAATCGAACCGCATAGGAAACGGCCTTGACCATAATCTGAAGCTCAAAAATCGAACCGCATAGGAAACGGCCTAAGTAATAACAATAAGAAATCCAGCCTGGACCAGATTTCTTGTTTCTTATTACTTGTACGTACTGTACTGCTGTTGAACAGCAGTACGTACTGCTGTGTAGAGCCGTACCATGGATAACTGGCAGCAAACCTTTTTACGGGCCTGCACCACTATTAATACGAGTATCATCAGTAGAGTGTATCTGCTGTGTGTGGTAGACTTACCGACAGAACGGTGATGGCCACGTTTATGGTGAACGCCACAGCCCATGCTTTATCTGTCATCAGGGCAAGACGAGTAGGTGCTGCTGCTGGTGCTCCAAATAGCCCGAGTCCTCCATGACTGCCATCCTTGCTGAGGTGCAGCGGTGTGACTGCATCGTGGCCGTTCCCTGATCCCAACAGAGGTTCTCCCCTCCTCGCGAAGAGGCTCTGTGTTTCAGATATCATGCTTACTGATACACTTATCCTGCCGGGTGTGGAGTCGTTACGCTGTGGGCTGTGAGATGTGAGGTTCGAGCTGCCAGGTACATTGCACTCCAGCATTGGGTCGGTGTGTTTTCGTTGGTACCTGGTACTTGGTACCACAAAGAAGTGTACCAGGTACGAAGTACCAGCATGTGAGAGTACGGAGATCGTGTCGGAGATTCCAAACTGGTATGACTTCAAATTTTGGATTTGCCTTGTAGAGTGCGGAGATCGTGTCGGGGATTCCAAACTGGTGTGACTCCAGATTTTGGATTTTCCTTGGCAGATTTTGCTTTTTGGGTAAGTTTTGCGAAAACAACAGACAAGTCCGTGCACCCAGCGGGTGAAAATTGTTGTACACCTACTGTAGATTGGTATGATATACGAGTACGGGTACCATGTTTCAATGTGTACTCGGTGTACTCGTAGTGCGCGAAGATCCCTGATCTCACCACCGATACGTGGGATGACACTCAGCGGCGGTTCGCGCTTCGCGCTCACGATTTGATGGTTCGCGCTTCGCGCTCACGAACTCCGGCGGATCCTGTGGAGGGCTGATTATATTTCTGCACGTTGTGGGTGGAAGCAGGGTGTGCCAAATGGGATCAGATCCGAATGGAATCAAATCCGTCCTGGTGGGAGCATGCGCCGTGAAACGCCCTGGTCCCCCTTCGCACCCTGCACCAACACCTCGATCTGATCCCACCCGGGTCTGTTCCCATTTGGCCCCCTGCTCCCACCCACCACACAGGTGCATACATTCAATCAGCAGGAGCGGCCGGAGGCCGTGAGCGCGAACCGTTATCCCACGTATCGGTCGTGTGATCAGGGTACAGTACTTGGTGCACGACGAGTACACAGTAAAATCCATATAATTCCACAAACACAACCACCAACACAGGCAGGGACGGAAGACGTGGACTGCTGGGAGGACCTCCGCCCCCTGTCACGAGTTAGGGGATCCTCGAGTTAGGGATCCCTTTCGCCTTCCGGCATTCCGAACATCCTTGCAGAATACCCTCACGCCTTGCGAGATCCGTCAGTCCCTGCGGGATCCCACCGTACCTTGCGGGATCCCATCATCCCTTGGGGGACGGTGAAAATTATTGCGGTCGCCGCGGGCTACATTCGGGAACCCCGGTCACCTAGGGGTAACCCCGGACGCCTTGCGGGCACCCTACCATGTACCAGTAGTACCGGTATTTTCGGGGATCTGGGAGGTTTTCTTTTGATATTGAAGCAAAATTGAAGTGGTATTGGATATCGTCTGTATGTAATATTGGGGGTGATATTGGATATCATCTTTTCATTCGGGATGACACCACGCAATGGATACGTACTGTAGTGCATATCATTTAACCGGAACAACACATTTTGGCGTTGGGGGTGATTTTCAAGATCACATCCGAACGGGGGTGATATTGAATAGCATGTTGTGGTGGGGGGTCCATAACCCCATACAATGGATATTGCATACCATCAAATCATCAAACCATCAAACCTGGATACCAACCTTTGGCATTGGGGGTGATATTGAATAGCACACCCAACACGGGGTGATATTGAATAGCGTCTTGTTTTCGGCGATCCCCTAACACCATGCAATCGTTATTGCATATCATCTAACCTGAATAACAACTTTTGGCATTGGGGGTAATCTAAAATATCACACCCAAACGGGTGTGATATTGAATATCACGGTGATATTCAATATCAACATCTCAACGTGGGCCTGACGTGGGTGATGTTGGATGGCATCGTGTAATTGACGATCCCCTAACACCATGCAATGGATATTGCATATAATCTAACTTGAATACCAACTTTTGGCATTGGGTGTAATATTGAATATTACGTCCAAACCTGGGTGATATTGAACATCATCTTGTACTCGGGGATCCCCTAACACCATGCAATGGATATTCATATCATATCATTGTGATACTAAATATCATATATATTTACACGTAATATCGTCCGGTAACAACCCGGAACGGCTCGCTCGTTCTTTAACATCACCCTATTTTAATGTCGAGTATCCGCTTGTGACATCGCTTATTAACCTGATGATACTCACCCCCAGGTTGGTATCGGTCTGGTGAACCTACCTGTGGTGTTGCCTATCGTCTGGTTTAGGTGAAAAATATGATTTGTTTTTTACCTGCTGTGCTACTGTAGTGTGATACCGATTCGGGGATCCCCCCAACACCATGCACGGGATACTAAATATTATCTCGTATGCAAAAAACTCCAACCGTGGTTTAAAGTTATATCGTATGTGGCGCACTTTACGCCAAACCATGCAAGTGCAATTGGCAATCACCAGTTCATACAAAAAACTAAACGAACACAGGTCAGCCGCCACTATGGAGTACACGTTAAAACCCTCTGCCGTAGTGTGTTGCACACACCACAAGATTTACACCCGCAATCCACAAAACGTGAATGCAAACGACCGAAAGATTATCAACAGTAAATTTTTACTGTCCCTTGGAACACACTCACCTTCATCGAGACAAGCCGACCAAAGAGTTAGACCAACCGCCTCACTCGTCTTCAAGCTATCACTATACAGCCTCCAAGGTAACACGGTTAGCGACAACACTTTGAAGACATGACACGCCCCTCGAACTACCCCCGTGGCCCACGAACTCACAACAGAAACCGGCAAATTATTGCAGTCACCTTCGAACAAACTACTATAATAAACGTATACACGAGTGAGGTCGATCACTCCAGTTACCCTGCCAGTCGGAACTATTTTCCGCCCAAAGCTGGAAGCTTCCGCCACAGCAGTATCAGACCACGACAGCAAACGGTAAAAAAATGAGTCAAATTATGCTCCCGGTCTGTCGCTACACACCCACCTTAACATGCCAAACAAGCGGACAAAGTGTTGAGCCATTCACTTTTATTTCTTCGAACAACGTTCCTTCGCCACAGCATGCAGCACACACCGCCATGACTACTCCCGCAAGGCACAAGCTTGCCTTTCGACGACGACCCAATAGCCGGCAATAGTGAATGCTTCCGGCCACTCCCAATGATCGCGCCACTCGCTCAATTGACATTTATCTACTTAGACGTCATATTAATTTAACGGTTAGCCGCCGAAAGCTATTCTGCGTCACTCATTCGCATTGGACCATCGTCTATACTCCTTGAGCACATCTCTCAGCCGGCTTCTCCCGGCGTTGTCTAGAAACGCACCATAGCGGGCGAAACACTCTCGGAGGACGTCCAGGGGGCAGCCTCTGTTGTGAGATGGCATCATTGAGCAATGTTTGGTACACAGGGACGGTGGATGGTAGCGAGACCAAACGCAAGTGTAAGGGGATGGTTGACGTTCCACTGCTGACAGCTACCAAGTCACCCAATCGCTCTTCCGTTGTGCCCATTGGCGTGGAAATCTAGGCGTCGTCCCTCCACAGTTCAGCAAATTGAACTCACACAAGAAACAGTCAGCGACAAAGAGAGATATCGGATTCCCGACACTAATACAAATTTCCTCTGCGTGACCAAACGGACGCCCCCGTAAGCATAGTGTTGAGTGTGAGAACAGCCGGCGGTTGGGTCAGGTTATCGGCGGTTCCGAACAACTCGCGTTTCTGCGTCGAACACCCAAAACTCACACTTTGAGTCACGAACTAAGAGGGTGGTGGATCATAACAAAACACGACAGTAAAACAGTGCACGCGTAGTGCCACGTATATACGAACCTACACCTTAGCTGATCGCCGTTGACACAGGACAAAATATCCCCACCCCGACCTAATACTGGGCTGGCTCGCGGTGTGCAAACCGTAGTACAGAACAGATTTACATGCTTAACTATGTTCCGCCCCAGGCTTGGCCCTCTCCGTGTCTTGAACAAAGAAGTAGTCGGAGACGTCGGCATACCAAAGCTCCCCTAGATAGTCTTCTTTGTTGCTTGCGACGGGGTCTGGACCGTAGGAACGCAGGTACCCCCGGCTTCCCTCAGAACGTCAACCAACTCGCGTGCCGCCTATTGTGCGAGAATTGAGGGGTGGTGCAAACATGGATCGGACAGGTACGTTTTACCAACACCTGCTACGGATATTTCCAGTAAGCCATCAAAACATGGACACCTGGCATGGCAGGACTACAGGCAATTACCTTCATCAAAGCAGTTTATCATATTTTGCGCCGATACGGGAACACCGTTGGTTTTCAACACGGCTCAAGCTACCACCTTCGGCTCGCCTTAATTTATTCTGCCATGCTCAGGCTCATACGTCCTTTCTCGTTGCTTGTGTCACTGGTGGCTCTGATCTGCAGGAGGTTTCCCAAAGGAGGGGTCTCAATACTTTAGACGGCTGTGATTCTACCGGGTGCGACCCTTTTGCATATCAAATTACGTCATACCTGCTGGGCTTGCGAGGCAAACCAGGCTTACGTCTTGGCATCCGTATCTAGCACGGTCGGCCACTGACATAACGTATATTGTAAAGAGAGCCCAAACGTCCGGGTGCCCGAAACTCGCAACATGCATGATACAAAACGGCATTGGTCCTTCAATCGTTATTTCAACTGCCGTTGCCCCAGCCAATTGTGTTTTGCATTCAAACTAGTTTTATTGGAAGTGTCTGGGCTCTCCGAATCACAACCAACAAGTTTCGACGAATTACGGGGTCGTTTCGCAAGCTACTCACCTCCTCCGCTTGCTCCCGTAGTCGAGATTGTGATCTGGTCCTCGAGTCTTCGGTTTTTAGGTTGGGAGCCGATGCCATAGCTGCACGCACTTAGCGCCGTAATGTAGCATCACGATATTTTTATCTATCCCGGTATTTCTTGGGATCCGATGATTCTGCCAAAATGGGGCGTCAAGCCCTATCATAAAAACGTGCACAGATGGGGATTGTGGAGGCACTTCGACCCGCATTTACTACCAACCTAAGTTAGATCCCTAGGACGCCGAAAGCGGGTCTAAGTTGTGCCAGAGGTGTCCAGTCGGATTAAAGCCAGGACAAAAGGAGTTTTATCTAAATCTCCGGACCTTCAAACATACCTACAATATCGACAGTCGCTTGCCGCTTCCTCGTGCGTCTGAACGAAATCGGATCATGCTGATGCATTGACGTACTCACCGTACTAGCGTCGAGCTCACGTTCCTTTTTCTGCTCGGTGTCATAGTCTCGAGCATAGAAGAAAATGTATGGCTTTCCCGCACTGTCGTTCTCGGGCGTGTTGGGTTGAAGTCGCCATTGAGTGTCGGTTTCCCGTCATTCCTGGTCACATCTTCGTAGTATATCAAGCGGCCGCAGAACCGAGCTTGGCACGAAACGTGACGACAACCGTAGTGGTCGTATATTACAGCGACCAGCTTATACGGCTTTCGCTGCAACACGGCTGCCGACGACGCCGAGGGGCATTTTACGCCGTCTATGGTCGTGCCTCGTCCCGCCCTCAGAACCAAGGTCGGGGGGTCCTCACTGCCGGATAACGTGCGCCAGCACCGCGTTTGGGCCATCGCATCTTTGCAGTATGAGCAACGCCCGGTCTTCACACTCGAAGATCGTATCCCTGTTCACTGCTGTATTCGGCGGAGTTGATGTCTTGCGCAGCATCATGCTCGACGTAACGCCTCGGGAGTGTGGTTAGATATGGGGATATCACCGGGCTGGAGTAGGTTAGTGACGGGCCTACCGCCTCGTGCTCATGCGTGTCGCAAGCAAGCAATAACCAATCGCTGCCCATCCCCCAAGCATTTGCGCGTTGCTGTGGTTCTCTCCTGCAGTCACAAATAGAATAACTAAATACGGCAGAACTATACATTGGACTCAAGAGGCGGGCGGAAACACAAAAGTTTATTTGGCTATCTCGTTGATGTTGCCGTAGTGAACCAAAATCAATACTAAATCGCCAAATATGCCATACTACTGATAGCAAGTGAATAAATGGTTCAGTCGCACCACCAGGCATGATTATTTTCCTCATGGTTCAATTGTCACTGCATTAGACCTCTTCCCCGGGTTACACAACGCCTCTACTAGAATGGCCGAGTCACCCTCCGAACATCCCGCGCCCGCCGGCGGCCTTTAACTGTTCGTGCCCGTCAGAGCGACATCGAATGCCTTTCTCAAATTATGCTGCAACACGCGTTATTCTTATTTATTAGCTGATGAGGAACTATCACGTCACGACCTGGAAGGACTCAGACTTAGAAGAATAGCTTATCGAGTGCAATGTACGCCGCGACATGCCAAACACAGCGAACGTCTCCTCGAAGTGGTCAGCAATTTTGTAGTTGGTCCTGAGCCCATCAATCGATATTTGTGGTGTGAGCCTCCGTTACGATTGTACGTAAACAAAACGCATTAAATGTCTTTTTGGCATGACAAATTATCGCGCTTCGTGATATCTAGTTCCAAACTAAAAAATATGATTTTGGTCGCGTTTCGTCGTATTGTTAAAGAGTTATAAATTCGATATAGATCGAATCCAACGGTATTTGGGTGTTGTACCAACTCTCGCAGGTATGTCACGGCCATGCCGTGCCGGATGGACCGCGCCCGGCCCGACCCGTGGTTGATATCACGGGCCGAGGGCTGACTATCCTGGGATATTCCACCCTCACCCGCCGTCGGGGAGACCGGGGCCGCCCGAGCCCAAACGTTCGCTGGCATGTTGTCTGTCCTGCCTGGCCATTGATATGCCCAGTTATGTTTGCTTTCTCTTCACGCTGTGGCTCCTGCTTCTCGAGAAATCGAGGCCACAGCATGCGTATTATCCCGCGCCCAGCAGTGTCTTTGGGCATCTGCTCGCTATCAACAATCGGAGAACGTAGAAGATTCTGCCATGCCCCTATACTGGCCTTCGGAAGCCGTTGGCGTCGGGTGGGTTTCGTGGTGACTTCACCAAGCGTGTTTCGAGCACGAAAATTTGTCCCGAATCGTGGTTTAATATATTATTTAGGGGAAGGGTAAAACAACTAGAATCGTGAATAGTGAGGTGCTTGTCGTGAATCGTGACAAAACAAAAAACGATCCAGCACAAACACCTCGAATCGCTAACTTGTTTTATTCCTTAGAAAAGGCCCCAGTGGTTGTATAAAATAGAACGTCTAGTCTACCTGGGATGGACGTCATACAGGCTACATGAAGTTTGTAGCCCAACCCTTTGTGCGTACGTACAGGACACGGTGCAAATTCTTTGAACACTAGGTTCGATGGATAACTAAACCCAACGAGCACATTTCAACTAAACCAAATTAATATCAGAAATTGCCATACATTATATACACAGCACCGCTGGAACTATCTACACCCTGTACAACTACAACTAACAACTACCACTAGTAGTTGTGCGCGGCTGCAACTACTCAGTAGTTGTCCCTAAACAACTAGTTGCATAGGTTTTTCACCCTGTAGTTGTCTGCAGACAACTAGTTGCACAAGGTTTTCAAACAGTAGTTGTCTACGGTCAACTAGTTGCACAGGTTTTCCAAAGAGTAGTTGTCTACAGACAACTAGTTGCACAACTTTTCAAACAGTAGTTGTCTACCGACAACTAAAGTAGCACAACTATTTCAAAGAATAGTTGCCTGCCAGACAACTACGAGTAGTGGTAGTTGTACAGGGTGTGCTGTTTTTGGACGGTAACCTGGGCCTCATTCCTGAGGAGATCCAGAAGCTGGGCCATGATGTGGTGCAAACCAAGATCCCCGGGCGGTTGTCCAACCCCATTGCGGGGCTGGCACAGCTCGACGGTGTGTTTGGTCCGTTGGACCTCACCATCGAAGTGGAGGCGGAGGTTTCAACAGCAGAATAGAAGAGTAATCCGGCGGACGGGAGGCCCGTGATAGGGGCCTGGCCGAGTTGCGATTTTGTCTTGCTAGTCGAGAGGCCTCGAGAATCTCGCCTTTTTTATGATATCTGTCGACACGAAATAACGCAATCTCTCATCATATGTATGATGCGGCAGAAGGATAATGGGGGGCAGGTACGGCTTTCGGTGGGTGTTGGGTATTGCATTTTGTTTCACGCGTTCTGGGCGGCGCGCTGACGAAAACAATAGAATAAATGCAATCACGTGGAAGATGTAAAGGCCAATAGCAATCGTTTTCGCTTGGTCCGGCGACCGGGAGTAGTACATGTCGAACAATGTACACGTTCAGGTTGTCCGCAGACAACTAATCAGGCAACTAATAGTTATGCACGGCCGCAACTACTCAGTAGTTGTCCCAAAACAACTAGTTGCATAGGGTTTTCACCCAGTAGTTGTCTGCAGACAACTAGTTGCACAGGTTTTCCAAGCAGTAGTTGTCTGCAGACAACAAGTTGCACAAGTTTTTCAAACAGTAGTTGTCTACAGACAACTAGTTGCACAAGTTTTCCAAACAGTAGTTGTCTACAGACAACTAGTTGCACAACTTTTTCAAACAGTAGTTGTCTACAGACGACTAGATGCACAACTTTTTCAAACAGTAGTTGTCTACAGACAACTAGTTGCACAACTTTTTCAAACAGTAGTTGTCTACAGACAACTAGCTGCAGAACTTTTTCAAGCAGTAGTTGTCTGCAGACGACTAGTTGCACAATTTTTTCAACCAGTAGTTGTCTAAAGACAACTAGTTGCACAACTTTTTCAAACAGTAGTTGTCTGGCAGGCAACTACGAATAGTTGTCGTTGTACAGGGTGTGGAACTATCGGACGATAACGAACCTACTCAGGCGACCATTATGAATACGGGATATCATAGATACCTTTATCGGGAAGCAAAAATGAATCATGGTACCGTCACAACCTGCGCCTCCCCAAGGGAGCTGTAGCCGCCGGCTTCTCCAGACAATTTTACCTTTTCAACTACATCGAAGTACGGCTTGGCTTGGTCAGTAACCCCGTCCGGCGTGGGCCATTCGTAGCCAGGTTGCGTCGAAAGCGCTACCAGGGCGAGAAGTAGCTGCATCGCAAGCAGGTGCTGCTGCCGTTCGGCATAAGCCGCAGAGTCAAATGAAACGCTTCGTTGGCGCTAATCCTTGAAGTGTGTAGTCTGTCTTGTCACGCAAGTACGCCGGGATACCATCCAGTGTTGCAAGCTTTCTCCCGAAGTTCCTTGTCTGGGGGGCGATGATCCGGCACACAAAATCTACGCTGCTTGATCCGTCCTTTGACCATTCGGCGTCGACTACGCCCACGACCTCGATGTCCTCATCTACGTTGTCGGGCACCTGATTAACGATCGTCAGAGGTTGTGGGGGGTATTACATAGTTCGCAGCCAAGAGTATATGGACTCGACCCTCGTATTTACTGCCCATACTTCGAAAGGGTCATTCATACGCTGCTTTTCGTGTTCTCTATTTGTTTCGGCTCAGCCGCATTGTCGCACGCGCATTGTCGCACGCCCCCACGTGTCTTCTCAATTTCGAAGGCGTCGCGTTCACGCTTTGGTTGGCATCACTCGTAATCACTCAAAAATCCAGAAGGAACGGTGATCAACTTTTAAATATGTCAGGAAAAAAAATATTTTATTGTACGAATTTTAATTTACTGTAGATCTGTCGCAAACACCATATTGGTGTTGCAAACTTGAAATATAGTGTTCACGCGCCATGAGAGCTCGTACCAGGTAAACAATATTTTTTTCATCCGAATGGGTGTGTTGGCAAAGGAATGAAAAGGCGTAAAGTATACGAGTAGTTGTTTTGCTTGTTGCTTTTTGAGTGCTTTCAGTTGCTCTGCTTAAGCAAGTGTTTTGCTTTTATTTTGTTTATATATGTGGCGTTTAATATACCAAAATACTAGTATTCATATAATAGAACCCATATGTAAATGTGTACGGGCATTCAAGTATAGTAATGCTAAAACCCATACGATGTACTTGTACACTAGAACCCATACACTTATTTTGCACAGCTTTTTAAATAAGCACACTGAGAGCTTTACAATGATTTGCATAGTTTGAAGAATACTTTACCCTCACCCTTTATAATAGTATACAAAAACCATGCAGCTACGTAAGATTATGCTTATAAAAATACGTCCCTTATATAATATATAGCAATACTACTACGCGTACTACAGTACTTTTTTTTGTTGCTTCCCAAAACTATTAATAGCTGAGTCATGTACACCGGCTAAAGGTCCTGTGACGTAGGCACTAAGCACGGCTTGTTTCATACCGACCGGTACTTAATAACAAGGATGCTACGTTTACATACATGATTTCAGCCATTTTACTACTTGAAAACAAACTACTTGGACTTAGTGCCGGATTTTTCCTTGGGGCGCTCAACAGGTTGCAGGATTTATTTCAGGCATTTTACAACTTGGAACCAAAATACTTGGAATTAGTGCAGGATTTGCGTGGGTGCGCTGAACGAAACGTTTCGGGACCTTTTCTCGGCATTTTGCCTAGAACACACTTTTGCTTTAAATTTATTTGGTGTTTGTCGTCGAGCGCCGAAAAGGTTTCAGGCAAGTCTCATGAGTTTTTTTAAGCATACCCTAAAAACAAAACTCTCCCCTGACTTTGGGAGTTCCAGACTAACGGGGTTTTTTTCGCCTTAAATGTCGATAATCGTCCCTCTGATGTAATCGTCGCTGACGCGTGCCTGGCAAAATAAAGGCAAGCTATGCACGGAAACAGGAGACCAGCCCTGTACTTCAGGCACGCTCGTTTCGCAATCAGTAGTCCAGGCATTGTTTCAGGCATGCCTTCAAGGCTGGCGCCTATGAAAAGGGAAAGTCGAAGTGGGAAGAGATAGGAGTGAAATAGAACTGCTGACGTAGGGCAATCTTGCCCGAGCCTCATTTATTTCCATATCGTACCACGAACGACACCCAAGCGGCCATATAACTTAAAAGCACCTGAATGATACTTCGTATGTCATACATATATTAACAAAATGTTTTAGGTAGGTTGTTCGTGGTGTGGGGGGGTATAATTAAATAATTTAGCGAATGAGGGAGAAGATTATGCTATGCCATAAGTATTTGTCCTGCCTCATGGTTTTCCACAATTTCCTCTCCCTATTCGTACGTATGAGAACATCCACTGCCTACCAGGGCATACATTTGTAGGGGTTCGGTGTCTGTCGCGCGCAGCTTAACTTGCGACGCAAGGTGTGTTGCGCGCAGCGCAAGACGCCTGCGGCGCGCAAGCCGGAGGGCCGCCGTAATAAAAAGCTATGCATGCTCGAATATTAGCCGCAAAACTACGTAAGTAAAAAGTATTTTCATTAATTTTTGGCTACGGCGAATAGGAAAAGTGCCACATAAAGAATAAGAACCTACGGAGAATGGTGAAAGCAAGTGCCCAGTTTTTGTTTTCGCCCCATCGTGTGGCCAATAGGACAAGGGGCCGAAAATATATTCAATTACGGCTAATTATATTTTGTTCAGCCTGCAGCGAAAAATGTTGTCGCCCAAAAACGCGTGCTGCGCTGCGCGCAACCAGCCTCGCAGCGATTATTGCGCAAAACGGGTATTTTTTGTACACCTAACTCCTGCCCTGTGTGTATTCTTCACATTAAACCTTCCTTTCTCCCCGTCGACATCAAGCACACCCAGTGTCCAATTAATGCTCTGCGTCCTACCGACCTATGGACAACTTTATATCCCACTGCTGTTTATTCGCTAATAATACCACACAATATGACTCGCATCTATGGCATTGGTACGTATTGCACCACAATGATAAAGGAATATCGGCTCGCGGAGCATCCGCCAATAGACCTGCGTACGAGTAGATACGACCTGGTAGGGTATAGAGCAACAAACACCCAAGGGAATATTCCAGCTAGAACAATCTTACATATTTCGTCTTAAAATAGTTGCAATCAACTTCCATTTTTCATACGACAGAGTGATGGCATTACAGTCAGTATCACAGCTTTGAAAGGTCTGATTGGCAAGCTAGCTGTAGAGCATCAAACACGATGTACCAAATACTCTCATAATCATCTCACAGATTCGATGTACGTACGAGTGGCGCTTCTTTAATTCCCGGTGGCGCAGTGCATCTGTAGTAATTCGAAGCAAAGTGTGGACATCACATTCAATACAACCTTCGAAACTATTGTCTTTAAACCAAGCCCGTTCGTTGGTCATGGCCCCCACATGGTTATTACGTTCGCTCCCAGTACTGTAATGTATATAAGTAAACATATTTTAATTGAATAACTATCCTTGCCCAAATTCAGATAGATACGAGCTGGGCCAGCCAAAAAACGGACAAAGCTTCTTAAAGTCGTATCGCGTGAACCACTGGATGTTTGGACTTAAAAACTTGAAGCACTGACCCTGACACGATAGCGCATATGCAGGTTCAAACTTTTCTAGAATCCGACTCGATCTCGCCAAGATATCCAAGAAACCTCGAAAGTACCTTGTTTTGGCGACATTTTGACATAAAATCCGTATGACGGCTCGAAAAAAACGTCTTTCGCGATCAAGATAAAAATTGGTGTGGACAAGGCTGAATACCCAAGGAGACGATCGATATCAGTTGCACTTGTCAATTCGGCACCCATCAAGAGATATTGGCAAAAAAAAGTTTTCTATACAATAAACAAGTAGTGGCGAGAGCGAGTGGTTTTACTGCGATGCCTCGTTCATTTTTGTGAAGTTCGATCTAAGATTTTAACGTCGTATTTGAATGGCATGTGCACTGAAACGGAAAGCCTGCCTTTTTCTTTCCTTTTTGTTTCACGAAAGTTGTGGCCACTCTTGTATTTTTCGACTATTTATATCGATCATATCTACTGAACGAAACGTAAAAAATAAAAAGGCAGGCTTTCCGTTTGTTGCCTGATGCATGATCAACATCGTGTTAAAAAATCACGTCCAAATTCGTAATATTGAGCGGGGCATAGCCAACCCACCGCACTGTCCGTTTTTAGGCTGGCCCAGCTCGTATGTGTCCTAAGTAGCTCCAACATCCTTCGCGCACAAAAAAACACGTACTCGTAGACGAACGTTAACACGCATGTAATTAGGCACCGGCGCTAGAACTACAGTAGTAGTTGTCCTCTTGTTTCGAAGGAAGGCTGAATAATTATATTCCTGCGAGGAGTTGCTTCATTTAATTTTCACCAGCCGTGTACACGACGAGTACCTTTATCGAGAATGACGTCTTCTTTTGAGCTCGCAACCGAAATGATTTCAATCCGCGAAAATCCAAATTTCTGTGTCGACAAACCCGATTTCCTCGCCGCAAAAAAAGAAGAGCGACCTGTTGATACATTTTGGGACATCACCTCCAACATGCTGTCCTTTGTATGTGTACGGCGTTATTAATTGCGGCGGGCATAGACTCTTCAAGTTTTGCTATCCGGGGTGTCTATCACTAGAAATCTGGGTCAGAATGAGCTTGGCATTTTCGTCCTCGATGAAAATCGTGATACCTTATGTACCAGGCATGCATATTACGTGATTGCGTCGGCTTGAGCTTCCTATGTAGTCAAGGCTTACCTCCGAACCATCTGATGTACGTGCATGCTGTTACACGGCAAAAATGATCACAAGTACGGAAGTGCCAACTCGTGAACATAGATCCATGGGCGCATGTGATGCCTTCGGTTTACCGCGTGTCTGTGTGTCACAAGTTCTACGTACTACAAGGTGGTGTGAATATTGAAGATTCTACAGTAGTAGTACAGCAGTAGTAACCATCTGAGAACGGTACTTTTTTTTTGTGGGTTCTGCCGATGGCTGTTGTACTGAAAGAACCAAGGCGACAATTCACACGCCGGTTGTGTCCAACAATGCCCTGAGTGAAAATGAAAATTCGCGTTCGCGTCGATTTTTATATTTTTCAGTTTTGCTTTAGTTATAGCCTTGAAATGCTATTTTTGGTAAGGATTTCAAATGGTCAATTTTCAATATATTTATTTTCGGCTGGCGCAGGAAACCACATTCTAGACCCGATATTGAAAATAAATGTGTTCCCGGAGGATTGTGGTGATTAGCTATACGATCATCATACAAGTTGTATTGTAGTAAAATATCCATTTTTGATGGCGCTGAAAAATTTTCCGTTTTCGTTTTTTTTCCTTACTGACAGTAAGGAAAAAAAACGAAAACGGAAAATTTTTCACCGCCATCAAAAATGGATATTTTACTACAATACAACTTGTATGATGATCGTATAGCTAATCACCACAATCCTCCGGGAACACATTTTCAATGTCGGGTCTATAATATGGTTTCCTGAGCCAGCCGAAATTAAATATATTGAAAATTGGCCATTTGCAATCCTTACCAAAAATAGCCTTTCAAGGCTATAACTAAAGCAAAACTGAAAAATATAAAAATCGACGTGAACGCGAATTTTCATTTTCACTCAGGGCATTGTTGGACACAACCGGCGTGTGAATTGTCGCCTTGGTTCTTTCAGTACAGCCATCGGCAGAACCCACAAAAAAAAAGTACCGTTCTCAGATGGTTACTACTGTAGTAGCATCGAACTGATCTTGTTTTTTTCAGGTACACACTGTAATAAGACCTGCTTGGATCTATACGGCCTTCTGCGGTAGGGCGGACGTGTCTCTGCGAGACTCGTCTGCAGTTATGCTGCTTTTGATACTGCTGTTGTTGTAGTTCTCACCCACAGGATACTGCTGTGGTGTGCGACATAATATATCGTTCTTCGGTCCCGCATATACGAGTACTCGTACGTGTGGTGTGCGACATAATATATCGTTCTTCGGTCCCGCATATACGAGTACTCGTACGTATATGATTTCCCCTCTTTCGATATACTGACCATGAGCGTAATATATACCCTGGTACCTGGTATGTATTTAGGCACACAGATATCTCGTACATAAGTATATGATAAACATCAGCGTTTTACGGCGTTGATGCAAACCGACGCCAACCTCGACCTATAGATATGATACCTGGTACGAGCTGGTTCCAGCAAGAGCAGGAGCATTTCGTCTTCAGACTTTTGCACCATTAATGAAAACGAGTTGGAAAACGAAACTTGGCAGGGTTATTCTTCATGGCCATACGAAAAAACGACATGATGGCCTTTTTTGAAAAAACGATTTTTCGGTGAATGAGGTACATTTTAACGTTTTTTTTTCTTTTTCCCGGCAACTTTGACCGAACATTACAGACGAACAAAAACGAAAACAAAAAAGGTCATCTTGTCATTTTTCATATGGCCATGAAGAACACCCCTGTCAAATTTCGTTTTCCAACTCGTTTTCATTTATGGTGCAAAAGTTATTTCCGCGAAGTGTATTTTTTCCCCCAAGGTTTCAATCTTGCTCAATACATTTTTTTAGTAATTTGGCAGGCGGTTCTACCCACAGCCTGATAGGCTCGCAGGCAGCAAAAACGTGACATGGACGTCTTTCCCTTGTTGGTGCAATCCTGTCAAGACTTCTAAAGTCGAATTAAGCGGCGTATTGACCGATATATGGCCTTAATACCACTATATTGGTTTTACTATAGGATTACTGCAGGAAAGCTATCCCCTATGGAATAACGCCTCCCTAAGGAATACTAATGTTACCATATATCGTGAACTACAACTCGTACGCCAAAATATCTTCAACGATGTGTTCCCCTTGGCGATGCCGTCATGTCGATATCTGTAGTGTTCGAAAAAGTATTGTATTCCGTTTTTTATCTCCCGAAGAAGCTATCTTATGTTTCTCTCTGGAACCAGCTCGTATAAAATATGTATGTGTACACCAGGTAGCTCGTCCAGTAATATGTACAAGGCGGGTGGTCGTGTTGCTATACATGGGCAAAGTATTGTGATAATAAATGTCCTCATAATTGTTTATACTCGTAGAAGGAATTGATGCAGGGTACTTGTGTATTCGAATGTACTCGATTGTCGGCCTTGATGCTTGAAACCCTAAACTACTTGAAATTAGAGCGGGATGTGCGTCGGCGGGCTCATCAAGTTTCAGGCACGTCTTAGGCATTATTCAAGGCATATATAGGCACCTTTTGGCCTTTCAGGCACATATTTGCCTATAATCGTGCCTATCTCAATTTGGGTTTTAAAGGCCTGGGCCTAGCTCCACCAGAAACACACCTCCGGTCAGTAGCCTTGCGTGCATAGTCTGCAACCACGTATTATATAACCGAGTACAGCTGCTACTACTGTCTCCCCCCTGCTCGGTAGACGACCATAAGTTAATCGCATGGTTGATACTATAATGTTGCGATATCAGTGTAGCGCCAAAACCACTCAAGCATAGAGACAAAGACCAAACTCAAGTCCAAACCCACAAACCAGAAACATCAGCAGTCTATATTAAAGAATCGCGCGTATACAACGAAACAAAGCGAACGTCGTCGTCGTTGTATGCGTGTCAAGGACAAGATTGCTCGCCCCAATATTAGAAATCCAAACCTGTCGTCCCCTGAAAACACGCATATAGGCCCTCCATATACAAGATAAGTTTAATTTCTCAGGCATACCCCAGGTCATGATAGACGATCTGCAATTACAGATATATATGTGGTATATGTACAGCTTTTACTGCTGTCATAATAGTATTCTGATATCGTAATTCAGAGGTCACTGTGATAAGACTGGGTGAGACACAGAGTATCCCCTTGCAGGTTTGTCTATTAAGCATCCTTGGTGTTACTCACTTTCCGTAGAGTCAAGCGTAGAAGAGAAGCAGCTTTTATTAATCCCCGAGCCAGATGACATCTGCTCGGGATGGGCTTCAAGTATGGCCCACAGATGCTATAAATACCCCGAATACCGAATACGAATGCCATCCAAGTTATACGAAAACGGATCAATTACCTATGCAGAGGTAATTACCGGCCTTCCTAGCCCATACCATTACATCACAGTAAAAAAAACAGATTAACAAATATCAGATACCAGTATATACCAGGTACATATCACTATACTCGTACATCCAATGGAAGCATATCTCAATCCAAGCATATTATATCATCAAACAAACGAATCATAATTACTTCGTCTCGTCCATTTCTATAGAAACAAACGATCCATAAACATTTATAATATTATTTGCCTTCCGACAATGTGCAGGGCATTATTCATTCAGAATAAAAAAGCTGACCCTATTTGTCGAATACCACCAATCTCCTCCAACCAGTTCTCCTCCCCTCCGTGTACTCAATAGAATACGCACTACCACCGTTCACCCAAATATTGTACCTGCTACATATCTATGTTTCCCTTCTTCATCCAATGATCGACAAACCTCATTGAAGTACGTCAATTGCTACTAACGACCCCAACCCCGCGCGCTCAACCCTCGTATCCAGCGCTCTACCCCACGGACTTGACGCTAGACTTCCGCCGTGGCTCAACGTCACCGCAGCATGGACTACATTTCCAACATGATGTCATGCAATGTGAAATTAAGCCGAAATCAGCAGTTTTTTTCCGACACATTAATATCATGCACTGCAGAATCAAGCCAAAATCAGCAGTAATTCTCCAACACATCCTTCAATCCGAGAATATCATACGGTATACCTGTACACAGCAATCTACCACATCGTGCACCGCTGCCAGTAGCCTTTACTGCACCACTGAATTATTATCTAGGATAAAGTATGGAAATCGGGGAATATTTTATTATATACCTTTTAGTGTGGTCGACCAATTTTTCAAACTGAAAAATAACACCCGATTTTTTCGAGACAAATCTCATAAGGGTCGGGGCGGGGACGGGGTTGGGGTTAGGGTTAGGGTTAGGGTTAGGGTTAGGGTCTAAAGTAGTGTTTTCGGCGTTTTTCTAATTTTTCGGTATCATAACACTGGAACCACACGCGGGCCACAACCAAGTCCCCGATTTCTGTACTGTATCCTATATAATATTTCAGAATTGCGGTAAAGGCGACTCACCGCTGCTGACTCCTGTAAAATCAGTCCATCACGAACTGGTTCCACACAGCATCCAACTTCGTAGAATCATGGCATCACAACCCCGCTCCCGAGATTCTAAGAGCAAGCGAAGTGAATTGGGCTAATTGTGTAAAACATACCATGCACTGCTGTAAAGTACCAGGTACAATTCATTCATAGCGTACACTTGCCAGCCGATAGCGGACGACAGCGTTCTCCCAGGATCAAACGGGAACGTCCGAACTCCTACCCAGTTATCATTTAACCACACAGATACTTGCGGTCCACCATACCAGAGTACACGCTCACCACGCCTACGGCAGTCCTTGTTCATAGATACCAGCCAAGACACAGAGAAGCACAAAAATAAAACAGAGCAAACCAATCCAATCGACTGAATCCACTTACAAGAAACTTGGCCACACTGGAAAATATGACATGCCTACTTCTCTGGATCAAATGGGCACGTGCGCTCCCCGCTGCTCTTGCTGCTGGTGCTGGTCTCCTCTCCCACGAACTCCACCCCCGGCCGTCCGTCACCATACCTCTACCCAACCGCGTCAGGCCTATCCCGTTTCTCTGGTTTTCCTGGGTCGAAGGGCTACGAACCACTCCGGCCCAGATCCACCTGGCCCACACCGTCCCCGTCCCATTCTTGTTGTATCGACATGAGCACTACTTCAGCATCATCGAGCTCCTCCATCTCCGGCTCAGCAACACCAACCTCCACCACGTCAGCCTCAGTAAAACCGAGCTCTTCCTCCTCAGCCTAATGCTGCTGCTGTACATACATACGTAGCTACCGGTTCACCAGCATTACCGAGCACCAGCATTACCCAGCTCCTCCACCTTGGGCTTGGCAACGCCAAGCTCCACCTGCGGCTGCTGGAGCATCGGCATTATAGCCTGCGGCGCGCTGCTGTAGTTGGTCGCGTAGACGATGGTGGGTGGGGCAGTGCTCTGCCTGGCTATGTTACCATAGCCTAGAAAACGATCGAACACGCTGTTTGGTTGAAAGCAAAGCGTGGCCTTATGCCCTCGAGCACCACAACGCTTGCACGTGTAGAAGCCGCCCATTGACGCTTCTGGGGGTGGAGGGGGCCCTGGCTGATACCACCCACTTCCAGTGTCACGAACCCAACCAGTGTCCCCAGATTCTGCTGCTGCTGCTGCTGCTGTTGCTGGTAACGCTCGCCTTCACCCCCGTGCTGCTGCTGCGCGGCGCCTCCATACTCCCCCCCTGCTGCTGTCCTAGAAAAGCCATACGCTTGCTGTTGCCGCTACCTGGCACCTCCAAACTGCCGCTGCTGATGCGGCTAATGCTCCTGTCCAGTGCCTCTATACTAACCATAACCCTATACCTAACCCTGCTGTTCCCCGGCACCTCGAAATTTCCTCCCAAACTCCCCTGTACCAATAACCATCTCCGTAGCCAGCCCTCCCTCTACCACTCTCCTCTAACACAGTGTGGCGTTTCAGCGACCTCCGGCGCCGCGGCAGACCGATGATCTCGTTTGTATACGCCGCTGTCGAACGCGTCACTGGCTGGCACGCGTGCCTATACCATGAGTCGTGGACGAGGAGCAGTAGATGATTTACACCACCACTAAATACCAAACACGCACATGGAGGCCAGTGCCTGTGGTCAATGCCCCCACCATAACTACCACACAGGAGTGAGCCATACCTTTCCGTCACACTTCACTCTCGCATATGTACGGACAGTATCTTATCATCAAAGTCCGGGACGTATCGTTATCGTCATCGACTGCCCCCGAGGGAGCAGCATCCACGCCGAGATATCCAAAAATCGTCTCAGAAAATAACGCCTCGCCACACAATGTAAACCCCCAACCTCTGTAGACCAGTATCAAACCCACAGAATAAAAGACACTCTCCTGAACACCTCCCCACACTGTTGGCTTGACGGCTTGGAAGCCCTTTGCTTGATGTATGCTCGTCAGCGCAACCCCCGACTATCTTATGGAGGTGTTCCCTTCGGTACTGCTTATGATGTACGTGGTCACATTTCGTCCAATGCACGTATGGACCACCTCAGGACCTACATTCAACATACGATTGGCCAATTCTTCCGTGCGTACCAAACTCATATTCCCCGACTCGCTGTGCTCCCCTTGGAAATCTTATGCATATCTGGCCACAAGTATCGAGCAAGCGCATACCACAATCACCGACAAGAAACCCATGGTGGACCCCCGACCCCTTAATCTCACACGGACGCTCCTCTCTGGCGTGTCTTTCCAGACAGAGTACTCGTGTATTTGTATTCGATCGTCAGCCTTGATGTTTGATTAATTTGAAGTCGTCATTCATCGTTTGTGGACGTTTCATGAGGCCCAATACATGATTTTCGATTTTCGATGGTAGAGACTGCTGCTGTAACTCTGAACTTGTATACACGTACAAGCCGTACATACAGCAGCATTGTTCCAGTAGTACTCGTTGTCGAAATACGTGCGAGTGTACTGCGTATTGAAAGTGAACACGTACAGCAGTAGCACGGACTCTTTTGATGCGTGTAAATTGTATCTCATCGTCATCACGTAGTTGGTTATCAGTATTGTCGCCGGTTTGTTCGGTATCGTCGCCGTTTTCATTTGTAATTCCGATATATTTTGTGGTGTTCTGTTGAGTGTTTTCGATTGAAACGCTACTCACTGATGAAGGGTGTGCATAATCATATCCTGGACATTTCCTATTTGCAGGGTGTATTGTGTGTCTATACTTGTTTTTGAGTGTTGTCAATTAATTGGAATTGCCCAACCAAATAATTTCCGTTGAAGATATCCATTAGAGTTGTTGTCCGGGTAGTTCATTTTACATGCTTTCTACTGTTTGGAATTATCGGGACAACTGATTTTATGTGCTATCAATTGATTGGGATTGACTG
This sequence comes from Saccharina japonica, assembly GCA_008828725.1. Classification (NCBI taxonomy): domain Eukaryota; class Phaeophyceae; order Laminariales; family Laminariaceae; genus Saccharina; species Saccharina japonica. Next base: position 350,952 of record MEHQ01004141.1, on the reverse strand, counting down.
GGCAATTATTTGGACCGTTCCTATGTATTACAGTAGTATATTGTGGCTACAACTGATTTAGGATGCCGTATACCAATTGGATTCGCCCGACCAAGTGATTGTTATTAACGTATACAAAATGAAATTGTCCGGGCAACTGATTTTGGTTGCTGTCTACTGATTGGAATTGTGCCTACAATTGATTTCGGGTGCTGTCTATTGATTGGAATTGCTGACACAATTGATTTCGTTATCTATCTGTGAAATGCAATTGTCCAACTAATGTATTTCGAGTGATGTCTATGAATTGAAACTGCCCAGTCAAATTAATTCGAGTCAGATTTGTTAGTCGGAATTGTCCAGCCAAGTTTGATCTAGTGCTGTCGATCCGTTGAAAGTGTTCAACCAAATGATTTCGAGTACGGTCTATTAAATGAAATTGTCGAGGTCAACTTGAGGTCAATGCTTTTTTGATGGAACAATATATTGGAAGGTCAGGAAAAACCCTATTGGCCCAACCCGAAACATAATTTGGAAGGTCAGGACAGAAACCTTTTGAACAAACCACTCCTATTGATAGGCGGTATCTTGAACACATTAGTTTCAACAATCTCAATAGAAAAGTGAGGGCAGAAATCTATTGAAACAACCATTCTTATTATTAGACCAGAAGATTTATAATTGTCTTGACACAATTGCAACTGGAAGGTCAGAGCAAAAACGGTTTGATTAAACCATTCCATATATAAGACACGAGCAGAAAGTAAGTGCTGAGATATTGGTAGTGCAGCACATGAACCTATTGGCCGAATCATTTCGATTAATAGATGCACCACGGAAGCAATGCATCGACCAGTTCCATTTAAATGGACTTCCGAAAGATCTACGACTGTAAAAGCAATAGTCCATTGTGGGTAGGTCCCATATCCCAATGAAGAAGTAATAGAGTATTATTGGAGTCTCCGGAGAGGAAATTTTGCAGGACACAATTCCAGTTAATTACCAAAGCTCTAAAACAATTGCCTAAACAATTCCAATTAGTAGGCGGACTACAATATATGTTGGTGTCTTTGCAATTTCAATTGTAGTTATACATTAGAGATCCATTGTCCGTCTCATTTCAATTGATAGACGTTTCGGTGGGTCTGTTGTAGGCGCAATAGTCTATAGCGATGTCAATTTATTGTCCAAGGCTTATGCAAAAACGGGATGTACAGCAATTCCCTCTCATAAATCATGTGCCAACTAGTTTGGCTGGTATATTTAACTTGATGGGTATCCCTCAATTAATTGGCTCGGCAATTCCAATACATAGACAGCCTCATGAATCGTTTGCTTTTGCAGACACAAAGAATAACATCCTCATGCATCCATCGATGCATTTAAGTCCAATTGAAGCGTCCGAAATCAACTGACCCGCAACACGATAGTGTCTATGAATGAAAATGCCTGATTGTCTGGACACGTGTTTTGGAATCCTGTCAAATAAACGAAATTGCCACGACAGTCATTTACAAATATGCTTATGTAATGGAGTCGCCCGCGCGATCAATTTAGGAGAATGCCAATTAAAATTAAATTGCGAGCTTAATTGGTTTAGAAGGATGTGTTTGTGATATGCATGCTCGATGCAGGTGTCCTGTATGTGGCGGTTTCGTATATTGCGGGGTTTCGTAATATGTATCGAGGCATTATTTAGTATGCCTCGTGGATGTAAGTGTGTTGCTGTCTCCCTCCTGGGAGCAGTCGGCGATGTTAATGATACGACCCGGGCTTTAATAGAATGATACTGCTCGTATATATGTGAGGGGTGCAGCCGGTGACAATCCTGGTGCGGCTTATCTCCTGTGTGTGGTTTATATGATGGGCCTTTGACGACAGGTACTGGCTCTACTCGTGTGTGTATTTGGTACGTTGTGATACTATTACTTTATCTACTACTCCTCCTTGACGACTCATGGTATAGGCACGTGGTACAGCAAGTGACACGTTTGGCAGCGGCTATTCAAACAGAATGTATGCCTTCTACATGGAATTGCCAGGACAATAAGTTTAGAAGAGTGCGCATTAACTGGAACTGCCGGGACGATTTATTTGGAAGGATGTCAAGGAAATGGAATGGCCAGCACAGTTAGTTGGTTTGTAAGGGGTTCATTTAAATGGAATTTCCCGCACAATTGATTTAGAAGGACGTCAATTAAATTAAATTGCCGGAGCCATAATCGCCGACAATATGCTGCAATGTGTGTGTGTTCTTCACGTTAAACCTTCCTTTCTACCTGTTGACATCCAGCACACCCAGTGTCCGCGCCGATTATTCGTCCTCAAAAGGTACCAGTTATGTGGTCACAAACCTACGACACAGAGATACTACGCTCAGTGCAGTAAGCAGAGCGGACGATGCAATGCCATATACGATAGGCTACTATTAATAGCGTTACAATGGAAGGGGGCATTAAACTGCAATATATTTAGGGTTCAACAATGGAGTTTCGTCGCCGACAACTAATATTATACTACTACAGCAGTATCAATGCCAATTGCTTCGACCATTAGCGTGGCTGGTTGTATATTAGTAGAAATTGAATGGACGGTAGGGCCTGGTGAGTTTTTATTAATACAAAATTTCGGTTCGATAGAGCTCGATGCGTTTCGATTATTGATAGTCGGAATTGAGGACCACAATAGACACTCAATCGTAATTGGAAACTATTCATTGTTAATATGAGTATCATAGACAAGTAGACGATTGTCTATTGTCCAGGATGTGGTGTATATGCAGAACCTAGAGCAGTATTACAGAATACGAGTAGGAGCAGTACTGGCCTTCTGAACTTGTCATTTTATTTTAAACAACGCGTTTGACAAACTGCCCTATTAGAAGCCGCAGATACAAATTAATGGAGTGCTACCCCTGCAACACGCGTCCTACACACACAGCTGGGGCAGTTGAGGTTTCAAATTCAATGGAAGCAGCGCGTCTATGCCACGCTACGCGCTGTTGATTCGGGAATACTTTACATCTCTACTTCTCGCACTAACATTATTGATAGTTTCCCGGTATACATCCGAGTTGTCATTTTCTTGCCCCGCCGAAGCCGCCCATGTAGGCGGCGGGGCCCCGTTCACGAAGCAAAACACAAGAATCATCTGGACTGGAGCATAGTGTCAAACATCAGGAACCATTAAAAATGGGGATATGCGAGTGCTACTGCTGCTGTAGAGACTGTACCCTAACTTGTTCACTTTGATACAGCCTCAGATAAAATGAGTGCTACCCCGTCTACTCTACTGTAACACGCGTCTCACACAGTTGAGGCGGATGAGGTTTCAATACCAATGGAAGCCGTCCTTGGCACACTACGCGCCTTTGACCCGGAAAGTTTGCCCACCTCTTGCGCCAACGTATACATGGTACATTGTATACCAGTTTTATGTGTAGCCTCCAAGTTATTGTCTTGTGGCCCCGCCGAAGCCTCCCATGTAGGCGGCGGGGACCCTTTTGCACCCTAGTACATACATATATATAGACTACAATGCCTGCGTGTGTCTGTGCTACTAATCGTACTACATGCAAAAACTTCATTTCAAGAACAGTTCGAAACAATGGCCACACATACTTCTCTGGGAAAATACACAAATCAAAACCCGCTGTGATCACTTAATATGGGCCACATAGACAATTTTTGGGAGGATACGGCTGAAAAGTAATTTCGCTGGGGTTACTTATGGCCACCGTAATACCTCTCCAAGGGAATTCTTGTGGCAGTTGACAACATTTCATCAGAGAGTAACATGGACTGTCCCTCGTATGTCTGCATTACGTGATGATCATGGAAGTTCGGATGCTTGCCAATATGCCAATATGCCAATATTGCCGGGCGGGAATTATTCAGTGTTCCGCCGGTTCTTCACCATGATAGCCACCTCAACCGCCACAAACAACACACCGCATGCCCCACCACAGACGGCCTGAGCTGCATACTCTGACCCTTCTCCTCCAACAGCATTATCTCGTTCATTGTTCGAAGTATCTGCTACCGGGTCGTGTTTACAGAAGTTCTGCCAATTGTTGGGTATCTATAAACCGCCGGAGCGACCATCATCACACAGCCGTCATTGCCGACCGATACCACTTCGACTATGGAAAGCCGCGGGTGAGTGGTTTGGTTATGTTTCAAACAATCGCAGTGTGGCACTCACATACAGAATGTACGTAGCAATACAGTTATGAATGGTAGTACTGTAGTACAGTGCGTAGTACCTGGTATATTGCTATTAATAGTAGCAGTATCAGGGGTACCCCGAGATTTGGATCATACACCTATCTACCCCCCCCGCGCAGTCGTCGAAAATTTACGTTTCCACATTTTTTTATTCGTGTGTATCAGTGGATGTTATTTGTGTGACAATACCGGAGAGGCGCAAACCGTCACATCGAGTCAAATAGCGTAACATGACACAACATTCCTCGTGCAACATACTATACGTGGTATGATTGTTCTGCTTCGCTGCTTGGTCGAGGCTTGGTGGTACACTGCATGGTCATATACAAAACTGGCATGTACTCGTACTATAGGGCAGTCTTACCGTTCGGCTTAGGCAGGCATTCCATGAAATACGAAGTGTGTGAGTGTCGAGCACTGTTCGCGATCTCTCCGACAGTGGCGCACACGACATGCACAGATACAGGCGAGAAGGCAAGGCTGAGCATGATGTCAATGACACCAGGCGTGGTCGGCGGTTGGTTTTTCTGGTAGATTATCGTTGCAAGGGTATACACAGGTGTCCAAGATACCAGAGGTCTAAAGATATATTTGCTCAGGACGGAACCAACTTGTCTAATCAACCTAGCTTGTCGACCGAATAAAATGTGCCGAAGCACGAAAATAACGCACTTGACATTCCATGCCGCTTATCATCGAGGGCCTTGCCGTCGCCAAAGGCGTTTCCACAGTGAAAAACGCAAGCGATACCTTTTTCAGGCAGTGTGCATCCAGTCAAGCCTTCCAATCCCACGGCTCTTCACGGCCTTCTGGTCCACCTCCGAGCGAGCTCATAGCTCCTTTGTAACACTCACTACTGTACTGCTGCAGTCGCTGTCACTACGCAGCTGCGGCCTATAGGTCGCACAGCGCCACCGAGTAGTATTCTAGTACCATGGAATGCCTTGTAGCACACAGGCTATCTACCGTCCCCTGTGTTCAGTTTTATATGTGTATTGTTCAGGGGTAGAGGGAGGGAGCAGTATCAGGTACCCTCCCTTCTCCCTGTCGGGAGGGTCGAAGTTGAAGAATTCGATGTGAGGTGTCGAAAAAACTGTTTTTAGGCACCCTCGCTAAAGTATTAATATTGTTGGTTTATGATCGAACGGGCCTCTCAAGATATCGAAGATCAAAGAAAATCGGGATTTGTGGGCGAGGTACCTCGGCGTAAATTTCAATTCCCTTATATCCCCAATTTTACAAACCCGTCAAGGCTGATTTCAGTGTATTTTCGTGGGTGGATTCGTACCATAAATGAGCATATATATAAAATAGGTTAAGGTCTGACCGTGAGCGAAATACAACTCCAATAAAGCAACCTCCTATATTCGATTATCATTTTCATCGGAAAAACAATTATCAACTAGGGAAATCGGCTGCTCTAGGGTCTTGACAAGCACAGTATCGAAGCCCGTCTAATCAACCTAGAGTCTTACCGAGCACAGCATCCCAGCACTGATCACTGGCATAGCCTTCGGGTTAGGGTTGAGGTTATAGGGTTCGAGTCATAGACTCTGTTCTAGGCGACAAGCATATAGTAGTGGCATCATTACAGTGGTATTAATATGTATACAAACACAGTAGTAGGGTGCATATGGTTATACGCGCCACAAGGCCACCAGTGGGGCAAATCATACCTTTGGGTTAGGTACATATATCGTTTCGTTTCATTGTCATTTGTTGATATATGTCTCTGGTCTGACCTCTGTGCTGTTGTGTATTCGTACCCGGTACGTCGGCATTTCAATTGCTTTACCTAACTAACTACGTAGGATATATTAATTTGCGATTGTCGGAGCCCTGATCAGGAGTCACACAGCGGGGCTTTCTTCCCCCTCGCACCTACGACGGGTCGGGCAGGTTCGAGCGTTGTTTTTTTACAGCGAGAATGCTGCAGTTAGTTCATTCTTCCATCGGCGACTCTCGTCGAATTGCGCCTAACCACGCCATGCTCGATGTCGACAGGTAGAAAGGACGATCTAACCCGTTCAGAACTGCAAAACCTGCCCCATACTACGCAGTTCCAAGTAGTTTGCCCTCAAAAACGTGGGACAATTATCAAGAAGGTAATGTAAAGAACACGCAAACACACGCCTGCGCCCTCAGCAGTAGGTTTCGCGAATATAACAACAAAAAATCCCACCTATCAACCGCACTTACTGTAGTAGCCTTCGAGCCTTTCGACCCCCTGTGTCAGTCGGTGTGTGTGTTCTTCACATTAAACCGTCCTTTCTACCCGACCCCCCTGTGTCAGTCAGTGTGTGTTCTTCATATTAAACCGTCTTGTCTACCCGTCGGCATCCATCAAGTACTCCTGGCTTGGTGAATGGTACTTTTCCTTGGTTATTTCTGGTGGTCTTTCTTTTGCTCTTATTTGCTTGGTGTATTGCCTGTCGCAGCTCCTCCAGGGGGGCACGACAGCGATGCTACAACCCCTTGCAAACTTAGTATTTATTTTGCCGTGGTCGCTTTTGCATTTTCTTTGTTTTTCTGTCCTTCCGTTTTTTCCTAGATTTTTCTCCGGTCGATTGTGTAGCTACGTACGTAATATATTTTGTTTTTGTTGCTTCCTCCTCTCTTCCATCGACTTTCGTGTGTGGCACCAAACCGAAAAGGAATTGACAGGGAGTAGAGGTGGGCACCCTTATGAACAAAACGGTTGAAACTGGGTTTTGGAAACCCAGCAAGCGTGCCCGTGTAAACAGTTTTAGGAAACAATATGTATGGTGTTTTTGTTTGCCGGTTGAAACCGGTTAACCCAAAACCGGTTTAAACCGGAGCACACCGCAGTTCACCACTGAACCGGTTTGGACCGGCAGAATCGGACCGATTCTTGACTGATTACACTGTTATATAGTAGTCAGTGCAAACATTTTCCACTTTTTCCCAAGCACTTAAGGAACATGTTTCTCCTGGTATCGATACGCGATCGAATTTTCGAAAACACCTCTAAAAAGCTTGTTCTTCTGCGCAGAACAACATTTTCGTCAAATTGAGTCTCTAGCTTTTGATTGAGTGTCATCTGGAATGGCAATACGTCAAATAAGCGTGTTATCATAAAACATGAAACGCATTGTATGGTCGGAGCAAGACAAATCGGGGATACTTTTTTTAACGCATTTCATTAATTATTTGTTTTTGTTTACAGTCGAAACATCGACTACAGGTATCGGTATGAATAATGTAATACGTGCACTATAATATACGTACGTAAAAGTTACTTGTTGTACGTTTTGTGTTTTTTGTTTTATTTTTATTTTTGTATCGGTCGCCCCGATGGTCTAGAGGTAACCTCGAACGCTTCTGAACGTTGATGTCTGGAGTTCGAATCTCACGTGGGTCGGACTTTTGAGTTTATTTGCAAAAATAAATAAAAAACGGAATCAACTGCTGAGAACGCCAATTAATAGTAGCGTGGGTAGGCACAATTCGATGCGAGTCGACGAGGGAAGGAAAGGCTGAAGTCTTCTCGCGATAAAAATGCAAGGCAAGAACCGTAGTGGGGGAGGAGGGAGAGGAGCCTACTTTGTGACCCCGGATCTGAGTTACGACTAGGGAGGAGAGAGAAAGGAAGGGCGAAGATAATAAATGGGATGGACAAAAAAAAAAACAAACAAACAAACAAACAAATGCTTATATATACAGTACGCGGCACCAGTTAAGAATCTCTTAATTATGACCACGCTGGAATTCTTATGTAAGGCAGGGTGTGTCCTACACTGTTTTCCATACAAAATAGGTCATGTTCTTATTTTCGTCTGAAAATCCAGCCTTAAATTCTTAACTGCCGAGTTCTGAAGTGCTGTCGCGTACTGTACTCCCAACCACGTAAGAATATAGGCTTTGGGACATACTGCTGCTGTACCACCTGTAGTAGTTTCGTTCGCCACTTACTTGTGTTTTTCCTTGAGCTTTGCAGCCACAGCCAAGCTCCCGGGTTAGAGATAGTAGAAGGGGCACCTCCCTAACCTAAGTGTGTATCGTAGTGGGTAGATCCTCGTCGTGTATGTTCTTGGTCCTTGGTGTTGTTGATGGACGATTACTGCTTGTACGATTGCAGTCTTGAATGAAAAACCAAATGGAATGCATGGGAGGGGGACAAAAGGACGATGTCTATTATCACTCATGTTGTGCTCCCGCTACAGACAAGCCTCACGCGTACCTATATACGTAGGTTTTTTTCTGCTACATACATACCAGTATTAATAGTGATAGACAATAGACGATAGACGATATATTAATAGGAACGGATTGCAAGGGTTGTTCCCGGGAACATTCTCAGGTTTCGGGGAAATGAAACACATGTAAACTACGCACACACTGCTGACCAATGATGTCGGATTACGGCTGGAGATGCTTATCCTTACGCGTTTTTCGGCAAAATGGTTTTTTTGCGTGCTTACGGGTAATTACGGTAAAAACAGGGGACGTTTAAGAAGCATCCCCGCTAGGACAAAAACGCACGTCCCACATTGTGCAGACCTTTATTTAGTTATTTTTCTCCGCAATTTATGTGAATTTTTAACCTACTTCCTCCAACTCATACGAAGAAAGTAAAGTCGATTATGTTTACACAAGCCCTTAGGCGTGTCCGATGCTTTGGCGGTGATTGTTTTCAAATATTTTTGTCATTTGTTTAGTTAAAACCATGTTGTTTTTTTTGCGCAGCCTCCTGCATGGGCCAGTGGCCGAAAAAAAGCAGTCGGCCAAAAAAAGGCCGTATTTAGCCCTTTTTCAGGAAACAGAGAAGAAAATTGAAACCATGGAAATTGGCTAAAAAAGGATGAATATCGATAAATTTGCGTTTTGTTTCCGCTTCATCACTGACATACGATACCCACGCCTCGTCTGAAAGCATGTCATCATGTGTCCGGCTATTATGTTTAAAGTGAAAACAGGCAAAACTAGTCAAAATTCGGCCGTAAACGGTACAAATTGGCCGAAATCGGCCATACTATGGTAATATTTGACCCACATATTCTTAAGAATAGAAACTCGGATTTTTTATTTTTATTTTTATGAGCATCTCTGTGACGTGATATGTTCGAATAATCTAACTACGTATATCATTGTGCGCCTTTCTGTTCAAACGTTATTGCCTGTGCCCTATAACGGACTTTACTTATGAATCGGAGAACACATTATATAGGTTCGTGCTGTAGCGCAGTCGGACTGCTGCTGTAAGCTGTAAACCTCCATCAGTCCGTCAGCATGACACCAAAACAACGGAGGCCGCCATGCTTGTGGCTTGTAGTCGTGAGTCGTGAATTTATTGAGACATACACCACTGGCTACCGGGCCCCTCATAACTACTTCGTGACTCGTGACCCACTACCATCCTCGCAGCGCAAGCTCAACTGTGGCTGCTGGGAAGCAACATATAACAACCTTTTCGTCAAATTGAGTCTCTAGCTTTTGATTGAGTGTCACCTGGAATGTTAATACGTCAAATAAGCGTGTGATCATAAAACATGAAACGCATTGTATGGTCGGAGCAAGACAAATCGGGGATACTTTTTTTAACGCATTTCATTAATTATTTGTTTTTGTTTACAGTCGAAACATCGACTACAGGTATCGGTATGAATAATGTAATACGTGCACTATAATATACGTACGTAAAAGTTACTTGTTGTACGTCTTGTGTTTTTTGTTTTATTTTTATTTTTGTATTGTCCTATGCTTTCTTTAACCCTTATAGGACTGGAGTCCCGTTTGGGGACAAATTACTTAGAATAAGAGTGGTTTGTCCCCAAAATAGGTCCTAAACGTACGAGATACGTCGTATCGTGGTACGTGATAGTAATACCAGGTATAAATGCCTGGAAGGTATTTTATTGTAACCCATATTTATCACCCTCTGGTATTATTATATCCTATTATATTTATAGGTATCAAACGAGGTACCTGTTCGTGCCGCTATATATATGCTATTATATGATATATATTTGCTCCCGAAGACCAGCAAATATATATTATGTGCCATGAAGGTGTAAGGAAAGTCAACCACACCGGCCCCCCATGAGGATTATTTTAGACTGCCGTGCTGCTGCTGCTGTGTTATTGTTGTCGTTTTACGTAAATCTACAGTTTGGTATCAGCGTGATGAGTACCAGGAGATCACCACAAAAACATATGGGCGACTAAGTCAATTGTTGAGGGTCCAAGGCATGGCATGCGATTATGTACACTCGGATCGATAGCAGTCGGAACACATCATAGATAGGGAGAATTATCCCACCACCTGGTATGGTATACAGCCGCAACGCCACCAAAACGCTTTGGGAGCACACAGTAGCAGCAGCACATACCCTCTCCTCTGCTCAAGTATAATCTATATGTTTCAGACCTGCGTAGGCCGTTTGGGCTACGTACTTGGCGCCGAGCGAGCGGACAAACCACAAGAAGAGACCTCCATGCTTCTCCTTGGTCCTCATGTATTAAATATGTGGCATTATATACTCACTCGTAGTACAGTGGGATATTAAGAAACGTCAACATATGGTCGAGACTGAATTTCTTATTTTGTTTCCTACGTTTTATGTTTCTCGACCAATATGTTTCAATATTATTTGTGATAATCTTAGCCTACGGTTATTTTTCCCATATCAACATTTCTTAAATACGGGCTGGCACTACTCCTCCGATAATATTTCCTTTGTTTCCGTGGTTTTCTGCTTTCGGGAATGTTAATGAAATCGTGGTCAACGTTTAAGCTCATGCTGCACATTGTCGGATTGCAAATATGATAATAATACTAATCGCCAGTAGTTTTTTTCTTCATGTGTTCGCATTAATCGACAACTAGCTGACCTCTCTTAATCCGAAGGATAGCAAGGGGTTTGTTTCGATTAACCAGATAAATAGGGATTGCTTTGTCTGACTAACAACGGGTTGGGAATGTTCATATTAATCTGCAGACCAAAAAGAATGATCTGAACATTATAATGTGAAGAATTGAAACGAACTTTTAACCTAGTTTTCAGTGAGCCCAAGGAATCTTCCATTCATCAACAAGGGCCTTACGATTTTTATTATACGAATAAAGACTTACACCCAACTAAGAAACACTCCGGTTAGTCTTTACTCGTCAAACTCCGCGTACACTACTCTTTGTAGTGCAGAAGGAATATGGCATACCTCGCACTGTTGTTGTCTTCACATTAAACCGGTTATTTCTACTCAACCGCATCAGTACACCCAGTGCCTGTCCTGCTTCCCAATCCTAGAGAGATACAAATTCTGTGGTCACAGACTGTGAAACAGAGAAAAACCAAAACAAAATAAACGCAAATTAATGGGTAAAGCAAGTGAGATGCGTAACGTATCGGGTACGAGAACACAGCGACACGAGCCGAACCAAAAAATAAGAACAAAAAAGACAAAATAAAACAAGTTCTGAAATGAAACAGAATACAAATGACGCAGGGAGACAGAAGCGCCAGAAGCGCCAGAAGCGCCCCTAGACGAAAAGCACACGTGCCCAAGAGGAACAGATAACTGCTGCACGAGCGAGGCAACACGAAAAAAGAGAGAGACACCGGCATAGGGTGGAAACAAAGGGAGAAACAAGGCAAAAAAAGCAAGAAAGAAGACACGAGAGAGGAAAAGAGAAAATAGTTACTCAAGGCAAGCTCAAGGCGATGGTAACAACAAGTTCCCGTCTCTGCTATAAAACTGATACGGGGACCATGTCACACCTTCTGCCATCTCATTCCCACTCTAAAAACAAAACGGTGTCAAGAGTCGATACTACCTCTGCGCGCGCCCCCCCCAGTGAACACATCAACGGAAACAAATAATAGAATTCAAGGACTAGTCGAGCCGATATCTGGCCACACGATCTARTCATTTCGTTTCTGCATTCGTCGACAGCTGTATCAGTACGGCCGCCCCCCCCCCCCCCCCCCCTCTCCTGGTCGCCTCTCTTGGCGTCCTCAGCTGTGCATGCCGTAGCCAGCTCCTCTCCGCTTCGGCCCTGTGCCTACCTCGCCATGAAATGGTCCGCCGCCTCGCCAACCCCCCGATACCACACCCCCCTTTTTTAGCCGCCCTCGGCCATAGTACCGTCTCTGCTCCGAGACAGTAAAGGGGAGCTTTCTGTGGAGCCCTCTTGTCGCTCGAAAAACCCTGAGATCATCTGTAGACATTGTGCCCAGTTATTTTCTGGTCGGCCAGGCCCCGGGTTCGTCCCACCGACGATCGTCCCAAACATCACCCGCCTGGTCAGCCGCTCATTGGTCGTGCGCTCTACGCCCCCCGCAAAGAGGAGGCGTTCGTTTGCGGATGGTCGTCTCAATGCTCTCGCATGTYTGCCATCTTGAGAGCCTTGGCGTACGACATGAGATGGTCGGTGCGTTGTCGGTGCTGGAAACCAATGAGCCGTAGGAGGATTGTGAGTGTGCCGTTCGGAGCTCAGCGAAGGCTCCTGGCCAAGGGTCCACGTCACACACCCGTACAGCAGTGTCTCCATCACCTCGGCCTTTAGCATGCGCACCTTTAGAATGAACGGGGCATCCTCCATATCGTACAGCTCCCGCTTGAACCGATTGTAGCATGCCCATGCGAGTCGGATGCGTCGTTTGAATCTCTGGCATAATGTCCGCGCTTGCGACGACTAAGACCACCAAGGTACAAAAACTGCGTTGTCTGTTTATACCTGCTGGCCCGCTGCTTCGATGACGAGCGGTGAGGTCCGGAGTGCTTGGTTTGGTGTCCGCAGTAGCATAGTCTCCGTTTTCTTTTCGGATACGGTGAGACCAGCTGCTTCGAAAACGGTCACAATAACGGTCATCATCTTCGCAAGCCCTTCCGCCGATTAGACACAATACGCTGCATCGTCGGCGTACAGCATACCCATAAATTATGCTCTCCGTACACGTGCTAGTGGGTCCTCCCTCACTCCCGTCCCCCCCGAGGTCCTCTCGAGGTGAACCAGGTCCCTCAAGATGTCTGGGTCCTCACTGAAGCGTATCAGTACGCGTGTATCACAGCAGTGAAGGAGACATTGAACAGAAGCGGTGACAGCACACATCCTTGCCGCAGTCCCTGAGTGACATCGAAACCATTCAGAGTGCTCACCGTCTCCGTACGCAGCGCGAGCTCGCATGCCTTCGTGGAATTGGCGGATAACGTCAACATCTTCTCTGGTATGCCGAAGCGTGCGAGCACCACCCACAACAACTCTCGGTCGACGGAGTCATAAGCCTTCTGAAGGTCAATGAAGCACATATACAGCGGGATTTGTTTGGCTCGTCCGAGTTCATGCAGTCGACGCACGACGAATAGCATGTCGACTGTTGATCGTGCTGGGCGAAAGCCGCACTGTTCTCGGGGAGTATCCCTTCGGCCTCGCAATAATTGCTGAGACGTGACGCGACCATTTTCAGCAATACTTTGCCTGAATGGGCAACAAGCGAAATCCCTCGGTAGTTGTTGCAATCGGATCGATCCTTCTTTTTATGAAGGACCTTAATGGTCGCATCTTTCCATTGCTGGGGGACGTCACCCGTTCTCCACACATTGACAGGATATAATAATCACCAAGGGTGACTAAATATGGTATTAGAATAATACCTTTCCAGGCATTTGATGTGCACCTACCCTGGTGTTCTACGACGCATATTGTATTACCAGGCGATTGGGATCGTATTTATGGACTGTAACGCTTTGCAACTGGACAGTCACCGTTGGACAACAGTCATAATTCTAATAATTTCCCAACTGGGACTCATAAATGGGTTAAGAACGTCTCACTTTTTTTTTTTGTTTTTTTTTGTCCATCCCATTTATTATCTTCGCCCTTCCTTTCTCTCTCCTCCCTAGTCGTAACTCAGATCCGGGGTCACAAAGTAGGCTCCTCTCCCTCCTCCCCCACTACGGTTCTTGCCTTGCATTTTTATCGCGAGAAGACTTCAGCCTTTCCTTCCCTCGTCGACTTGCATCGAATTGTGCCTACCCACGCTACTATTAATTGGCGCTCTCAGCAGTTGATTCCGTTTTTTTATTTATTTATTTGCAAATAAACTCAAAAGTCCGACCCACGTGAGATTCGAACTCCAGACATCAACGTTCAGAAGCGTTCGAGGTTACCTCTAGACCATCGGGGCGACCTCTGGATAAAAATAAAAATAAAACAAAAACACAAGACGACAACAAGTAACTTTTACGTACGCATATTATAGTGCACGTATTACATTATTCATACCGATACCTGTAGTCGATGTTTCGACTGTAAACAAAAACAAATAATTAATGAAATGCGTTAAAAAAAGTATCCCCGATTTGTCTTGCTCCGACCATACAATGCGTTTCATGTTTTATGATAACACGCTTATTTGACGTATTGCCATTCCAGATGACACTCAATCAAAAGCTAGAGACTCAATTTGACGAAAATGTTGTTCTGCGCAGAAGAACAAGCTTTTTAGAGGTGTTTTCGAAAATTCGATCGCGTATCGATACCAGGAGAAACATGTTCCTTAAGTGCTTGGGAAAAAGTGGAAAATGTTTGCACTGACTACTATATAACAGTGTAATCAGTCAAGAATCGGTCCGATTCTGCCGGTCCAAACCGGTTCAGTGGTGAACTGCGGTGTGCTCCGGTTTAAACCGGTTTTGGGTTAACCGGTTTCAACCGGCAAACAAAAACACCATACATATTGTTTCCTAAAACTGTTTACACGGGCACGCTTGCTGGGTTTCCAAAACCCAGTTTCAACCGTTTTGTTCATAAGGGTGCCCACCTCTACTCCCTGTCAATTCCTTTTCGGTTTGGTGCCACACACGAAAGTCGATGGAAGAGAGGAGGAAGCAACAAAAACAAAATATATTACGTACGTAGCTACACAATCGACCGGAGAAAAATCTAGGAAAAAACGGAAGGACAGAAAAACAAAGAAAATGCAAAAGCGACCACGGCAAAATAAATACTAAGTTTGCAAGGGGTTGTAGCATCGCTGTCGTGCCCCCCTGGAGGAGCTGCGACAGGCAATACACCAAGCAAATAAGAGCAAAAGAAAGACCACCAGAAATAACCAAGGAAAAGTACCATTCACCAAGCCAGGAGTACTTGATGGATGCCGACGGGTAGACAAGACGGTTTAATATGAAGAACACACACTGACTGACACAGGGGGGTCGGGTAGAAAGGACGGTTTAATGTGAAGAACACACACACCGACTGACACAGGGGGTCGAAAGGCTCGAAGGCTACTACAGTAAGTGCGGTTGATAGGTGGGATTTTTTGTTGTTATATTCGCGAAACCTACTGCTGAGGGCGCAGGCGTGTGTTTGCGTGTTCTTTACATTACCTTCTTGATAATTGTCCCACGTTTTTGAGGGCAAACTACTTGGAACTGCGTAGTATGGGGCAGGTTTTGCAGTTCTGAACGGGTTAGATCGTCCTTTCTACCTGTCGACATCGAGCATGGCGTGGTTAGGCGCAATTCGACGAGAGTCGCCGATGGAAGAATGAACTAACTGCAGCATTCTCGCTGTAAAAAAACAACGCTCGAACCTGCCCGACCCGTCGTAGGTGCGAGGGGGAAGAAAGCCCCGCTGTGTGACTCCTGATCAGGGCTCCGACAATCGCAAATTAATATATCCTACGTAGTTAGTTAGGTAAAGCAATTGAAATGCCGACGTACCGGGTACGAATACACAACAGCACAGAGGTCAGACCAGAGACATATATCAACAAATGACAATGAAACGAAACGATATATGTACCTAACCCAAAGGTATGATTTGCCCCACTGGTGGCCTTGTGGCGCGTATAACCATATGCACCCTACTACTGTGTTTGTATACATATTAATACCACTGTAATGATGCCACTACTATATGCTTGTCGCCTAGAACAGAGTCTATGACTCGAACCCTATAACCTCAACCCTAACCCGAAGGCTATGCCAGTGATCAGTGCTGGGATGCTGTGCTCGGTAAGACTCTAGGTTGATTAGACGGGCTTCGATACTGTGCTTGTCAAGACCCTAGAGCAGCCGATTTCCCTAGTTGATAATTGTTTTTCCGATGAAAATGATAATCGAATATAGGAGGTTGCTTTATTGGAGTTGTATTTCGCTCACGGTCAGACCTTAACCTATTTTATATATATGCTCATTTATGGTACGAATCCACCCACGAAAATACACTGAAATCAGCCTTGACGGGTTTGTAAAATTGGGGATATAAGGGAATTGAAATTTACGCCGAGGTACCTCGCCCACAAATCCCGATTTTCTTTGATCTTCGATATCTTGAGAGGCCCGTTCGATCATAAACCAACAATATTAATACTTTAGCGAGGGTGCCTAAAAACAGTTTTTTCGACACCTCACATCGAATTCTTCAACTTCGACCCTCCCGACAGGGAGAAGGGAGGGTACCTGATACTGCTCCCTCCCTCTACCCCTGAACAATACACATATAAAACTGAACACAGGGGACGGTAGATAGCCTGTGTGCTACAAGGCATTCCATGGTACTAGAATACTACTCGGTGGCGCTGTGCGACCTATAGGCCGCAGCTGCGTAGTGACAGCGACTGCAGCAGTACAGTAGTGAGTGTTACAAAGGAGCTATGAGCTCGCTCGGAGGTGGACCAGAAGGCCGTGAAGAGCCGTGGGATTGGAAGGCTTGACTGGATGCACACTGCCTGAAAAAGGTATCGCTTGCGTTTTTCACTGTGGAAACGCCTTTGGCGACGGCAAGGCCCTCGATGATAAGCGGCATGGAATGTCAAGTGCGTTATTTTCGTGCTTCGGCACATTTTATTCGGTCGACAAGCTAGGTTGATTAGACAAGTTGGTTCCGTCCTGAGCAAATATATCTTTAGACCTCTGGTATCTTGGACACCTGTGTATACCCTTGCAACGATAATCTACCAGAAAAACCAACCGCCGACCACGCCTGGTGTCATTGACATCATGCTCAGCCTTGCCTTCTCGCCTGTATCTGTGCATGTCGTGTGCGCCACTGTCGGAGAGATCGCGAACAGTGCTCGACACTCACACACTTCGTATTTCATGGAATGCCTGCCTAAGCCGAACGGTAAGACTGCCCTATAGTACGAGTACATGCCAGTTTTGTATATGACCATGCAGTGTACCACCAAGCCTCGACCAAGCAGCGAAGCAGAACAATCATACCACGTATAGTATGTTGCACGAGGAATGTTGTGTCATGTTACGCTATTTGACTCGATGTGACGGTTTGCGCCTCTCCGGTATTGTCACACAAATAACATCCACTGATACACACGAATAAAAAAATGTGGAAACGTAAATTTTCGACGACTGCGCGGGGGGGGTAGATAGGTGTATGATCCAAATCTCGGGGTACCCCTGATACTGCTACTATTAATAGCAATATACCAGGTACTACGCACTGTACTACAGTACTACCATTCATAACTGTATTGCTACGTACATTCTGTATGTGAGTGCCACACTGCGATTGTTTGAAACATAACCAAACCACTCACCCGCGGCTTTCCATAGTCGAAGTGGTATCGGTCGGCAATGACGGCTGTGTGATGATGGTCGCTCCGGCGGTTTATAGATACCCAACAATTGGCAGAACTTCTGTAAACACGACCCGGTAGCAGATACTTCGAACAATGAACGAGATAATGCTGTTGGAGGAGAAGGGTCAGAGTATGCAGCTCAGGCCGTCTGTGGTGGGGCATGCGGTGTGTTGTTTGTGGCGGTTGAGGTGGCTATCATGGTGAAGAACCGGCGGAACACTGAATAATTCCCGCCCGGCAATATTGGCATATTGGCATATTGGCAAGCATCCGAACTTCCATGATCATCACGTAATGCAGACATACGAGGGACAGTCCATGTTACTCTCTGATGAAATGTTGTCAACTGCCACAAGAATTCCCTTGGAGAGGTATTACGGTGGCCATAAGTAACCCCAGCGAAATTACTTTTCAGCCGTATCCTCCCAAAAATTGTCTATGTGGCCCATATTAAGTGATCACAGCGGGTTTTGATTTGTGTATTTTCCCAGAGAAGTATGTGTGGCCATTGTTTCGAACTGTTCTTGAAATGAAGTTTTTGCATGTAGTACGATTAGTAGCACAGACACACGCAGGCATTGTAGTCTATATATATGTATGTACTAGGGTGCAAAAGGGTCCCCGCCGCCTACATGGGAGGCTTCGGCGGGGCCACAAGACAATAACTTGGAGGCTACACATAAAACTGGTATACAATGTACCATGTATACGTTGGCGCAAGAGGTGGGCAAACTTTCCGGGTCAAAGGCGCGTAGTGTGCCAAGGACGGCTTCCATTGGTATTGAAACCTCATCCGCCTCAACTGTGTGAGACGCGTGTTACAGTAGAGTAGACGGGGTAGCACTCATTTTATCTGAGGCTGTATCAAAGTGAACAAGTTAGGGTACAGTCTCTACAGCAGCAGTAGCACTCGCATATCCCCNAGAATGATCTGAACATTATAATGTGAAGAATTGAAACGAACTTTTAACCTAGTTTTCAGTGAGCCCAAGGAATCTTCCATTCATCAACAAGGGCCTTACGATTTTTATAATACGAATAAAGACTTACACCCAACTAAGAAACACTCCGGTTAGTCTTTACTCATCAAACTCCGCGTACACTACTCTTTGTAGTGCAGAAGGAATATGGCATACCTCGCACTACAGCAGTCAGTATACGATGAAACGAACGCTAAACATTTCTCATGTTGTCCACGTACGTACGTATGACGTGTGCATACAGGTACTACTACTACTACTACAAATAATATATGAAATGCGTTAAAAAAAGTTTCTCCTATTTGCCTTGCTTCGACTATACAACGCGTTTCATGTTTTATGGCAACACGTTTATTTTTCGTATTGCCATTCTAAGTGACACTCAATCAAAAGCTAGAGACTCAATTTGACGAAACGTCTGTTGCAGGTGTTTGTGACAAAACATAAAAAGTACCTGCTTTGCATCTTTATGTCTAAGAACCAGAAAACATGATATTTCAATGGGGCGAACGGTGTACTTTTCGCAATATCATTTAGACAACGGATTTCAACAGCCCTTGAGATTCCTCAGGGGGACATTTCTTCCAATTTAATGGAACATCAAACATTGGAGAACAAACGGGCAAAAAACTGGACCCGAGGCGTCATGGAAAATTCAATGGGACTCTTTTTCTACCCAACAGTAATATAAATAGTGGTTGCCAAACGATTTCATTCACCGATCTGCAGGGGGCTCTTTTTTTTTTTTTGATTGGAACGGTGTGTCGATCAATTCACGATTTTGTTCAAAATAGGTGATTTGGCTTTAATCATGCCCTCGACAACCTGTAGCTTACTTGATTTTAGAGTAGCCGAAGAAAAAAACTGCTAAAACAATATTCGTTCGCTCCGCACTGACTGGTGATCACGACTGTGGGCAGCTTGTCTTGCAATTCGTCGAAATTCAAAAGTTATTAGCCGAAAACAGATTGGAAAAACAGTAAGCTCGGACCATACGTACAGCAGCAGTAGAAATATAGTTCGGGTGGAAAATAAATTGGTTCTACAGTAGTGTCTGGATGACTTGATAATTGCTTGTGGGTCGAGAAAGTTTTTGTTTTTTGTGCGGAGGATATGAATTGACTTGATTTCAGTGGAGGTATCCGATTTGACTTGTTTTTTGGGTCGGTCGAAAATACTTAGTTTTAGTGTGGGTGGTTGGAACTGACTTGGTTTTAGCGTGGGGGTATCGAAATTGTCTTAGTTTTAGAATAGAGATGTAACTTGACTTGATTTTAGTTTTAGGGTTGAAATTTTACCTTGTTTTCAGTGTGGGGGATTAAAATATATTTGATGTTGTGTAGGGATAGCAGTAATTGGCTTGGTTATTGTGTCAAAATGGATATTTGTTTTTTGTGTCAGGGCCGAAAATGACTTGGTTTTCGGGGCATGGTTTTCAATTGGGATCTATATTGACTTAATTTTAGTGTTTAAGGGTCAAAATCTAACTTGATTTTGTGTGGATCAAATTTGACTTGGCTTTAGTTCGGGGGCTCCAACTTGACCTTTCATGACTGCCTACCGAAAATGAATTCACTCAAGTTCAATGCTGGTACTGCAAGGCTGGTATGGCAGGGCTGTCATTGCAGTGCTGGTATAGCAATAGAGTGTTTGTACCCCGACCAGTGCAAAGGGCCACATAAACAGCTCTGGATTCTAGTTTATTTGCAGCGCTTTTTCGGAAATGTTGAGGCCTGCGTCCTCGGTATGTTTTACCGCGGTGCAAATACCACGGTTACACCACGGTTGGTGGTAAATGCCGCAATTCCGTGAGTTACCGTGGTCTTTGCTTACCGCGAAAGCGTGTCGTGCTTATACCGTAATTGCGGGTAACCGTGCCACGGTCGACCATATTATCAGCATTTTAGGCCGAAAGCAGCCCTGGAAAAATCTAAATACGTACACGATCTGACCGGCATGTCACGTGTTCGTCCCTAAAATCGTCCAGCAGATTGTTGTTCGACCTGATGCCGCTGACGGTGGTCTTGTGGGTGCTATCCCTCCTCTCCGGAGCAGAATCCGTGCCATGCACATCGGGTACAATCGCCATAGACGTGACGTCCACGGGCGACGTCCATAACCTTACCGCCGCGCTAGCATGCGAGGGGGAGGGAGCGTTCGACATCACGTGGTTCCCAAGCATGAACATTATGGAGAGGATCAACGTGGCCAATAACAAGAATGTGACCGTCACTGGGAACGGGTTTCCCAGCATTCGTGGCGTTGGAGCAGGCGGTCGCACCGGCCTGTTCTCCGTCTCTAACGGGTCTACTCTACGTCTTAACGGCCTGGTACTGGAGGGAGGAGACGCGGAATACGGGGGGGCTGTCAACGTGCATTCATCCAGCTCCCTGTTTGTATTCGATTGCACCTTTGCCTACAATAATGCTACCAACGGAGGTGAGACAATGCATTCACGTCACAAACTGTCCAAAGGTGACCCAAAAGATGGTCAATCACGGTCAATTGGAAAAAAGGTGCTGAAAGATAGTGCGCGTAAGGCGAGTAATAGAAATAGACTTTCTACGGTGATATATAACGAAAAGACTCGCAAACATAATTCTAGCCCCCGGCGAGAAATAAGCGCCCAACAAAAATTACGGCTGCGGCCAACCTGTTGCGCGCCCACAATCCCGTGTTGCGCTGCGTGCAACCAGCCTGGCGGCGAATGTTGCATAAAATGGTCGTTTTGACTCAAATGTTGCCCCCGCGCAACAACAGCACAACACCTAATTAATGCTCTGCTGTATGTGGAGGTAAGGTATCACGAGAGGATGGGAGGGTCAAGCTTCGTTTGGTTGCAGCCACGAGTGCACACAAATTTGTATTTTATTGTTTTTGAAGAATTGGAGTTCCATCGCAGTTTGAATGATAGAATGCATGTGCATTAATGATGGGTGTCGCCCGTCAAAAACATATTTCGAAACCGTTCTTGGCACGCTCGTCGTGATTTGATTGACATCTACAGTAGGTGCGCGGTGCCTCGCCCATAAATCCCGATTTTATCCTATCTTTGACATCTCGAGACAGCAAATTTGTATTCTATTTGGTAGTATGTACGATCGCCGGTTGTCACAAATGACATATATAATAGTGTAGTTTTGACCCTGAGAGAAATATATCTACGAAGAAACGTAAGTCAATATTTTCGATTTCCATTCTCATCGGAAAGGCAATTCGCAACTTGAACACTCGGTTGTTTGCTCTCGTTGCCGTGCTTCTGGGAACTTTAGCACCCGCTGTGTTCTTATGGATCTTAATCTACTTCCCGGAACTACTATCGGGGTGAAACATTGTTTCCATCTGGACTACGTAACGGGTGGCTGAATGCAATATTTTAAACCCTGGAAAAACAGCGATATGTAACAATACCCTACGGAGTAAAGTTTGTGGCATGTACTTCTAGGGAAAACACTGTTTAGTACTATCACGGAGACAACACAAAATACCCGATTTTCCTTATTGAGAATTGCCTTTCCGATGAGAGACGCGGGCTACGATAGAAGTAGCACTTTTTGACTCAAACCGTTTCTGGATGACAGGGCCCCTCAAACCAAAATCGTCAGACTTTCATTATTGTGTTGAAAATTTGTTTATTGTATACTTTGGACTGGTATAGTTCATCGGGTAGCATTTTTGTTAAAAACAAAACAGTTTTTGGGTGAGGTATTGAGCTTTTCAAGCGACCTCCTCGACCGTAGCATGTGTCGCAATGGAGTTTACCTGTTGGCACACAAAAAACTCAAAATGTGTCTGCCGTGGTGACATGTGGAGCGTTGGTATCATGTAGCCGAGCCCATACGCCGTATTTCCGGAACAGCAGTACGTCGGTAGCAGTGCCTGACCGCACGAGCTGGACGCCATGGCCAAACTACGACTGGTTGTTTTCTCTTCTGAGTCTACTGTGCTGATGATCTGTTCTCTTGGGGCCTCCGAAGCGCTTGCTGCAGCCAACATACCTTCTACCTGGTATACAGTACGACGACACGTTTTATTCGTCGCCACATCAGAACTCGCGTACATACTGTGCTAGACTGACACCTCTGGCTTCGTTGACGATAGCACTTGCATCCGGACTCGTACGCCCGCTAGGTGCACAACACCACGCTGCTACAAGCTGCAGCTTCATCCCTTCCGAAAACACGGGTATGTTGCTGCTGCTGCTGCTGCTGCTGCTGCTGCTGCTGCTGCTGCTGTAAAGTCAAAGTACGGTCCGTGGCTCAAACCCAGTATTTAGACAGTTAGTTGTGTAGGCTTCGGACCTACGAATCGGCGTGCCGTTGCTGTGCCCGCCGGTTGCACAGAGCGCTACACGCTTCTAAGTATCATGCCAAGCTACAGCAGCAGTACCCTGGGCGGACGTGCGACTCTTCTCACCTGGGTATAGCGTCCTTACGAGCTGAGGCGGAAACGCAGAGTCGCTCGCGGAGAGCTGAAGATGTATGCAAGTGAAGCGCAGACGTTCACTTGGGTGTTGTTTTTGCCTCATGTTGTGCCTTCCGGATTCTGACCACCGTGAACCACTGCAGCACCCCAACGTCGAGGTGAAGACCCCCATGGAGAACCTATGGGAAGCCAATCTCGAGCCAATCCTTGACTGCCGCTAAGGCTCAAACCAGCCGGAGGTCCAAATGAAGCGTCAAACATATAGGCAGAATGTAGATACCGAACACAATTTGTAGAAAGATAATCACCCCGAAGCCCGGGGATGAGGGCCCTATTAGATACTCCCATGCGTAAATAAAGGGGTCTTTTGATACTCCGCGTTACCCTTACATTTAAATATATTGACTATTGATAGTACTGTCAGGCTTCGTAGTTGATGCCGCCTTTGCATTTCGAGGCGTATTTGTGGGTGACTGTCGCTACAGCTCTGTCCCGATGTTCTTTGGTACATGTGTGTGATATATGCTAATCGTCTTTATACACGCAATGTCCACACCCGGAGCTGGAAATCATGTATACTAGGTATTTAAGTAGTCCAACACGCCCCAACAATTGATTAGCCGCCATTATTATTACAGCAGGAGCGTATGACGTGCAGGAATAATGTTGATTCAGTAGAGTTAGGATGTCGACCGATTCTTCAGAAGATTTTACCTTGTATTTTGTATGGAGCAGCTCACAACGTGTGAGAGCGATGTACAGCACCGTAAGAAATGGGGTCTATGACAGGCTTAACGTTTGTCGACGGTCCACCACTTCTGAGTTTGTTTGGAAGGGCGAAGGTCTTTCGCGAGGACGATCACGCGTGTGTTTCCGTGACTTTGGCGCCTGTCTGACGCGTTGAGATATAGAGGTAGTTTTCAGTTTGCATTGGAATATATCAACGATTCAAACGTGTTTGCCGTTAATCATTGGCATATCATACCCCAATTACGACCAGCTCCAGCCGACAAAAGCGGTTCAGAAGCAACACAGGGGGAGTAGGTAGCGGGTAGCACCACATCAGCAATGTACAGCAGTGCAATATGCTAACACAACCACAGCGGCTGTGCAGTAACCCAGCCCAGAGTACGCGCGATTATGGCGGGGGCACACCTACTGGTTTATTAGAGGAGATGTGAACACACTATTCAGTTTACTTCTATCGGTCAAAATCCAAAATAATTTGCAATGACGGCATATCATACGTGAAAGGTGGCCGACATAAATATTTATGCGCAGCGTGACCAATCACCAGCAGTAGTGAGGCAGTACAGTTGTGCGTACTATTGGAGAAGCTAGCACATTCAGCAGCGATATACATCAGTATACGGCAGAATCATACACGTGTGTGCCGTAGTAGCAGTAGAAGGTAGGAAGACAACCCCACCGCACCTTGTTATCGGAATGTTGAGATAAGTTTGCATTCATCCGAAAAAGTTATATTAGTTTTATTCGAGAAATCTCATTGTTCGGATCAACTAGGTAATCGGTTTGCTTGACAAATATCAGACCAAAATCCGCCACTAAACCGAAGTACCAGGTAAGACAATTATATACCCGTACCAAGTGACCGTATCATATACCATGGTAGCTGATACCTGGTGCGTATTATACGGTATTCTACTAAAATACCAGCAATGGCGCAGCCACACAGCAGCAGCAGGTATAACCAGCAGCAGCAGCAGCACGGGAGGTATAAGCAATGATCGGGGCGCTTCGACTCCGAGCTTGGTTGCAACGCGCTTGTCATAGCAGTTGGCTGAAAGATCCTCCGGTTACTTCAGTGTTTTCTGTCTCATTTATTATCTCCGCCTTTTTTTTCTCTCGCCCTCCTCGGTCGTAACTTAGATCCGTGGTCACCAAATAGGCTCTTCTCCTCCCTATCCACTACGGGTCTTGCCTTGCGTTTTTATTGTAAGAATATTTTACTAGTTTCTTCCCTCGGGGACTCGCGTTGAATTCGTCGTACCCACACTACGAAGGCGCTCTCAGCAATTGGTTCCTTTTAAGATTGCAAATCATCTAACTCTCACGACGGTGATAGTTGAACTCGGGTACCAATACTATTAATAGTAGCATTCAAAGCTAACCACTAGACTCCCGAGGTCACCGGCTTCTCGGGAACTATTATACGGGGGAAAGTGTATTAAGGATAGCTACCATACTACCCGGAAACAGCAAGTAGTCTACGGGTATACCGAGTCCCTGATCGGTAACCTAGCCGCATATAACGAGCCGGTCAAAGAACTAGTAAAGAGCCCAAGCAGTGCTGTATGTGCAATGCCAATTCGATATATTTGCGGTGGAACTAGCCCGAATCAGTTCCTACTGTTTCGTATGTTCGGCCGAACCCCTAATGACCCGCTCGAGTTTCCCCGAGCTATGAGTAGACAGGTTTTTGTTCCAGGTGTTTACGTAGGGTCATGTTGCATGTCGGGAGTTTTGAGACTTGGTAGATCTGCGATCGATCGACCGTGCACACGCACCCTCTATCACTTATCTTATCTCCTATTTTTCTCCTCCTCCCCACTCGGTCCTCTCGGACAAGACCGACAATCAATATTGGCCTTGAGCGTGATTGTTCTTTAAATATGATTTGCTATGACCTGAAGCTCGACAATCAGTCGGTTCGACACATGATGAAGTGCCTACCTCTGCGGGTAGCTAGCTGCCTCAGTGATCTAACTCAGGAGCCGCGCACACACGCCTACTACGGGAAACCCGTCCGTAGATGGTTGAAACTACGAAATAGTTTTCCTGCCGAACACGAACAAAGTTGTCACAGTTCGCCACTTTAGTCGTTTTGTTTTATAGAGCCAGGTATCCTTCAACGGCGATCATCATTCACAGTAGAACTACAGCTATGCTGCTGCGCTGTAGCCTACTACAGCGCTACTGCACGGTAGCATGGCGGCAGAAATATACCAGGTATATCTCCACAGCTCATCCCTAAGACTCTTCAGTGTACGAGTGCGCATACCTTTAAACTTTGAGCAGACTCGCCTATCTTCGTTCGTACGGGTGGTCGTTTTCTCGTTGTGTGCTTGTGTGTTGCCGTTTGCTTCCAATACATATGTCGTAAAATGTTTAGCTTGCCATCTCCGTCTCGACAACGGCCTCCGTGCAAGAAACACAGCCCTCGGTCTCCACCGCTACGCTATATACGCCTGGTATATAATCGTCTGTCGTCAAGCTTAATAAATGGTGCTGTCGCGATACGGTTTCAGGCCTGCCCAAACTGCGCACGCTTCATCCATCCACGACCCCATAGGGCAGTTAGTGTATTGTTTCTGGCAAACCAATCCATGAGTACATGGTGTCATGACAACCTTCACGCCTACCAGCGTACTATACAGACGCGTGCTACGATAGAGGTAGTCCCAGTGACACTTTTTGGCTGAAATAGTTTCTGAATGACGGGGCTCTTTAACCCAAAATCGTCGAACTTCCATTCTCGTGTTTCAATATTGGTAATTGTATAATTTGACCATGGTATTTTACATCGGGTACCACTGTTATTTTCGTCCAAAATCAGTGTGCAGGCTACTGCAGGTATTAAAGATATTAGGGCGTGAACACCTACATCTCTGATCAATGGTCATCGCCACTGTTGTAGCCAGGTACAGCAGTAGGTGTCACCATACTACTGCTGTAGCCGGGGACAGCAACATATAGCACTGGTACTGCTGTAGCCGGGGGAAGCAATTGGTTGTACTGGTTCCACCACCAGTAGCATGTTGCAGTAGCCGAGCACAACAGTACGTAGCACCAGCGACGATAGTTATATCAACGCGGCGTGTTATGATATCGTTTCAACCAATATGCGGCATAACCTGCCGGGTTGTTGTATTCTCTTCACGAGGTCCTACGAGTAGATACTTACCGTTTCGACCAGTATGCGGCATAACCCACTGGGTTGGTTTTTCCTCTCACGAGGTCCTACTGACTGTAGGGAACGGATCATAGCCTGGGTAGCTGGAGAGAGAACACGGACCTACCCCACACCCTCACTCCTCTCACCACCACCTCTAGACTCAGATGTCTATTGTTCTGCAACTTTGATTGCCCAATAAGCGGCCCTTCTACAAAACATCAATCTTCTTGGGTTTTATCATCGGTGGATTATCATCTGTCCAACACCAGCATGGCAGCATGCTGCTGCCTGTGCCCGCCTGTGCGACCATCTGTCAAGGGTGTAACAACTATGCCTGAATAGGTTATGAGCCTCGGTATTCAGCAGGGGCACACATTAAAGCATCCTCGAGAGACGACGTCCACGAGGGATCCAAAACGAGCTGGCCTGGACAAGATTTAGTCGGAAAAAAAAAACAAGAAAAAAAGTGAGTTCACGTCAAACAACAAATAGCGGAAATGCTCGACTACGTATGTACGAGTAAGGCATGTGGAAGTCGATCAACTGCCTATTAGGATAGCAGCGCATGGCGCGTCGATTCATACTGTGTCGGGGCGTGTGTGTGACTGCGTTTGCGATTCTACCGGGTCGAGTGTTCAATCTGGTAACAACAGTTCACTCGGGTCGACAGGAATTGCACTACATCCAGACGTCCGCTCATCATCATCAGGATAGCAGTGCATAGCGCGTCGAATCATACTGCGTCGGGGCGTGTGTGTTATTGCATTTGTGATTCTACCGGGCCGAGTGTTAAAATATCTGGTAACAACAGTTCACTCGGGGCGATAAAGAATTACACTACATCCATACAAAACACGCAATATACTGTTGCGGTAAAATAAAACAAAAGGATAGCAGTACATATATAGCGCGTCGATTCATACTGTGTCGGGGCGTGTGTGGTACTGCGTTTGCGATTCAACCATGTCGAGTGTTAAAATATCTGGTAGCAACAGTTCACTCGGGGTGATAAACATTTGCACTACATCCGTATAAAACCCGCAATACACTGTTGCGGCAAAAAAAGAAGGATAGCAGTACATAGCGCGTCGATTCATACTGTGTCGGGGTGAGTGTGGTACTGCGTTTGCGATTCAACCGGGTCGAGTGTTAAAATATTTGGTAACAACAGTTCACTCGAGGCGATAAAAATTGCACTACATCCATAAAAAAACCCGCAATATACTGTTGCGGTAAAGAAGAGAGTCCAAGCTAATAAAAGTGGGAGGCGAATTCAAAGAAACAAACCCGTAATATACTGTTGCGGTTAAAGAAGAGAGTCCAAGCTAATCGCAGTGGGAGGCGAATTCGAAAATAAACCCGTAATATACTGTTGCGGTAAAAGAGAGAGTCCAAGCTAACCACAGTGGGAGATTAATTCAAATATATATACCTGCAATACACTGCTGTTGTTGCGGTAAAAGAAGCGAGGCAGCGCAGCAACACCAACGCCTAAATGGCCCTCTTACTATCTACAAACGGAGTCGTTACAGCAGCGACGCTGGCGTTGTTTCGACACACCCCCGACAACTGAAAAGCGGTTCGAAGGGGGAGATAATAGTGAAATTTCGAACGACTTTCCAGACGTCATGCAACTAACTACCGAAGGCGGTCCATAGGAGGGCCGCATCGACAAGGAGATCGGATCCTGGGGCAGCTTTACAGCCGAATAAATAGCTACCTTATCTCCAGCGGGAACTACTACTGCTGAGACTATCATAACTACTCCGCGAATTACGTATATTACTACTCGATCAAGACACGGACCAAGCTTCGTCGTCGTCATCGTCATAACCACTATCATCATCATCATCATCATCATCATCATCATCGCCATCATCGCCATCATCATGGTCATCGTGTCCGGAAGACGCCGAGTGTATAGCAACGACTGGTATGGCAACAACTGATACAGCAACGACTGGTACAGCAACGACTGCAGCATCGACGGGTACAGCAACGATTGGTTTGCGTCAGCCATCATCGGTTATTCAGTCAAGTTTCTATCGCTTGCAACAAGTACTGGTGACCGTTAGTCGTGATTGACACTTCAGGCAAGCTTCTATCAGTTCTACCAATACTGGTTATCATTATACCTGGTGAGTTAATTGGTGTACCTTTCAGTTGGGGAGGAGCATTAAGTGTAGGCTGAGTAACCAATACACACATAGTCAACGTTCAGTACAGTAAGTAACTGCTGATAATAGTAGCAACCCGAACAGCATCGTTTCGATATACCTCCTGGAAGAGACGTCTGGACGATCAAGCGTGTGGTTTGTTTCTTTTTCGTTGGCGTTTTGTTTCTTTGCTGTCCACTTTTAGCAGAAATAAGGGAGCTAGCCAATGGGGGAGCTACTTTATTTCCATTTTACATATGCGGGGTATCGTTGTCGTAGACACCGATGTTTTAATAGAACGTGTTACGTTGAGTACAGAGCTCTTTATCGTGGGCATAGACAGTGAAACGCTGTGATTATTCAAAGTGGTTGGGATTTCCATTGCAGTTGACAAGCTTGACAGTAAAAAAAAAAAAGGGACACACGTCTGGAACCACGTTCTCCTGCACGAAATGTAGTTTTAGTTTGTTTTTCAAGTTATGACCAGGACTCAGATTGATATACGTAGGATCATGAGCGGTCCTGGAATACATACATTCCCGGGCAGAGCCCTAGTTACGCCGGCGTTTTTTGTTGATGACCGAGAAGATCTTGGAGCCACCACCAGTATAGTTTAGACGTTTGCTTACGCTTAGTGAACAGCCTTACGCTTAGTGAATTTCGTAGACGTTTGGAGTTCGTAGACGTTTAAAACGAGTGTCGACAACAGACAGGGTAACATTATTCGGTGCTTCAGTGCCCACAACAGTGCGATTTTCATTACGGGGGAGTGTTAAAGATATTAGGGCGCGAACACCTACATCTCTGATCAATGTTCATCGCCACTGCTGTTGCGTGGGGGAGCATTAGTTAGGACTAGTACTGCTGTAGCCGAGGAGAGCAGTAGGCAGTTGTAGTCGGGGGAAGCAGTTTGTAGCACTACTGTAATACTGCTGTAGCCGGGAAGCAGCAGTCACGATACGTAACCAAGTACCACTCGGTAGCTTCGGGATCGCGACGAGTCAAGAAGCAAGTTTACCCGAGCTACGCCCGGCCAGAACTGGGATCGGCTGACCGCTATTTCGTCGGCCAACGTAGGTAGCACTGGTTGCGCCAATAGCGTGTTGCAGTAGCCGAGCGCAACAGTATCACCGGTGATTTTATAGGTTAAACTTAATGTTACGTTGCGGTTCGACTAAGAATGCGGCGTAACTACGACCAGTTCGTTGAGGACCCCGACGGGTTCTATTTGTACGGGGCGGTTAGTTGTTAAATGCCTTGGTGAATAAGCTGATCACTGGAGTATCGTTTCAACGAGTGCTGATGATCGTTAGCCATGACCGGCACTTTAGTCAAGTTATATCGCTTCCAACGAGTGCTGATGACCGTTAGCCATGATCGGCCTTTTAGTACATTTTATATCGCTTCCAACGAGCGCTGATGATCGTTAGCCATGATCGGCACTTTAGTCAAATTTCTATTTTGCTTCCAACGAGTGCTGATGATCGTTAGTCATGATCGGTACTTTAGTCCATTTTGTTTTGCTTCCAACGAGTGCTGATGATCGTTAGCCATGATCGGCACTTTAGTCAAGTTTCTATTTGCTTTCAACGAGTGCTGTTGAACGTTACGATAGCCATCATCGTTATTCAAGTTACGTATACGTGTAGGCTAGGTCCTGATGCAAAACACAATGGCAGTAAATACTCAGTAGCCATCTAGCCGTAAATATGGTGTTGCTCTAGTACATATCAGTACAACAGCGCGATATCCATTAAGGGGGAGTATTAAAGATATTAGGGCGTGAACACCTACATCTCTGATCAATGGTCATCGCCACTGTTGTAGCCAGGTACAGCAGTAGGTGTCACCATACTACTGCTGTAGCCGGGGACAGCAACATATAGCACTGGTACTGCTGTAGCCGGGGGAAGCAATTGGTTGTACTGGTTCCACCACCAGTAGCATGTTGCAGTAGCCGAGCACAACAGTACGTAGCACCAGCGACGATAGTTATATCAACGCGGCGTGTTATGATACCGTTTCAACCAATATGCGGCATAACCTGCCGGGTTGTTGTATTCTCTTCACGAGGTCCTACGAGTAGATACTTACCGTTTCGACCAGTATGCGGCATAACCCACTGGGTTGGTTTTTCCTCTCACGAGGTCCTACTGACTGTAGGGAACGGATCATAGCCTGGGTAGCTGGAGAGAGAACACGGACCTACCCCACACCCTCACTCCTCTCACCACCACCTCTAGACTCAGATGTCTATTGTTCTGCAACTTTGATTGCCCAATAAGCGGCCCTTCTACAAAACATCAATCTTCTTGGGTTTTATCATCGGTGAATTATCATCTGTCCAACACCAGCATGGCAGCATGCTGCTGCCTGTGCCCGCCTGTGCGACCATCTGTCAAGGGTGTAACAACTATGCCTGAATAGCAGGTATAGAGCTCCTCAAGGGACCACTCTCAGAAAATCATGGTGCACCTCTCCCGTAGCATGCGTCTACGCGTCTACATGTTCTGCATGATAACCCTTGAATACATATTTTCATACATTGGACGAACCAATGCTTCCCGCTTCATGTTGCCACGTGGGAGCCGTACAATCTGGATAGATATAGTGTGGGACAGACTAATTGCGTTGGGTGTGCACTACAGTATGCAGATTCCGCACAACAAAACTTTACCGACAGGCTAAATAGGATCAACATAACCAATATCAAGCTAATGGCCGATACGTCATTGGGGCGGAGAGGTCTTTCTCATGCCTAGCAGTGTATATTTAACGGTAATCAGGTAACCATGTAGCATATAAAAGTATTCGGCAATAGGGATATGGAACACCACCAGCATTAGTACAGCAGGGCGGCCGCAGAAATCATCGAATACAGAGCAGGGAAGATGTTGATTGTTCTTGTACAATATACGATCACAATGGAAGTGTCCAGCGACTATGGAGTTAACGTGATCGCAGGGCTTCGTTGTCGTAGTGAGCCGCATTCTGCTATTGAGAATTAGTGTAGCAGGATTACGTTCGACTATTAATAGTAAGATTGCAAGGACTGCCGTGACTTGATTTGGTGGATACGAACAGCTTTCAAGCCATCGACGTTTGCTCCGCTCTACCTTGACAATACATATCTTACCTAAGGATTGCAGCAATGTATCATACTCCACGTACTCATGAGAGTTTAGTTATGTTGTCACCATCCATGCATCACAGTGGGGCGGCACTGTTATGGACTGCCATCGTTGTTGAGGGCGTTATCACGACAATAACATGTGGTCGATTTGGCCACGATCTGCATCTAGTAGCCAGTCTCGTGCAATCGACAACAGCAGGTATGTCGACGGCTAAAAACCATATGTCGGTGACAAATGTAATGCAGCCGCAGATAGGTTTCAACAATACTTGTATATAGTATACCTGTTATAGTTCATGACACCATTTCCCTGCTGAGCACGAACGAGGGCGCACTCTGCTCTGGTGTAGAGTCATATTGAGTCATATTGTTTCCACATGAGTAAACTTGTACACCGGGGCATCGTAATAGCACCAGCCGCACTTCCCCAAACTCGCAAGCTTTTCAACTGCAGGTATTGAGGCCACGCCTCTACATCATCCATTCCTAGTAAGGGCAGACGTCAAGGGGCATCAGGCGGCAAGGGACCAACGTTTGAAGATGTTTCCATTGTTTGGGGGTGTTCCGGCGTAACACGTTAACGGGATGTGTGTATGTATGTATGTATGCTGTTCAACAATTCAGCAGCAGGACTATTTCAAGCTCGTTACATACGCTCTCTCATGTTCCCACAGGTGCGATACATATCAACGGTTCGAAGGTCATAATAAACGGAAACAACACTTTTTCTCATAACTCGGCATCGGGTGAGGGAGGTGAGAAAGGACGGGCATGAGTTCAGCTAATCATAACTATTTTGCTGGGACGACGGGGGGCGAACGTTCATTCCCTCCCCAGCTGTTGGTAAAACGTTAAAATATGGCGTGTCCAGCAACATGCTGGTCAGCAGGTTCGGCAGCGAAGTTGTTTGTGCCGCACAGCTGTAGGCATATCGCTTTGCGAAACATGACCCTCACGCGCGTTGAAACCAGACTTAATCCTTTGGATACGGCCAAGCAATGTTAATCACGAATCAAGACTAAATATTAGCAAATAATTATGATTGACTAAGAGCCTACTGCATACCTCGAAGCTGGTACCTGGGCGCAGGGGCCTGCCCTGAGTGCCTCTGTATATTTTACCCAAGGTAGAGGTCACATTTATCGGGAAATGGGACGTCATACTTGTCTTTAGTGTACCTAAGTTCGCAAAGGAGCATCCTTTGTAGGGGACACAGTATGCACCATTTTTCGGCTAAGTATCCACACGGCTAACATTATTATAAAAAGCCAACTAACAAGCGTGATATCGAGCCGTGTCCGTTGTAACTGATGTCCCTACGTTCAATATTGTATCTCCCGCCCCTGTCTTGTTTCCACGCCTACGCCAGCGTGGCAATGCGTGAATGAACACTGAAACGAATATTGTTCAGACACCATCCGTCCTTAAAGTCGTCACTTCAGTTAAACTCGCATCGTGTACTTCCTGTTGAGTCATCCTCGGTTTTGCTGGACGATTGAAGTGTTTCAGAAAAGGGATACACGCGAGGGCGGAGCGCAGGAAAACTGTACTGAACATGGTCGTAGCGCCAACAAAAGACGTCTCACATATGTGATATAATCACTGCGAGTGGCTTGCTCGGCTTGAAGAGCTGTTACGACTTCAAATGTCGGTACATTGTGATGTTTTTGTTCCTCGAGTTGAAAATGAGGTACTTCTCAGCCCCCCCATGTAGCTTCATGAACAGCAGACATGCTACACTCATTTCCCTCGTTGTACGGCATGACTAGTAGATATGCTACCGATGAGGGCCGTACAGGTCGACGTCAATACGGGACTCTTCATCGACCAGTGTGCCACAACCGTTCACCCTGACTAATATAACTGTTAACCTCACGCGACCGCTGCTGGTATGCCGGAGGAGGCTAGATTGTGCGCTTCGAGACTCACGCCGTTTTGCGTTTGCGGGGGAACACTACGTATGCCACTCATATGTTAGTATTGCGCGCCGGACGTCCCTATTTTGTGGAAAAGAGTATAATGGGCGAGTCAAGTCCGAGAAAGGGAAGATGCAAAGGGGTGGCTGCTGTGCTGTCTCAGTACTCAGTGGAAGTAGCGAATAGGCTGCAGTTTCTTGATATGTACTAAATGGAGGGCCCTCAGTCAAAACCCAAGTGGCGCAACACAGCGCTGCAACCCTACTACCGGCTCTTGCTGTCATCAAATAGAGGCATCGCCTACAGGGACACTGGGCACGGTGCTGAGATAGTGTTGCACCGCGATTCTTCATCATGGAGGCCAACGTCGTCGTCGAGTTATAGCTGAAAAATGACGTGTTGTTGACAGAGGGTTCGTGGGTGCTAGGCATTGGACTTTTCACATTAGTTTCATGAACTCAAACGTACAAAACGTGGACAGATGTGCAGATATCTGTACTGCGCTAAGGGGCACAAACACCGATTTGTTTATGACGTCAGTATATGCCATGCGGAGGTGCCCTTCACAAGGAAAGTACGAACCAACAACGTTTTGAAATGGCTTCGTGTTGGCGGCGTCCCGGTATCGTTCGGGTCCTCGGGGGTGACTCCGACCCCGCTCGAAAGGAGGGTTAAAAACTCGACCAACTTGTAATATTGTCGGGAACGTGATATTCTACCATCCTCTTGTAGGCATTTATGTTGGTGCAACCTCGGGGCGGGTTTGAATATATTGGCACATTGTTCGCGTCGCTGAAAATGAAGGCACCTCTAACAATTGTTATTGCATCCACTGCGATGGAGACCAACATTCATATTGGTGTACCTGGTAGGTTACACACAGGTTTGTGACTGTAGGGCACACGTGTTGTGATATCACTCTATCAAACACTGCATCGATAACCACCCGCCGCTACATGAAATAACGGTCGTTTATTGTGTACCCCTTGTAGACCTTTATTGGAGTACAGGCATTGATTTTCAAGCGTTAACACTGCGGTCGTTTAGGCTTGTAAGGTATCCCTCCGATGGGCGTGAGTGATTATCGGTACCGGACCGCAGCGGGATGCTTCCTGCGGGCTTGTTCAACTGCAACCGGCTGAATGCACATATGTTGTTCCTAACTGATCCACCGAGCTCTCCCGACCCTAGTGTGACATGGACTAATACCCTGTGCTGGCGTCGTCCTAACGTCTTTCTCGCTTGACCTCATCGTGCCCATCGAATTTATCCCCAACCCTAGGTGCAGTGTTTATGGCCTATTCCGAACTCTACATCGAAGGCACCACATCATTTGCGAACAACGTCGCCGACTACGGAGGTGAGGATGGCATATACGTATTCTATTATGAGGGAGGTGTTTGTGCGGGAGCGCATACAATTATGCTTGGTAGCTTTAGGTTGACCCACTCACTAACTCTTTCAGGAACTTAGTAAATGGTACATCCGCAAACTCTTCAGACTCTTGCACAAATTCGGCTTATATGAGAACCACCTCTATCTAACCACATGCCAAGGTTTGGTCGTCTGATGGGACCCCAAGAGTAAAGTGCAAGTAACCTAAATTTTTGTCCCAAGGGGAAACTTGGGTGGGTATGCTGACAACGCGCTGGTTTCTCATCCCGATCATATCATACCGTTTCACCCACATCGATGTGGGCGTCAAAAACATACCTTGACGTTATATTTTGTTTGATCCGTTTTTATTCAGAAGTCGTGACCCACCAGGTATTACATATTGCCTTCGAAACTGAGGTCCACGTGCGACACGTATGGAGCTACAGCGTCGATCTTTCGTCAACCATACCTACAATATGTCAATCGCATCTGAACCCCAACTGTTGCCATCGACCATGACATGCAATCACTGCACGCTTGCCTAGTACACGAAACGTTGCATGACCTAGTATCGGCTACTGAGCTCTTCAATACGCTATGGGTACGTCGAACTATGCCAGAGCGGGGTCGGTATAGCGGACCGAAAAAAAACTCCGGCATTGAATACGGAGTCCTTGTCGCCAACAACAAATTAAACAACAACCGACAAGATCACCACCCACAGGCACAAAAGTAGCTACCCACGAACCAACCAACCGATTCACCCACCCATCCACCCAAACCAACCCACCCATGCACCAGATCCACATACCCATGTAGTTCAGCATTACAGCAGTAGTACGTACAGCAGCAGATGTGAGTACATGTGCAGCAGTACGTACAGCAGGACTTGTAGTGTGAGGTTGTAGTATATGTTTTCCAAGTTGTTGTACGCAGCAGGAAGACAATCTGCAAAACACGCCAACCACCCATCCCTAAGATCTCACTTGCCCACCCACCTATCTACTTGCCCACCGACGCACCCAACCACTCACAAATCGACCGATTGGTGTGCAACAGCATTGCAACAGCCCGTGGGGCAGCAAGGTAGATACATGCGTTGACTAGAAACCTTGTCCTGTGGGATTTTCAATGTTTTACTATCCGCTCTGTTCCCGAGGAAACACATAAACAACCCTAGGAGGGCGCCATCCCTTGCCCCTCGCTCGGCAAGTTCGGCGTGGGAGCACGTTTTTACGACGGGGTCAATGAGGGTTGGTGCGTGGAGCGGGCGGGTCGGGAGGTGCACGGTACAACCGGTCCCCCGCGGGGCATAACGTACCGGGCATAGTCGTAGAGATGCGTTTTGACATAATCGTCATCACCGCCACGGATCAGCTTGCTATGATACGGACAATATGTCAAGCGCATTTAAACCCCAGCTGTTGCTACCGACTACGACATGCAATCACCGAACGCTTGCCTGGTATCAGGAGGTAAACTTTAACTTACATTGTTATTTGTTTCACGAGGAATTCAGCTAAGCGGTTCAAAATTGCAAATCTTAGTATGCCAAACAAAAAATCAAATATTGACCTGCCTCACGATGTATTCCAGTGATACGAAAAAACCCTAACCCGTCGGATTGTTCGCCGCTGATGTATCGTTTTCAGGCTGACCAGCCTCCTGTTACGGAGACCGGAGCAGATAGGCCTAAATATTGCGAGTAAAAATAGGTTAATGTATAGGTTGTGGTGTGTACCGTAGGTCCTATTTACTATGGTCGCCCCTAAACCAGGTACGAATGTATGTGCAAAGGCCGATTGTCCCTCAAATATGTTTTTATAACTGATCGGCGGTTTGCGCGTGCTTATCCGTACGGTGAAAGGGGACACGGCCAATTTGTTTAACAGCTATGGCATAGTGACCCTGTTGTCCTTGGCTATTACACACAATTTTACCGATCATCGTGTAACCATCTTTTAACGGAGGAACGCTCACATGGTAAATATGGTTGTTGTCAACAACGATCGCAACACCGGGCAGAGGATGCCGTGCAGGCCTCGTTAAAGGAATCAAGTGAGACGGCATCACGTTCGTGGACATGACCACCAACCAACTAACGTAACCAGCGCCCAGAGCGCATCGATCTGTTCAACCGCAAGCCCCCCACGTCCATCTACGATTTAAAACGGGGTTCGGCGAACGGGACACTCGTCGCATTCGTGTCGATGCAGCCACTGCCGTCCCAAAACAATGTGGTCATGTTTACAAATCCTACATTTATCGTGCAGTTTTTCTCTCGCCGCAAACATCGCGTTGCAATTGACTTGAACCTTCATCGAGGAGCTCGGCTGTGGAGGCCTCGACAAACGCTGAACGATCGGTAAAAACTCGCCAAATGTAACGCCACCTCGAAGGAGACTCACGCAATGCATGTTTTTGCTGAGTGGGCTCTTGATCACGATTTCAATTACCCGTCAACTTGACAGGGGTTCACGATGAACGTTTACAGTTACCGGCCACCCTCTGTTTACAGGAAAGTAATAATTGTTTGTTCAATAAAAAACAATCGGAGTGACTGATCGTTGGCGCCTTGCGCCATGTTTGACACGTTACCACCTTGCACCTATCCCCCAGACCCAACTCGAGTCTCCAAACCCAAGATTCAAGTCATATATGTTGTCGACCTGTCCGATTGATTCGTATGGATGTCCTAATTCACGCAATTGTTTTTTCAGACGATCCTGATTGTTTGACGCCCTAACCTCGACGGGTAAAGGCGGCTGACACACACGACGGTAGTTTATGTTCGAGTGCAACGTGTGTTAAGCTACTAAATGCTCACAGCACCCTGATGTTTCTCCGGAGAGCTCGAACACATTTAGTTTCAAGTAAGCCCATGCCCCGCACCATTTCGTTCAGACCACTCAAGTATGAAACGTCATAATTAAAAACGTTCGTTCCCAATATGGACCACATAAAATGTAGGGTTCTAACCACCATGAAATCACCGTCGAAAGCCAATGCTAGCTGTGCAGTGTATCAGTATATCAGTATACGCTAGCATTGTTTTCACGTTCTATTAGGTTACTAGAAGCGTAAGTACGATTGCTGTACTTCAATGGGAGGCTCAGAAAACCGTCAACATAGTATGTGCAACTTTTAAACGCAAACCCATGTCACAATAGTGGGGCGGGGGGGTTGGGCCCGAAGATATATAGTAACACGGCCGTCATCGGTCAAGATCGATTAACAGGTAGTCAGAAACCCTGTACGTCGAGTTTAGTTTATACACAGCCTGGACATGACAATGCTCTGTCCACGGCGGTTGCAACGTTTGATAACAAGTGACACTATTTTCCTTACCACTCGCACGAAGCCCCCACCAATCGTTTTCTCGGTCTGATCGAATTGTCCAACCCTGAAACTCTACCGCACTCGAAAACGGGAAAACTAAAAGAAAAAGTAGTACCCATGCGGGCTTTGCTACATCATGTTTGAGCTCGCCGTAAGTTCTCACTGGCTTTACATCTTGTTGTATATTGGGTGGCCTTGGGACCGGCTTCGGTAAACTTGAGATAAGTGTGTGTGCGGTTCCCCCTCCCTTCAAGCTTTGGCTCGGATCACTGTCCATTGACTGTTCTACGATATAAACAATAAACAACGTGTCGAGAAAAATCATGGAAACGCGTTTCATTCGCGCGTAATAGGAGTGAAACCCAAGGTGCGTGCTACACGCACACAATCGGACAGATATTGTCAAGCCGCAATGTTTATTGGAGAACTGTTATTTGAATATCCGTGATTATCCTGTTCTTCTTGGCAGGTGCGATTGAAGCGTTTCCTGAATGTGTGGTTTACCTGAATGGGAGCATCTCCTTTCTGCATAACTCAGCCGGCGCTGCTGGAGGTAAATGCTTGTCCGAATACTGTTGAGCGTTTTCAAGTTTGACTACTGAAACATGGTTCGCATTGGTAGCGTTCGCGTAGCGGAAAATAAACGCATGTTATTATAATGAACTCCATTTCTCAATGTACAATTTTTACTATTTATCTTTCTAGGTGGTTGGCGTCGCACATTCACAGCAATTACGTACCATCGTACTACGCTCATACCGATTGAAGCATTTGCAGTTCCTCAGACAAGAATGAGGGTCGTCCCGTTTGCGAATTACCTTAAGCCTTCATGCCGGCGGCAAGTACATTTGCGCAAGTTGGGGTAAATTTGGCCCTGTTTTTATACGCTTGACTTGAGCCGGGCCTTCACATATTCCACGACGTGTGTAGATGGTACTGGCGGTTTGCGATGCTTAAAACCACCGAAATGTAGTATACCGGTAAAACAAGTTATAATTACCAGCTCTTGGCAGCGATCCAAGGAGGCGCGCACGCTGGTATCAAAATGTTCGTAGTTGCAACGCAAAGAATGCCGTCCGGAGGGTGCACATACTGGTGCAATTTCGAACGGCACCAACTGTGTAGGCAGGTGACCTGTCACACGGTTCTTAAACGTGGTTATGTTCGGTGTTGGTTATTGGTCGAAAATCTGCTGTTGGAGTGTACCTGTCACTACGGATCGGGGTTTGGCCGGAGAAGCTATGTTTCTGAGGTTTTCGTTTTTCGAATTGCTTATAGGTGATCAAAGTTGAAGCTAATGCAACACATTGTCCGACAGAAAGGATGACAGTAGATTGGATGTTCCCTTTTTTCTTTGCAGGTGCTATGTACTATCAAGGCGGATGTGTAGTTGCTATGGATGGAACGACTGTTTTTTCAAACAATTCTGCCGGAGGGTATGGAGGTATTTATACGAACGGATACGAAGAAAGTATCTCGTAGGTATTCCCGAAATAAGCTTGAAAGGACGAATCACATGATCTGTCGCATCACTGGGGTCTTCAGTTTGTCTCCTTCCTCGTTTTGCTATTTTTTTACCAAGCCTTGCGTTGGTTACAACAAAAATAAATCATGCCGCCAGAGGTGAGGACCAGAGAGGTTCCTGTTTATTTGAATGCCATCTCAATTTTACTTCACATTCGCAGTGGCTGCAACCAGATCAAACACTCGATAGTTGAGCCGCGAACGCGCTCTCCTCAACATACTTGCCATACTCCACCGAATCAGGAGTATAAGTTACACGTGTAGTCAGCGGTGTTATGTATTACAGCTGTGAACACTTGATACGTTTTAGCTGTTAGCGTGACGATGTTAGGCCATCGCATACCCTAGGATAAAATAACATATTCGCACCGCCGACACGCTCCACAAGCACAGTACCATCCAAGTTTAAAATACCGCAGGCTCATAGATCATCGACATCATGACGATCGCGCGGATCGCTTGCCCAAATGGGCTTGTATGGCCAAAGTTTTAGTTTTATGAGTTAAGTTTCGTAGAAAGTCAAATCGTGGGGGATCCCTGCACCTGATCATCTCGGTACAATGCCCATGCTACGGACAGTTACATTCTACCGTAGTCGGTACTGTTCTTTATAATGTTCTCTACCGCGTTATAGTAGCGTTCTGGCAACGTTCTCAGCATCGTTCCTGATGAGGATGCTTGGGACATATAATGTGGCGCACTACGAGTAAGACAAACTCGTAATCTATCCGCATATTGCAACAACCCGAATATTTAGACTAAGCCACTCATATACTCGTATCAGTGCGTAGTGACTGCACATCACAATAGATACGTATGACTCTCAACGTCAATACGCTAACACGCCCCCGTGATGAAAGTCAATAGCTAGAGTAATGCCTACGGTGTAGAAACCTGATACTCAAAAATCAAAATGATCGAGTGCAGAATGAAAGGATGGTACAACATATTCAGTCCTGCGCGAATGCAGCGGCAATATGGAAAACAGTAAACACAAAGTTCACTACATATTCAGTCCCGTGTGATAACGGTGACAATATGGTTGTACTCATGT
The DNA here is from genome assembly GCA_008828725.1 of Saccharina japonica. Classification (NCBI taxonomy): domain Eukaryota; class Phaeophyceae; order Laminariales; family Laminariaceae; genus Saccharina; species Saccharina japonica. The sequence continues at coordinate 309,359 of MEHQ01004141.1, read as the reverse complement.
CGGAAAAGCTAATTGTAGTTGTCCATGACTACTGAGTCATAGTGCACGACACTGAGTCCAAACCTACAATGGAAAGCGTAGAACGTTATCTGCTGTACTTGCAACCCGCCCCTTCAATTGAGTGCTACAACGATTGAGCTACGGATTTAGTACATAATCTTGCAGAAACAAAGAAAGTCGGTGGGTGTGTACCCAGACAAAAATAGCAATGACCCACTGTATGTACCAGTACGTGTGTATACTCATTTGTCCAGCAATCAACATGGGATAGTTGAAGAGGCAATTGATAAAACTGAGACGTGTGTCCAGTGTGGAGTATAGACGTGCGTACGTACTCATATGAAGCCTACAGAGCAGTACCTGGTATAAGCAAAGTCGAAGAAGAAAACAAATCGTGGTGTAAATACCAGCGAAGTATACCCTAGAACGAAAGCGTTAACCCGTGTGATGGTTGTGTTCAACGCGCCCCCTGAATAGCTGAAATAATGACGCGTGTGTCGAGGCTCTGTCTCTTTGGAGAGAGATGGCAGAGGTGGCACCGAAGTGTCTGTGAAGATCACTGGTGAAGAAGAAGAAAAGCCATTGTTTGAAAAGGCGCAAATTTGGCCATATTAGAAAGAAGATTGATCTCAGAGAGATCAATTGAAAGAGAAGAAGAGAAGAGAAGAGGAGAGGAGAGAAGAGAGGAGTGGGGTAGAGTATAGTGATCGAGGTGGGTGGTGCCTGCACCTGATCATCCCGGTACAATGCCCATGCTACGGGTAGCTACATTCTATCGTAGTTAGTATTGTTCCCTGTAATGTTCTCTACAACGTTATAGTAACGTTCCAGCAACGTTCCCAGCATCGTTCCTGACGAAGATGCTTGGGACATATAACGTGGCGCACTAAGAGTAAGACAAACTCGTAATCTATCCGCATATTGCAACAACCCGAATATCTAGACTAAGATACTCATATACTCGTATCAGTGCGTAGTGACTGCACATCACAATAGATACGTAAGGATATCAACGTCCATATGCTAACACGCCCCCGTGATGAAAGTCCATAGCTAGAGTAATGCCTACGGTGTAGAAACCTGATACTCAAAAACCAAAATGTTCGAGTGAAGAATGAAAGGATGGTACAACATATTCAGTACTGCGCGAATGCAGCGGCAATTTGGAAAACAGTAAACACAAAGTTCACTACATATTCGGTCCCGTGTGATGAGGGTGACAATATGGTTGTCCTCATGTCGGAAAAGCTAGTCGTAGTTGTCCATGACTACTGAGTCATAGTGCACGACACTGAGTCAAAACCTACAATGAAAATCGTAGAACGTTATCTGCTGTACTAGCAACCCGCCCCTTCAATTGAATGCTACAATGATAGAGCTACGGAAATGGTACGTAATCTTGCAGAAACAAAGAAAGTCGGTGGGTGTGTACCCAGACAAAAATAGCAATGACCTACTGTATGTACCAGTACGTGTGTATACTCATTTGTCCAGCAATCAACATTGGATAGTTCAGGAGACATCTGATAAAACTGAGACGCGTGTCCAGTGTGCAGTATAGACGTGTGTACGTACTCATATGAAGCCTACAGAGCAGTACCTGGTATAAGCAAAGTCAAAGAAGAAAACAAGTCGTGGTGTAAATACCAGCGACGTATACCCTAGAACGAAAGCGTTAACCCGTGTGATGGTTGTGTTCAACGCGCCCCCTGAATAGATACCTAGAGTAACATGAAATCCAAGTAGAAACTGATGACATCCGTCGGGTACAGCGAAAAGTGCACTGTTGAGTTGTGTACATGTATGTACTACGTACTTGCAATAAGATTAGGAGTATCGCGAAATAGACTCGTGATGCTGTAGTGTTGACCAGCGAGCTGTATCCTAGCAAAGAAAGCGTAAGGAAGTATCTACTGTACCTATGCTACGCCTCCCCCCAATGGATCTTAGGACTAAGAAATCGAACGAAATCGAAAAGAAAACGTGTCGACGTATACTCGTACAGGTATGTGTCCAGCTACACACTGATATGTGTGAACCTCAAATCAGCATGGTGAGTGTGTTTATATGATACGTACTCAAAGAAAAGAAAGCTGTGGAAAGCTAAAGAACAACCGATAAAACAGGCAGATGTGTATCCGTGACGGTAACAGCAGTGGGCATCATGTTTGATTACATAAAACGTACTCTTGTGAAAATACTCTACGAACGTACAGCAAAGAAGCAAAGCCAACGGAGAAAAAGTAAAAAAAATTCCCCCCCACCAAAACCAAGGTAAAGAGGAGACGCAAGGAATGCGCATGATGATGACGATCGTGATCTTCGTTCTTCGTGCTGGTGATGCGGAGACCTTGTTGAACATGTAGTACGAGTAGTAGTAAAGAAGTGGTGCTGCTGTTGATGATCTTCTGTAGGCGGTCTTCTTGTTGTGAAGAATTAGGTCGTAGTCGAAGCAGAGCAGACCAAACGATGTACGTGTAGAAGCTGTGAGAAGATGCTGGTGATGGCGAAGACCTGAAGAGATGGTGAAGGCCTGTCCCCGTAGTCAGTCCGTAATGTGTGTTGCGCCGTGTTGCTCGAAGTGTCGAGTGCCGGTTGTTGTCGCGATTGGGTTGTGCCGCTTGTTGTGGTGCAATTGCAAAAAATCTATCGACACAGATAGGTAGCAATCATGCAACAAGAAAGTGTTGAACTCCTTGTTTGGGAATGCACAATCAGTAAATTCCGGCCAGAGCAGTGTTTGCTTTTAAGCTAAGATGTCACCGAATACGTAGCTGATCCCCAATGCGATGGAGATGGCGATGGCTAGCTGCTTGATGAACGCTTCGGTGGTGATGCCGTGCAGCTTAATCCTGGTGAGATTTCGGGCGGCCGTCGTTTCGCCTCCGATTCTTGAAGAAGAAATTGAAAAGCAAATTATACATGAATTGCTGTAGCCGAGCGTAGACCATCAATGCGTCCAGAAGTCGAGGTAGTGATGGTGTAGCTCGTGCAGCAGTAGTCGAACAGTAGTCAAAGTAGATGTAGATCCTGGTGACATAAACTGAAGAAGTTGCGAAGATGAAGTGCTGAGGATACCTTCTGTAATCAACGATGATGATGATGGCGAAGCTCAGCAGCTATCGTAGGTGGCACATGAAGGACTTGAAGTCCCTATGATGTTGTGTTTTTTCTTCCGAGTCTGAAGTCGTAATTCCGCGTGAAAGCGTGAAATCGTTGCTGGAAAAGGAGGCCTTGAGACAGGTAGGAGGTAATACCCCCGATGCTACGCTGGGTAGCAGATTCGTCAACGACCTGGCTGTTTGATTCAGCACGTGTAGGTCTTCTCGGCAATGCTTGTACGAGGATAAATCTATTTGTACGTACTTCGTGCGTCGAAGCTTGAAGAAACGGTTTTAATAACGACTTTACGTGTCTAAATAGCGAAGAGCCGGCTCGAGACTAACTTTAAAGGTGATGGCACAAAAAACAGAGGCCTTGTAACGTTTCTCCATGCTTTACAGCGTGGAAGTAGCGCGGAGCTAGCTTCGCGTGTGATGAGCAGAAATGGTTTCGTGACTTGTTTCGCGCTCACAGCTTCAAAGTATCATAGCATCTAAAACAAAGCTTTGCGTGTGATGTTTACAAAAATAGTCGGTGGCATTTTTTTGCAATTCCAGCGTGAAAACGATGTTAAATTTACGAGTACATGTTTCGCGACAGAAGCGTGGAACCGGACTCATTACTCGTACGTGCTACCCGCGTGAAAGCGTGACAGCAGTCTCCTTACCTGCCTCGCGCGTAAAAGCATGAAAGCAGTACTCCTGTTAGTAACCCTGTTGAACGTAGTTGATGAAAATCGATGATGACAGTCGACGTCGATGCTGTCGGGTAGATGATGGTCTTCTGGTTTTTTGGAGCAAAAAACCGTATTCCTCCGCAGTGGCAAACTTGAAATTGCTTCGAATGTAGAACGTGACGCGCTCACCGGGAGACTTCGTTCCGTGATGTCAGTCGGTGCGTAGACCAATGTCGACGCTCATAACCTGAAAGAATGACGCGTGTGTCGAGGCTCTGTCTCTTTCGAGAGAGATGGCAGAGGTGGCACCGAAGTGTCTGTGAAGATCACTTGTGTAGAAGAAGAAAAGTCATGGTTTAAAACGGCGCAAATTGGGCCATATTGGAAAGAAGATTGATCTCGGGGAGATCAATGGAAAGGGAAGAAGAGAAGAGAAGAGGAGAAGAGAGAAGAGAGGAGTGGAGTAGAGTAGAGTGATCGAGGTGGGCGGTGCCTGCACCTGATCATCCCGGTACAATAGGCATGCTACGGGCAGCTACATTCTACCGTAGTTGGCACTGTTCCCTGTAATGTTCTCTACAACGTTATAGTAACGTTCTAGCAACGTTCTCAGCATCGTTCCTGATAAAGATGCTTGGGACATACAATGTGGCGCACTTCGAGTAAGACAAACTCGTAATCTATCCGCATATTGCAATAACCCGAGTATCTAGACTAAGATACTCATATACTCGTATCAGTGCGGAGTGACTGCACATCACAATATATACGTATGGATCTCAATGTCCATATGCTAACAATACTGGTGCAATTTCGAACGGCACCAACTGTGTAGGCAGGTGATCTGTCCACACGGTTCTAAAACGTGGTTATTTGTGGTGTTGGTTATTGGTCGATAATCTGCTTTTGGAGTGTACCTGGCACTATAGATCGGGGTGTGGCCGGAGAAACTATGTTTCTGAGGTTTTCGTTTTTCGAGTTGCTTTTATAAGTGATCAAAGTTGAAGCTAGTGCTCCACATTGTCCGACAGAAAGGAGGACAGTAGATTGGATGCTCTCTTTTTCCTCGCAGGTGCTATGTACTATCAAGGCGGACGTGTAGTTGCTATGGATGGAACGACTGTTTTTTCAAACAATTCTGCCGGAGGGTACGGAGGTATTTTTACGTACGAATGGATACGAAGAAAGTATCTCGTAGGTATTCCCGAAATAAGCTTGAAAGGACGAATCACATGATCTGTCGCATCACTGGGGTCTTCAGTTTGTCTCCTTTCTCGTTTTGCTATTTTCTGACCAAACCTTGCGTTGGTTACAACAAAAATAAATCATGCCGCCAGAGGTGGGGACCAGAGGGGTTCCTGCTTTTTTTTAATGCTATCTCAGTTTTACTTCACATTCGCAGTGGCTGCAACCAGATCAAACACTCGATAGTTGAGCCGCGAACGCGCTCTCCTCAACATACTTGCCATACTCCACCCAATCAGGAGTATAATTTACACGTGTGGTCAGCGGTATTATGTATTACAGCTGTGAACACTTGATACGTTTTAGCTGTTAGCGTGACGATATTAGGCCATCGCCTACCCTAGGATAAAATAACATATTCGCACCGTCGACGCGCTCCACAAGCGAGGTACCGTCCAAGTTTAAAAGACCGCAGGCTCATAGATCATTGAGATCATGACGATCGCGCGGATCGCTTGCCCAAATGAGCTTGCGTGGCCAAAGTTTTAGTTTTATGAGTCAAGTTTCGTAGAATATCAAATCTAGGCGTGATCTTTGAAAAATGCGACGATGAGTCGATCCCGCAGCTGAGCCTGCAGATCTCCGCCACACCACCGGCCCTTCTATGCATGCCGTGTGGAAGGGGTGTGGTGCTATATTCAGCGGCGCCTAGTGCTTCTATTTCCTGATCTCGATATTGGAAGTGTGGTTGTAAGTGTGATCTTACGGTCCAAGTATCCTCTAGTTTCGACACATCGGCACCATCTGTAAATGCCGGCGCCACGCGGCGCAAAGCGTGCCTCGCCTCGGAAGTTGACTTTCGGGGGGAAGCTGCGTGTTGTATTAATTCGGCGGAATTGGAGGGTTTGGTAGTTTTTTCGTCGCCGAAGGCGCCGATTGTCTCTGCTTCCCGTGCACGTGTTTCGCCTGAGGTTTGTTCTAACAAATTCTCAAATGACCACATTTTGTACGTTTTTGATAGGTAATGGACTGTTACTTTTAAGTGCCACGTGCAAAGTGTATTAGGTTGAATTTCTTGCTTCGTAGATTTCCAGTCTCGGTATCAATATTCTTTACTATATCGGAACGAACATCGCAGAAATATTCACAAGTATGTTCACGAATCGGAACAAAATATTAGTATGCCTCCACGATACACATCCCATTACTATCACGCCCCGCCCTTATGGTTCTGCGCAACATGTCAGTTTGGTAAAGCCAGGTACCTATATATTGCAGCATGTACACCCGTTTAAAACAACAATGGGGTACGAGTATGTAATCTCGTTTGTGAAGCATGTCCCACCTCCATACGAGCAGTCAGTTACAAAGGTTGAACTTGCGGAGTCCAAGCATGTCTATGGGTCAATAATTTTCAAAGAAGTTCCGGCATAAATGCTCGCGCATGGTCATGTAGCCTACGTGCCTTCAAACCTATAGTGTGTTCCATCTAGTGTTATGGTGCTTGTTTTACTTGGCAAACACGTTTACAATTGTTTGGTGGTACTTCGAATTAGTTCTGTGCAGCTGAGTTGAGCAGAATCTTAACATATTGCAGTACGTTATGTATAGAGAGCAGTGACAGGTTACGGCTTTTCCGATGGCCGACACCCTGGACGGCATACATCCCGGTATAAAAGTTAGATGTCTTGCCAGCAAAAAAAGGAGGCGCGTTGATTTAAGGATTTCCAGGGGCTTCCACGAATCTTCCCAGCCGGACGTTCCCCGTGCGGTTAGGAGGAATTCCGCAATATCCTGTTATCCCGCGCGGCAATTGTATGGAATCCTGCTACCTCAAAAATGGTGATCTCGCACAGCGAGGGTTGTGTCCCGTTCCCGCTCTTTGTTCTGCTGAATATATAGCCCATTCCCGCGAAATGGGTCCGTGTGAATGCTTATACCTGTTCTCGTAAACAAATTAATACCCCGAGCGCCGTTAATAGATGCACAAGGAATCCCGGGGCCATACAAATGCGGACCGCCCCCCGTAGAAGTGTAAACTGAGCAATCATACACATAAGGCTGCAGTCACTAGTTTGAGTCTCGCAAGTCTCTCCTAGTTTCCGTTTTGACTTAACTGATTTCGAACAAAAAACGTTGTGATTGCAGCAGAACGTGTGATGTTGTTCGAGCAGAAAATATGCGCCCCCCTCACTATTCCGCCCTCCTGTAGAACGCTACCAAACATCGGACGAAGATTGTTTGGTCTTAGAGGGGGGCGGAGAGAGGCCCGAGCTCGGAGCGCAATCAAGGGGTCACGGTCGTGACGAGAAGCGTCTGACAGCATCGACTGCATGAGTTGTTGTAGATTTGAATAGTTGTCGAGCTAATGTGAGGAATCACTCGTGTGTTTTGAAGAAATTGGCTTGCGCCTGTGTTCAAAGATTCATTTTAAACACAATATATACACAGTCGTACGCAGTAGTGTCATTGTTTTGAAACCAGTTTGTCAGATAACGTCCTAATCGGCTCGTTCCTTCGTTGTTCGCCTCTGTTCGTGACGTCTGCGTATGGTGATTTTACTGGTAGATGGTACGTTCGGAACAACATTGCCCTATAAATATCGCGATCTGTTGCGAGTCGGGCCATGGCAGAAAGAGCAATAAAATGGTTTTCATTTTCGTAGCATAAACAGTGCGTTCCCCACCCAACATCCGACGTACCTGATACGACTGAATGACGTGTACGCCCAAGCCTATGAACAGTTCCTTGTGTGACGTACCTCTCGTAGCCATATATAGGAAGTCCACCCTAAATTTATTACGAAGCATATATTTCAACGATATTGACAACTTTCGTTGGTCGAGGAATCCTGTCTGTCACAAAACTGTGAGGCCAGAACTACCTTCTACCAGTACACTGCAACATAACTATTCCTGTGAAGTAATCCTGTGAGGAGCCATGACACTAAGCCACCAACCCTGAACGTGCAATGCTCTCTGGGGTAGGGGAACGTTATGCCGAACAGAAAGGCGTGAATTCTCAAGCGCGATCATGTTCTGTAAACCTTGCGAAGTGCACCGTGTCTTCATGGTTTCGGGCGTTTATCGCCATGTGGTACGCACGTTTGGTATGTTTTGGCGAAATCATGCAATGGTTCTATCCCGTTGTGTTTAAGGGCTAACGAAGGTTCACTCTGTGGTTACAACAGTCGAAGATATACCAACTGCATTAACAATATACATTGGCAGAAGGCAGGGGAGACGCGGAAGCATTTGTTTAAATATTCTTTGTTTCATAGCACAAATGCTTTTGGTTTGCGGTTGTACTTACGGTTACGATTTCGAATGTTATGCCCCGTGGACACAACTAATAGAATACGCCTTGAGGACTATATGTTTGTCGCGATTTGCTATCAGAGCCATTATTTTTCAGGTGCGTTCTGAGCCTATGCGTGTCAACCTATGTACGCGCAGGTGCCGTGTCCATGTACCTGGAAAACACGGTAAATATCTACGGAACGACGTATTTTACTCACAATTCAGCGTCCGAGTATGGAGGTAAGACATGACACGAAATGCCTGAGAGTCTTCTTCGGCACGACGTCTGCAAAGGCGCACACTAAAGTTATCATACATATTACGTAGGCCAAGGTTTATGTATGGGGCGTTGAGTAACAACACGACATTGACTAACAACACAGCGTTGAGTAGCAACATGGCCTGTGCCACATTGGTTACATGATTGAACTGACTATTGCGAGGAATGTTCGTTTCATTTCTCAACGAGGATGACGAAGGCCTTGGAAGAAAAATACACTCACTTCTATAATATACGACAGGAGTGTTTGCTTAGTTCGGGAATTCGGTATTGTGTTTCGCGGCAACATCATGGTAGAAGGACTGCCTAAATCCATGCTCGTAATACAAAAGGATGCCTACCTCACGGAGCACCCGACAAACTGGTAACAGTAACTCGCGCAACCCCATAAAAATACTCTGTACACTGTGCGATGTATATAGACATCTAGTGCAAGGACTCTTACTTCAAAAACTAAACAGGACTGAGAATACATACTCTAGGTGTACTTCGTCGTTTAAGGCACCCCGCGAGTCACAGAATTGTCTGGGTAAACCCATCCCCTTTACCGTACTTCTCGCATAGCAGGGTCTTCTCGGCGTAGGTTTTGACAACGTGTCCGTTCTTTCGCATTTTATCACAGGTGCCTTGTATGTATCAACGGAATGTCTGATGAACGTGAACGGAAACACCATCTTCGCAGACAATATAGTCGAATTTAATGGAGGTCAGAACGCACACGGAGTATTTGTGTCTCAAGCAGGACGCCTGGCAGATCACAACGAATGCAACGCATCCCCATACTTTGCTCAGACCAGCGCGAACTTATTAGAGTAAAAACAAACGCACTGTTGGCAGCGTGTACGCTTCCCTATTTTGATGTAGATCAGTCAGTCTGGATGGACGACAGTTTCTCACCACACTTCGCGCTTCTTCCACGCACGCGAAGCCTAAGATACCATCGCGATTGCATCATGTACGCGGAATAAACGGCTAGAGAATAAACGCGTGGGCGACCAACGTGGTGTAACCGACACGCAGTAGCCCGCCCCATATGTATAAAGGGCTCCTTGCTGCCCGGTTTATTTTCCTAGAACAGGTTACACGCTTCGCATACTTCAACGTTTCCTGTTGCCGATCTTATCGTTTATTCCCGTGCTCACAGGGGGTATCTATCTGCTAACAAGCAACTTGACGATTGACGGCAATTCTTCATTCGTGGGAAATTCAGCTTCCATCGGAGGTAAGGAGCCGGAATAAGAACATTACATGTCCAGGTCTCGTGCAGGTACCTGGTTTAATGAACAAAAATCGTCATCAGGATCATGTTCAGATCGATTGTACCGCTAGAGTATTAGCCCCATTCATCGGCGGTCAACCGTACTCCTGATCGGCAGTTTATTTTCGCTTTCAGTGTATCGCCGACCGCTTGCGTTAACGGTGAAAGATCCGGCGCTTGCGGTACCGTGGCTGTGGGAATTGACGCTATGCCCCACAGCCGACCCAGGATACATTCGTTCCGCGAGACTATCGAGTAGAACGATTGTATGTGTTACGGTAGATGTCTAATCAGATCCGGTTGCATGCAGTTTTCTTCATGTTCCTCGCCAGAGAGTCAGACGTGTCATCGACATGGCAGAGTTTGTTCACTGTGCAGCAAACGGCATTCACCGCGCCCCTACATCATCGCAGTCGGTTCACGTTGTATATTTGTTGTCGGGTCCATGATTTGAGTGTGGTTCGCAAGACCCAATATTGCCGGTGGTGCGATGCCTGCTACGATGCTGGTAGCACTGTTTTGCTGAAACATTTTCGAAACGGCTGTTTTCTTTCACAAAACTTCGTAGGTTAGTTTTCCTGGTGATGCGATATTTTCGGTTGGGTACTCGGTCCATCGGATTGTTCATCGGGACTCACGTTTTCTTTACTCCAACGTCAGTTCTTGGGGTGGGGTATAGAGGTCCTCACGTGACCACCCTAAACAAAACACGGTGCACCTGCATGCAGGCTACCGTAGCATTTGTCGGAGATCCCGGCGGGGTGCATGCATTCCATGGGTATATTAGATTTTCGCGTGGACCTGCATATTTATTGGAAACCAACGAGAGACATTCAAGATGTAAGCCAACCGGTTTTACTGCGGACAGCGGTAGTTGACTTGGCACGGCGTTTGCATGCTGGTTGTTTCATTCAGAATTTTAAGCATCGAATATTGAACTGAATATCTGGCGGGCGACTAAATTAAGTATTGTGTTTGTGCACTCTTGCAGCCACAATTGATTGTCTCCTCAGAACGACATGGAACCTGGCGTTCACATGGCTTTCCCATGGGCTCTCGACTTAGTGCTGCACCCACAATATTTAATAGGTTCGGAACCGGAATCCGAAACAGCTCTGGGGCGATCTGGTCTCGTCGAGCATTTAGCGGACCGCAAAATGTTCACGGTCTGGGAAACTACACCGCAGTTGCAGTATATATTTTCCACGATGGTATTCCGGTTTTTATGACCTCCATATTAACCCACGAAGTCCTGGCCGTTCTCATAAACCTAGCATTGTAAGAAACGCACCTGAAGAAGTACCTGCTGCATATAGCAGATCAGAAAATGTTGGTGTATCTGCCCGATAACGATAGTACAGTATTCTTCTGTGGTTCGGGTAATATGTATTCGGATTCGCCACAACCCAGTTACAGTCTTCCATCCGATGAAATGGACTTTGTCACGTGGGTTTGCTTGTCTCGACGCATATCAGGCGGGATAGAATGCTATGACGGAAGCCTATTAATTGCCTCGAAGGGGGCGGCATTGTTCACCGGAAATAGCGCGAGGGCAGGCGGTGGCGCATTAGCCCTTTCAGCAACCACGAAAGTGAATATTTACAACACAATATTTACGTCCAACACGGCAAAGAATGGAGGCGCTATCTCCGTGGAGTCCACGAACTTCCATCGAAGGGTATATGAGGATTGCATATTTAAGGACAACATGGCGACAGAGGGGGGCGCGGTGTACTTCTTTGGCGGCGCAGGGGTGGACTACGTTGCTTCTTCCGTCTTCATCAATAACCATGCAAGTAAGAGACAAGGCTTGACACAATCGGAGCAAGTTGTTTTGCTCTCTTACCTCAGGAGTCACAGCAGCATTGCGTGATGTGCTCTGGAAGAGGAAAACAAAAATATCCACGTTTTCGAAGCATGCGCTACCACACGCCAGGTACGTATATATCTTGTATCGATTGTCTACGAACACGCGTAGTTGTCGTGGTTTAGCGTCGTAAAACCGAAAGTCAACGAATTCGAACAACACGATCGTAAATAGAGATTTGGTTCTACTAATAATAGTCTATTAATAGTCCGAAACTACCGGGCCATGAGGAAGCACATGCTAATATTCTCGTTTAAGCCGACCAAAAAACGAAAGCATCTACACATTGTTTATAGAATAAGTATGAGCAATTTGGAAAGCGAAGACGACGACCCTTGTACCACTCGGTCGGCGAGAAGGACGGTCGCCTAGGTCTACGGCGGAATCCATGACGGCTCCGGGCACGGCGAGGCTTTGGTGAGGTGCCTTTGGTTCACTGCTGATGTATTCACGAACTATGACACTTAGCCGACAATTTTAGCAGCCTTGAGCATACCTATCCTAGTTTTCCTATACGTAGTAGGGTTTAGTGCCGCGCTTGTGAGTGCCATGTTTACCCGGCCGGAACCCAGCTTACAGAGGTTGAAGCAATACTCGAAGAGACGAGACGACAGTATCGTCCTCCTCGTCTCAAACGACACGGTCGCTGGTGCAGGCAGGGAGCCACCAGCACACAAACAAGACGTACTGTACGGCTCTATATATAGATACCATTTTCCCGTTAGGACGGGTGTACGTGGAGATTAGTGGTGGTTTGCGTAACGTCATGTTGATGCTATCTATCATCATCATGCTAGCAGTTGAAACTATCATGTAATAATCCAAGTTACAAAAAGCTCACTGTATTTAACGACAGGTACTGCTAGTTGGGTAATAAGAGGGCGACGCAAGAATCTCGAATCTTACAGTTTTTACATCGTTCGTTTTGGTTAGGAAGATACAACGTTTGCGTTCCCCGGACTCTTTACCTCAGCGGCAACATCACAGAGCAGCCAAGTTCAGAGAAGCATCACGTCAGCAGAACAAAAGCAGTAGAGTCTTCCACAGTGTAGAAATATAACGTTCTGGGAATATTCCCCATAAAAACAAGCGGGAAACAAAAACTGGCGGGAAAGCAAAACAGGCCTTTGTTTGCTCCCCTGATCCCACCGAAACCTGATCCCACTCGGATATGATCCCATTTGGCACCCTGCTCCCACCCACAAGGTGCAGAAATATAATTAGCCCTCCGCAGGAGCCGCCGGAGGCCGTGAGCGCGAAGCGCGAACCGTAAACGGTCAAAATTCCTCAAATTCGTAAAATCGCCGATTGCCAAAAAAAAAAAAACGTCGCAGCAGCGTGCCATATTTATGAAGCTGTGCACCATAGACCGCGGAGCTATATTGCATCCACCACCCCCACCTGCCACCTCAAAATTTTGGGCTATTTATAGTCGCAGTACGTATATATGTATATATATAGAGCAAAAGAATATTCCCAGTAAATTCTATTTCTTCTACAATGTGGAGTACCCAGCTCAACAAAAGCAACAACGACAGCAGCAAATAACTGTAACTACTCATACGTATACGACATGCAAGGTGCCGCTCCGGCAAGTGTCTAGGGGAGTGACGCAAGAACGAACATGAAAACCAAACAGCGTATACGTCAATAATTGACTTTGTTTTCGTGAGCGGGCCGAAACTGATTCTATTGCAGTATGGGTTCAAAATTGACTCGGTTTTTGTTCGAGTGGCATGAATTGACTTGTTTATTGTTTGCGTGTAGGAATTAATCAAAGTTGGCTTGGTTTAAGTGCGGGGGATCGGAATTGACTTGGTGTCAGTGTCGGAATCAATGTTGACTTGCTTACCATTATTTCGTGTGCCCTCCGACAATATGCACTATGAGCTAAAACATTGATCACTCCTATTAATAAGCGTCCTCGAACAAAATTAAATCAGGGATAACCAAAATAAAAGGAAACCTGTACGTATACATAATACGCAGATGTACTCATTTCTGGATTATCTATTATTCGTGCATAACCTCTACCAGGTATGTACATATGTACGTAATTGCTGTTCTATTTGGTGTCTCGATCAAAATTGAGTTACTGTAGTTTTTGTGGGAGGGCTGAAAATGACAGTGTTTTAGTGTCATGATAAAAATTGACTAGGTTTTAGTGTGGGTGTCGTAATCGACTTGGATTGTGTGTGGGAAGTCGAAATAAACCTGGTTTTGGTGTCGGGGGCATCGAAATGGCTTTTCTTTTTAGAGTGGGCATGAAAAACACTTGATTTTGGAGTTGGCATCGAACATTATCAGTGTTGTGGTCGAAATTATCCTACGCTTTTTGTATGGAGGTGGTTTAGTGTCGGGATCGAAATAATAGAGCACTCTAGTGTTGGGGTGGCCAGGTTCACGAGTCCCGTAGCATCAGGCCATGGAAGCGGGGTCGGGCGGAGTAGGAGACCAAAAAGTTAAAGTAGAAGAAAATACTCGTATGTATTATCCAGATATTGTTGTATATCTATAATTCGAGCTATGGGCGTGTGTATCCCATCGGAATTGATCCATAACTAAACGTACCGTCGCAGGCATGTTTCCAGAGGGATAGTATACTGAAAACATACCACCTCAACATTTTCGTCTAGTAGAATGCTCCCGTTTCCAGTATGAAACTCTCCTACAATGCTCGTACGTGAATCATACATCCGTAGTATACATGAACATACTGCTATTTCGGCAGGACGCAAGTACTAGATCTTCCACCCCCCCTGCTTGTATGCCTGCTCCGATCGCAGTGCCCAATATATACCATGGTACCATTCATCTGTGAAATATTAATCCTCGACCGAATAAATCCATCCATTATTCAACCATTATAATATTGGACATCTTTGAGAAAATCCCAAAAATCCAAAATTCACTGTAAACACATCGTATATCCCAAAATCCGCTAAATAATCAAGCAACTGCCTCCTTGCTGTCGAAACACCCAACATATTCAAAATACTAAAACTAAAATCAACTTAAATTTTCTAAACCATACTGGTGTAAACTTCAACATGCTCCCCAACACTCAGCTGCCGTAACTAGGGATATCTGTCCGCGGCAATCAAACGACCATCAGCTCGGTGTGGATAGGTCGACACAGGTTTACCACAGTAGTACTCAAACCTACTACAGCAGCACCACATGCCGAGTAATTCCAAACTTCATCAATTTTTCAATTTCCAATTTATCTATCTGAGATGTGTGATATATACCTATTATATCATTCGTATAATGATTACTCTGCACCAATACTCCTTCAATTATCATTCAACCATATTTTGATCCACCTGAGCCATCTGAACCTTCCACAGATGCGCCGAGTATACTCGGAGTCTCGAGTATTTTTCGTACTCCGACTACTGAGAGTATTTGAGTACTGATGGCCAAAATACTCGGAGTACTTGGAGTATGAGCCGTACTGAATAATGGGTCAACTCGTGCACCGGGTGAGTTTGGATGGTGAGAGGGCGGCGGTTGCCATCAAGCGAGGGAGAAGATGTTGAACCAGGTCTATATTAGAAGCCACCAAAGAGAAGAAGTGAACTGAGGGGGCTTCACCCCTTCATCCCAGGATCCAATTAAAGGTATCCAGATGATATTTGTACCAAAACCCATCCGGGAAAAACAAAATCCCGCCGCATTTTCCAGTTACACAGACCACACGTACGTATTGCCACGATCAGACAGGGTGCGATATACGACGAACACAGTTATAACCAACAGCCTCCCTAGTCGCATCACACTGTCATGGCAAAAATGTCTATATACCGTACTCCAAGTAGGTCGCCAATCATCCAACACGTGAATCCTCTTGTAGTGACAGTACAAGTAGTACTGCTGTGGTGCTATATTGCTCCAAACACAGAAATTCCAAAAACCAACTATAGAACCAAACAACTGCCTCCCTGCTGTGAACACCAAGCTCACCCAAAATCCAAAATCTCAAACCAAATCCGTACCGAAAAACCCTAAATCGCCTCCGAAAATCCATAACCAGTGTCGAAGAACCCAAACTCAACTCCGGAAAATCCAAAACCAGTGCCAAAAAACTCACACTCAAGTCCCAAAAACACAAATAAACTCCGAAGAATCCAAAACTCAGTGCCCAAAAAAACAAACTTAACGGCGAAAAGCCCAAAATACATGAAAAAAATAACAAAAACCAGTGCCGAAAAACCCAAACATAACTCCGAAATAAACCAACGATTAAAACCCAAATTAATTACCGAAACTCCAAAACCAGTGCCGAAAAATCCAATCTTAACTCAAACAAAAACAAGGATTGATCTCTGAAAACCAATAAAATAAGTGCCGTAGAATACCAAATGAACATAGACTTACTTGCTGATATATTTATCAGGGATTGCCCATCCATGGCCTCTCAGAGCTCCCACTTCGATACAGCCTCCTTCTGCTACTTGATTACTTGCCAGAGCTTTCCTCCCTGTCTTGTTTCCCATCATTTTTTGTTGGCGAGAGCCTGTTCATTTCTCGATTTTGGGTTCGTGCGTGTACCCAGAGAGCACGGCAGTGCGGGCGAGCCCGGCACCATCGCGGTTATGGGAGGGCGCTGGCCAGTACAGGGGGGGTGGAAGGAGCGCGGTCGCCGTTTTCGTGGCTTACGTGTTGTGTCCAGCGAGACACGAGGGAAGCATCTAGGTTTTTTTCTGCATTGCTGCGGGTGGTGCGAATCCAGTATGTCCGAAATTATAAGGATTGTTTATTTGTGTGAAATTTAATTCAAGCAGTGCTTATTTCTCAACCGAATATTATCCACAGAGAGACAACCAGGCTGTTTGAACACGATCATGCTCGAGCGGGCGAACGAGGGCCACGGTGAGCACTGGGCTTCACGCAAGGCGAGCCACAGGCCTCACTGGAGCAGAGAGGCAGTAGAACTCGACCCGGACCGAATCGATGGCCAGGTGATCGCGGGGGGCCGGGTGGCATCGAGGTTGACATAACGTGACAGGCGTTTAAACTTTTTTGCTTTACATGCGAAAAAGGCACGAGTCACACCCACGGCAGGCAGCGCAGCACCGTGCTGTGAGCCGTGTTGCTGTGCTTTCTCTGTCGAGCATACAGCTTTGTTGTCCCGGACCATGCAGCTTATATTGTGTGCATCCCGAGCATGCTTTGTGTTTTAGATACATGTCAAGTCCGCCGTTTCTTCGCTCAACGATGAACCTCTTGGCATTTTCAAGTCGGTGCTTGCACTACACCATGAGCCTAGTTTGCCCCTTCCCTTGCGCGAGCGTAGCGAACGGCGTCAGCCGTCCCCGGAGCGGAGCCCTTGTAAAGACATACAAAATCGTCACAGGGACACTTCCCGTAGTGCTGATTCATAATTATAATTATATACCAATGAGATCAATACAAATTCATCGCAAGACTACGATGGAACTCGAGGGGATTTCCGCGACATGGCCTCGGTCAGAAAATCCGCATGCTGGAACGGGAATGGTACGTGAATACTCGTTATCTCTTTCCTCCCAACCAGTTCCCTGAGGAAGTGGAGTTTGGCGCAAGTCAAGATCCACCTCGCACGCCATCGCTGTCAATAACCAGACACTCGAGACAACGACAGTGGGCACAAAACATTCTTTAAAATCAATGTCAACTCTCTGCTCGTTCCCCCGAGCTACAAGTCTCGCCTTAGTTTTCGTGGGCCAACCGTACTCATCAGCCTTCCAAATTAAAAACCCACATTCCGTCGATGTAGTTGTCCATTGATTGCTACACCGGCTCAAATGTCCCCGCATCCAGCAATCCATAGAACTCCCGCGCCGTCGGATCCTCTCAAAGATGAGCGTGCTCCGACCGCATGGCCTCCTTGTGGCTCCGTGGGACTTTGATGTCAGAGGCGTAGCAGTGCGGCAAATCCGGAGGCTTGTAGGGCGGCCGCTGGTCACCTAGCGCGGTGTCGATGTCTTCCCCATTGGTAGCAACTCAAATGTCACATATTTGGTATTATACTGACCGCCATTGATAGTGGGAGAGGGTGACATCGCCAGTTTTTTTGTTCAAAGATCTGGAACTGGCGCTACCGCCACAAATGTGGCCCGACCAATCACAGGCCTTCAAAGTGGTCAACAGTAGTCACGCGTTTCCGTCGGAAGACACCACCTCCCCCCATTTTTGTTTTCTGAACGATCCTCTTCCAGGCGGTCCAAGGCATGTTTGTACAAAGTTTCACGCAGATATTCGAAGATCTTACTGCCTATGATCATATTAAGCCATATTTAAGGCCCAAAAATCGATTGTATACTGAAACTAAGTAATTACGAGGCCACGCCTATTTTTGCACTTTTTCTGCAGAAACGTCCAAATGTCCACGACGTTTTTTGGAGATAGACCCTTAAACATTGGCTCACGTGTTTTATGCGCCCTACCCGAGCCTTTTACGAATGTTTTTTTTTTATTATTTTCGCGGGGAATTTCGGATCTCTTAAGACCCAAATTTTCCAGAACAATACTAAACAAGCAATATCTGACGGAAAAAAAAACAAGCCATCCGTTAAAGTCTCGGGTAGTGTTCATAAAACACGTGTGCCAAATTTCAGGATCTATCTCCAAAAAACGGTGTGGACATTCGCCACTGAATGAATTTCGGGTGGTATGCTTGAACCAGCCTGGACCGTTTTTTTTTTTTTTTTTTTGGCGGTCACCAACGCTGGTGGTCGAGGTAAATCATTTGCGGGGGGTGGAGAACCTCTGCTCCGCACAAGGGGAATCATTGTATCACGTAGTGTGTATATGGTAAAGCACGCGCGAGGCAGTTACATAGTGCTCCCATTGCTGTCTCAGGAAGTGGCCACACCAAACATAAAAATAACTCATTGAAGCTGTCGTCCATATGCAAGTCCACTTCAGAGGCAGTTCTTAGCAGGATGCAGCTCACCCTCCATGCGACTCACCCAATACCTCACGGCGCTTCGCGCTTGGTGCAAGCAATGTCTGCGTGGTTGGTGAAAATCCAACGTGCTCCGTCCCGGCATTGTAGGGGTGCGAGGGTCTATGGTCATACGACGGCCGTGCACGAGATGAGTACACCCCTGGTCGGTGAAAAACCGACATGCGGCGTCCCGGCATTGTAGGGGTGCCAGGACATATGGCCATACGGCTACGGCCATGCATGAAAATGAAGTACACCCGCCTCCCCCCGCGTGGTCCGTCTCGAAATGCATGCGTGGTCAATGGTCAAATGACTAAGGTAAGAAACAAATGAGGGCCCCCCGCGTGGCGATAAACTTCAGGAAAGGTATAATGCGCTGGAGAATATATATATCTAATTATTATTCACGACGCCCCCCCCCATCCCGACGCCCCCTGTGGCAATCAAAAATGAGGGAAGGTAGAATGAGTGGAATACTATATTAGTTTCCCTGTAGTTGGTGAATTCCTTAGTTGACGAACTGATCACTGGCGTATTACTTCCAACGGGTGCTGATTATCGTTAGCCATGGTCGGTAGCTTCGTATATATTCGTATTTCTTCCAACGGGTGCTGATTCTCGTTAGCCATGATCGGTACGTTAGTTAAAAAAACAGCATCGTATTGCTTCCAACGAGTGCTGATTATCGCTAGACATGATATGTCCTTGAGTAAAAACTCATAATGCTTTCAACGGGTGCTGATAATCGTTAGCCATGATCGGTACTTCGATTAACCTCCTCTCCCACCCCCTCCTGTGGGTTTTTATTGGGGTTTTTTATGCGCTGGAGAATGGATGATTTTGTCTGTGCGTAAGCCCCTCTCGCCTCCTGCCTCAATCTGCATGATTTGGTTAAAACTTTTTCAATAGCCTACCACACACTGCATAGACTACACTCACGTAGAGATGAGCTAAGTAGTACAAGGTACTTCTGCACGTACTCCATGAGCGTCCTTACGGGTTGTATATTACTATTTGAGTACGACACGGAAGACAATACTGCTGTGCCGACATGCTCACCCTGCGCATTCAAGCTGAGTGTTGAATGGTTTATCGAGACCAGGCCAGTAGAAGAACATTGTCTTTGTTTGGTCGGCGTTTGGAATGACCATACGCCAGGTATACGGTAATTTGATGCATGGATATGATAGGATATTTCAGGGAGGACGATACTACTTTAGAGGGTACAAAGCTGGGGTATTGGTGACCAATATATGTAATGCCTTTTTGGTATGTTGGACTGTGTTGTTCCGTTTTGAGATTATATTGAGATTGGCACTGTAATATGGAAGGTCAATATAGTATGTTTCCTATATCATGCAGTTGAAGACCTACCTTAGGAAAGGCTGCATATTAATTACCGGAAATAGGTTGGAGTGAGGCCAATATGTAGTTTCACGTTGTTGACTTGGTTTGAGTCTGGATTTTGGATTAGTTTGGTATTTTGACAGCAGGGGGGCAGCTGTTAACAGCAGTAGACTATATCGTGAAGGTCAGCAGTTCGAAGACGTACGAAGGGCCACGGTAGTGGATGGGGGCGACCACGAGTAGGTCCTGACGATGGTATCCGATCGCAAGCACAACGGTGCCTCTAGACGAAGGCACGACACTAACTCCGCGGCAGGAATCGATTCACCTCCCCCCAGTCTTTCAGGGAGAATTGGTTGCGAGCATTCCGGGGTGGAGATGAGGTATATTAAGTTTGGGGGAGACAATGAACAGGGAGGGTATATCTGACCCCAATCAAAGGGTCAACATAGAGTTTAAGAGCACCACGAAGTATGGGTAGGATCATTGGCTGGGGCAGGACCTCAACTAATCCAACACGTTAAATGATTGTTGAAAGTGCACAAGAAAGCTACCATAAACCGAGAGTCAACCAATTGGTACAACACGATCGTAGAGTTGTGGTTACAATATATGAATCCGGCATACCTGGGCTACAATGAAGCACATAGTATAATCTCTTTCAAGATGCCCAACACGCCAACGTGTCGAGCCTTTTCAGGAACAATTCAGACCATCCTACACGCCCAGCTAAACAGCTGAACAACAATATCTTCTGTGTATATTGTGCTTCGTGACCGGGGTCACAATGGCGCTGAGTACGCACTCAGCACGGGCGTGAATGATCCCGCGTGGGCCCCCCCTGCTTCGGGGCAGGGGGCCTCACTACTCCATTAGTTGCATTAGGTGATAGGTGAAAGAAAAACATATACTACAGTGTCACAAGCCCTAGACTCTTAACGTGCGAGGTCTGAGTGGACAATACTCCTATGATTGTGAAATCGATCCGGCTCATGTCCGAAGAAGCCTTTACTCCGCGTCGTGTTAGGCGTGGCCTCTCACCGCACCCTGAGCTTCAGCTGGAACCTTATGTTCCTATTGTTTAAACTAATTTGTCATTCTCCATCGCGTCAGTAAACCAAACGAGTCTCTCCAGAGTGCGCCTGATGCAGAATAAATCTTGTCCCTTCCCGTGGTCTTCACGCGCAACTTGTCAGGTAACGGAGGAGCCCTCTATTCGGTGGGGGAACTTGATCTCGTCAGTACAAGCTTTCAGGGCAACAAGGCCGATAAGGAGGGCATGGCAATGTTTGTTGCAAGCCTTTTCGTGTCGTCCCGCGTTGAATATGCCAACGTGTCCTTCACAGACAACGCTTTTTTATGCCCACGCGGCGAGTATGCCTATGATGCAGTCAATGCGGTGAGAACACGTCGGGTAATATGGTGGTGGATACGATAAAGCGAAGATGGGCAGATAGAAAATTGGCGTTTCCCTCCGAAACGCGTAAGTGTCACGAATATGTTTCAGGATTAGACTCGGTTTCCAGTCCATGCGGTGCGGTTTTCAGATATACAAACCGTACGGTCCGGCTCGGTGTGTGTTTAAGAAATCGGAACACCTGAAGCTGCGGTTCTGTGCGGTTTTCAAAAATAGAAAATCCCCCAACGGTTCAGTGCGATGCGGCTTTCAGGTATGACACGTGGTAGAGGCAAACAAATCTGAGACTCCTCTCTAAAGGAGCTCTATACAGTGAATACGTTACAAGAGAATTGGTTTGAATAAAAGCTAAAAATGCAACCCGATGAAATATTCCAACACCTACATGAGGGTATTACAAATAGCATTGTAAGCATGTATTATTTGAACGACATTGATTGCGTTATGGAGCCCGACCAGGTCAAAACACGTTGGCAATATAGTGCTACGAGCAGTGTTCAGGGCTTAGTCCGTTGGGTTAAAGGTAAAAGGTTAACCAAGTACACCTAAAGCTGTATAACACTCCCGCCCCCTAGAACGAACCCTATATATACTGGGCGGGTCGACGCGTGAGACAACGCGCTGTTCCTATCGATGGGGGTTCAGAAGTGTTTTCCGATTGTTGACACGAGGAAATTCACTTTTCATTAAATAGGGTTTGATGGTCGACGTGATACTCAAACTCACGACCGGTGCAACCCATGTCCTGCCGATCGACACCATTTGTTGAGGCCTCAGTCCGTTGGGCTACTACCGGTTAAAGGTTTACCAGCTACCTTTACCCAGTATAAGTTTTTAACACTACCCCGTCATACTACGGTGCGGTTCGGTGCGCTGTTTACGAACCAGGCACTCTACGGTGCGGTTCGGCGCGGTTCCCCGTGTTGAACGTTTTTTTTCTGTGTGCGGTTCTAATTCCCGCAGACAGAAACATTTATGACCTCCTTTTCTCACGGGGCGCCGTATGAATACATGCAAACCCCGACGCTCACGCCTTTTCTCGGCCACTAAATAAATAGCTATGTTTATATATTTGGATACGACGTACTGTATGAGTACGAATAAACCGCGGGTTAGTAATTATTCGCACCATGCACGGTTCGTTTGCGTTAAACGCAAAATATTCAGCAGCATCATCAGCAGGAAGACGAAATAACAACATATGCATTTAACAGGTACAGACGGCTACGGAGTTTGATTTGTTTAATGTGCAAGATGCGTCCCGGAGCAATCCCACGGTAGGGGTGCCACTTTTAGGCTCAATCGTTTTTGATCGGATGTGCTCCTCGCGTGAGTCACCACCGGATACTAATATTATTTTTCTGGTATGTTTGTGTTTGGACTACCGCATTGGAAGGTTCGGTCGGGTTGCGCGATGTTTCCGAAGTCATGTTTCGGGTGAGATACTGAGCACCTCATGTGACAAGCTCAGAATATTCTGCTGCACCCCTACCGTGGGATGACTCCCCGTTAAAACATATAATGCGCGATTTAGTTTGCACGATGACATGGAAATTGCCATCAATTAGTTATGTATCCGGTAGCGAGTATCTTGCACATGCTATCAGACTGTGCACGGATGTGACTTTACATGCAACACACGCCAAATACGTAACACTAGAGCACCGCGGAAGCGTCACCTTGTTAATTACTCCATTGCCCGCCACCGAGACCGCTACTAGAAGAGCATCTCGAGCATCTCGAGATGCTCTTTCGAATCGCCCACTCGCATGTCGGGCTCCTGATTATAAATACGTCAGTTGTGAGCTCGACAAATGGAATGGTTTATATTCAACATCGCAATTTTCGCAGAAGGTATGTTCTACAGTGTACTTCATTTTTAGTGTGGTGTTTGTGTATGGTTTGTGATAGTCAATAGCCAGCTTTACAAGTATATGATAAGCCATTTGCGCGTGTTCTACCATTTTCCTTGTTGAGAAAATTTTTCAGACACTCACTCTCCTGGATGACACTCGGATCAACAGGAACATTTGAGAAGGGTATTCCACCATCATTCTGCGTGATGATACTACGAAGGTTAAAAAATAGGAGAGTACCACGAAGGATTTTGGTATATGATACCAGGTGAGTATATTTATACCGGCTAACTTCATCAAGTGTTCGTACTAGGGATAGAGGTAAAATGTATGCTCCCTACGATATGTTATAAATTACATACAAAGTACTTGGGATTCCTTTTGGGAGACGGGGGGAGGGGGGGAGGGCGGGAGGGGTGTGCTTATTATGCCGTGCGCGGCCGTAGTCGAATGACCATAGACCCTCGCATTCCTACAATGCCGAAAAGGAACACGTTGGGTTTTCACCAACGAGAAAGACATTGTTTGCACCAACCTCGAAGCGCCATGATGAATTGCGCGAGTAGCATGGAGTGTGGGCTCCATCTTGCTAAATACCGCCTGTGAGGCGGACTCGCATACAGACGACAGCCCCTAATGAATTGATTGAATTCCTGGTGTGGCCACTTCCAGAAGCAGCAATGGGTATTACTCTGTGTCTGCCTCGTAGGTGCCTTACAATATACACACTACGTGATACGACAATTCCCCTCGTGCAGAATTGAGGTTATCAACCCCGCACGAATGATCTATCAAGAACGCCAGCCTCGGTGAACGCCGAAATAAACAAAAAAAAACAATACTGTGCACTGATTGTCTAGCTCACACAGTGAGAGGCGTGTTTTACAGCTTCGTCGCCAACCGACGCCAACCCAACCCAAAAATAATATATTTATATGGGGAATGATATTATTTAACTATTTACATATACATGGGAGGCGTGCTTACAGTTGAGTAAGAAACGGAGTGTATGTGTGGTATAGTTGTAGACCGCAAAATCCAAAGTGGTAATTATTTCCTACGGGACTGGAAAAAACAATATATATCGTGAGCCTGCGGTAAAGACATGAAGTCCTCCTAAACAATGCGCCCGTGAAACACGGCTTGAGCACGGCTGAGGTCACCCCTGTCAGGGCAGGCATAATACGGGTTGGCGAGCAAGATGCACATGTAGCCCCCCGCCTCGTGCCCCTCACCACTCAGGGTCGCGGAAATGGCTTACAACTACGTTTTAGAGAAACCGAGGATCTCTTAGGGCCCGAATTAACGGGTATAAAATAAATTCAACTTGGAAAAAATAAAGTTCAAATTCGCTTTTCATTGGTCAACACACGCACCAGCACCAAATATTATGCCCCAAGATTCTAATCTTTGGTGCTGGTGCGTGTGTTGACCAATGAAAAGCGGATTTGATTTTTTTTCCAAATTATTTTTTTTCTTCGTTAAAACGGTCCCTTACGGAAAAGCAACGCTAAATATTGATTGCGATCCCATGACTGCTGCTGGAAGGACACAGAAACACCAGAATAACCGCCAACGCAGTATCCTAATGCAATTTTGAGCTTGTGGATACTAGTCTCCAGCACACCACAACGCACCAACTGCTGCCCCTCAACCATCCCACCAACCAAGCAACAGTGGTGGTGGTGGTCGTGGTGGTCATCGTTGTGTTGGAAGATGGTGGGGGTGATAGTGGTGGCGATGGTCTGGTGGAGTGCTCTTTGTGTGTTGCTTTTCTTGTTGATCGAAATTATGGCACGGGCAAACACACCAAGAGACTACTGTAATATTCGAAAGAAAATACGAAATCCGGCAGTCGTCATAGTGAAGTCAGGGTTGAACGCACCCTATCTCAAAATACAAAATATTGTCTGAGTACGATGTATTGCTTATCAAGTGGTCTACACTACTGTATACCAAGAGCGGCCTGCGTGCTGTTTAGGAGAATATTGCAGCATGGCCACCAGCGAACAAACCCTGGTGGGGGTGTTCATCGTCGTGTTTGCCGTCGAAGATGGTGGCGGTGGAATGGTACAAAACATAAAAAACGAAATCGAATGAATACAAATCCGAGTATAAGTACTGGAGTACGAAATTCCGCATATTACATATATTGGCATCGTATTTATGCGATACGTGTATGATAAATCTTGTCTACGTGCAATAAGCAACCAGTATAGCGGGAACACACTTGACACCAAAACTCGCAGAAACCGCCATGAACCGTACGTGACCGTGACACTACAGCGCCGTCCCACGGCCGATAAAACCGTGGTTCGCCTACGGTTTAATACAAACGGAACAGTTGAAAACCCGATTTAAGGATGTTCTCCACCGTACATTCATGGACATCGTGCGAGTTTAATTCAACTGCATTTCTACGGCGCGGTTCGGCGCGACGCAGTCGTCAGAAATCGAACATCCTCCGGTCCGGACTGGTGCGGTTCGAACTAAACCAAAATTGTTAGGAAAACCTGTACCGGAGACACGCCTGGTGGATTGGCTTCGGTGTGTGTTGCACAGTATCGTCTGTATACTCGTAGGTGACGAGAGTGACAGACAATAAGGCAGGAGGTTTCTGCTTGTGCAAGAATAACCGAGTGCTTCAACGTATACACATCCTTGGAACATGCGACCTGTGTATCATCCACGCTCGAATTTGAAAACATAATAAGCCATACTGGCACGTTAATCGTCCATAAGCGCCATACACTGATTCACACCTGCTACGTTCATGTTATTATGCGCATGCTTGACAACTTAACAGAATGTCTCTCGTTTTGAGACGGTGTGTCGAGGATGTTCGACGGTTACAAACAAGATCCCGGAGAGTGTAAGAGTCAGCGATGAACGTACGACACCTTCCTGTGTAGAGATGCCCCGGGGAACAGTCGGAGTGTCAAGTGGAACGACCGTCGCAAGCTTGACACTCGAGAAAGGATACTTCCGCACCTCCAACGAGAGTAGGGTCATCATCGAGTGCTACAGATCAGAAGCGTGCGTGGGAGGTGGCGACCCTGAGAAATACTGTGCCGACGGCTACAAGGGACCATGTGAGTACACAATACGCGCAACGTGGGGGGGTGCGGCTTTGTCTTGGGTTGCGGTGTTGACATGCAAGTTGCCTCTGGTTCGTTTGTATGGGATCCTTGCAGCTGGTTTGAATGAACGGTATGTTGAGAAACCCACATCGAGGCATATATCCATCATGATGGCTCACCACAAACTATATGACATGAATTCAAAGAAGGGATGGCCAAACATATATTGTGCGGTAAAACGCGCGGCACGCTACGTGCCTAGCATTGAACAGAATACGATCCTCGTGTATCACCTTTTACCGACCTCAGATTCGTGTGTACGCCTATATCGATTCTACGTGAAGTGTAATGTGCCGACACCCAAGCGTGCGTTGGATTCGCCACATTCGTTCGCAACCGGCTACGCCTTGTGGTCAATGAGTTAGGTCTAGTGCCATCTGACGGTGTCGGCAATATTGGCCGAAGGCTTCATTTCCGTGCTTTGAAACTGAAGAGGTAGCGGGTTCGACGTCTAATGCGGCTGCAGTATACAAATTAAAGCAACGGTTTCCTGGCGCGCCTTCGCCCCACTTCCTACCCCAATACAGACTGTGCCATCTGTAAGGACGGTTTCTCGCGTGGGTTCGCCTACAGCTGTAATGAATGCTCCGATGCCGGCAGTGGATTCGCGATAGCGCTTATGTTGACAGTGGCCGTGGTTGGGTTTCCCTTGGTGGTCTTACGGCTGCGGAACTGGAGGGCGGTTGCGGTCGACGACACGGTGCGAGAAAACGGAATACCACGACGTTTCGCAAGATCTACATGTTCGTCGCGTCAGTGGTGGACTCGGAAGTGGCTCCCGCTATCAGCCATCAAAATCGTTGTGGTTGTGTGGCAGGTCGTCTACGAGGTATGAGGAAGAGCTGGCGCTTGAACGAAGCATCGGTATTCGGTTTACGTTTCCCTTTTCCAAGAGGAACGGCGATTTCCTTGATATATTTTATTGGGAGACCACACGATGTCCTTCGTCACGCACAACAACAATGTTTTGTCAGTTTTGTACGATACGTGTTTGACGTGGAGATAGTGTGATCTGCCATGTATAGACCGAACTATCGCGAGGACCTGGGGGGGGGAATTTTTAAGACAGGAAC
Organism: Saccharina japonica; assembly: GCA_008828725.1. Lineage (NCBI taxonomy): Eukaryota > Phaeophyceae > Laminariales > Laminariaceae > Saccharina > Saccharina japonica. Next base: position 281,925 of record MEHQ01004141.1, on the reverse strand, counting down.
ATATGCCATCGACGGTGGCTCTCCACCAAAGAACTACTTGGTGCCTTTGAAATCCGACAACGTAGTTAGATACACCTTGTTTGACTACAAGTACGTAGCATTGTGTATCGTGCTGAAGGTTCCAAGTGTTTGCCTAGTACAGTAGATAGTCGGTGGCTGGGTGAGGTGTATGGCTCCTCAAGCCAGGATACACAGAAAAACAAACGTGACATCCATACTGTAGCATGTTTCTGGAACGGTTACTACTGTACATCGTAGAGTACAGCATATTTACCTTGATTCCCACTAGATATCGAGCAGAGCACTGAGTGGTTTTCGATGGCAAATACCTGGTATACGCTTCTTACTGTATGCATAACACTACTGACAACAGCCATAACAATCGTCGTTGCCGCGCAGACAGACGTAGAAAGTCGGCTTTCCAGAGCATTCTCGTTTGCGAACAAAACCCAACTTACTATCTGGAACACATCTCAATTATTGCCGGGCTAGGTTGATCCTTACCTATAGTTACGAATATATACCTAAGTTTGTCTAACGGTATACGTTCGTAAATATTTGGACGAAACCGAATACCTGGTAGTGGTTACTGCATGAGGCAACTCAAGAGTGGGGTTGGTTATGTCACGACTGTTTAACAGCTATTTGAGCAAAACAGTTTCCATTTTTTATCAAAGGCGTTAACTCAGCGCCTCGACAGTGTGATGTACGCTGTGTTGGTTGCGCTACGAATCTCACCCTGCACTTCTTTATATATGCATGCTTTAAACCGCTTTTCTGGGAAACTTAATTCAATTGAACCGCCTGAGCGCATTTTCGATTTTCCTGGCAATTCGCTAAGTTCCGCCATTTCGCTATGTCTGTGTCCCTGGCCCCACGGTTCCCTACAGTTCTCGTCGATAGCCGAGGCGGTTTATCCAAGACAGTACGATAAGTTCGTTTCCTACCTCGGCTTCGCCACCTTTGACCTCGGGATCCTCGTGTGGTTCTCGTGCGTTTTTTCACCGGACTTCTTTGGTCGTCTTCTATTCACCACGATCGCACCACTGGTCGTGCTCTTGACGCTGGCCGTGGCGTATTACGTCGCCCAGAAGAACAACATAAACTCCAATCGTGAAATTCTCGTTGTGCGTGGTCAGCATGTATCGGCAGCGCTGTTTGTTGTCTTTTTCGTCTACTCTTCGGTTTCTTCCACGATTTTGCAGACGTACAACTGTGATCTACTTGATGATGACGTCCATTACCTTCAAGCTGATTACAGCCTTACGTGCTGGACACCAAAACACAAAGCCTACATTGTTTACGCGAGCTTGATGGTTGTGGTTTACCCTTTGGGTATTCCGTCTGTGTTTTTATGGTGGCTTGTGCGTAACCGTACGCTCCTTCAGAAGTCTGATCGGCAAACGATGTCGCACTTGAAGCCATTCGACAGCATTTGGGGCCCGTACAGGCCGTCACGATACTATTACGAAGTAGTGGAGTGCTTCCGCCGGATAACCCTTTCCGCGGCTTCAGTATTTTTTATTCCTAACAGCGTGAATCAGATCGCCGTTGTTCTGTCACTCGCGTTGGTGTTCTTGTTCGTTTCGGAGTCGTTGTCTCCGTTTGAACACAACGCCGACATGGGCCTCTACCGCTGGGGTAACGGCGTAATATTGTCTAGCATGTTTGTAGCGCTCCTGATACGAGCCGATGGTTCCCCCGACGAGTCGGGTACGTTTTCAGTACTCGGCGGGGTGCTTATCACTGCGAACGTGGTTATGATCGTCGCGGTATTGGTTCAAAGCGTGTTTTTGGCTCGTGGGTGGGGTGGTTTAGACACAGGGCCTGAAGAGCTCATTCCCCCTGTCCGACGCCTCCCGTCGTGGTATTCGCAAAGTACACAGCCAGTGCACCTGGTGGGTGTGCAGGATGATGGGTTCGACTAAATTCCCGAACAAAGGTTGTTTCGCGTCGAGACTCCGGACCTTATGAACAATTGGACGTCCTGTAAGAACGGTTTTTCCGACGGGGAAGGGTATTGATCGACGTGCAGGACCGTACCGAGCGTTGCTAAGTTGCGCAAGGACATGCGTGGGTCGGACATCCAACATTAAGATAGGGAAGAATAGACAAAGTGTCGAAGCCATCCCTGGTACGTACAGGCGGAGTGTGAACAATGGAGTACATGTACACGTCCAAAGGGTGCCACATAGATAGGCGTGGAGGGTTTTGTCTTCGTTCACCCTCCAATGCTAAAATATCACATCGATTCGACGATCGAGTATGCGAAGAAGCATCGTAAAGACAGGACCAATCCCGATGGAGATACAGCCGCGGTTAGGGCGGACATTGGCGGTGCTTATGTTTCACGTTAGGAATGATGACAAGATATTTGACAGGGTCTTCTTGCCCTGGTGCAATACAGGAAGAGAACATGTACTAAGTAAACAGTAAGCTATCAGGGCAGTCACCATTGCAAGGGCTTCACAGTTGACAACGGGTGTCAATCGTGTGGGACAGAGGTCTGGTTGCGGTAGGTTCCAGATTGGGATTCCTATTGTGAAATAATGACGCGTGTGTCAGGGCTCTGTCTTTGCGGAGACAGATGGCAGAGGTGGCACCAAAGTGTCTGGGAAGACCACTTGAGAAGAAGAAAAGTCACAGTTTTAAAAGGCGCTTATTTGGCTATATCGGAAAGAAGATTGACCTCAGGGAGATCAATGGAAAAGGAAGAAGAAAACAGAAGAGAAGAGAAGGGAAGAGGAGTAGAGTAGAGTATAGTACAGTAGAGGAGTAGAGTAGAGTATAGTACAGTAGAGGAGTAGAGTAGAGTGATCGAGGTGGGGGATGCCCGCACCTGATCATCTCGGTACAATGCCCATGCTACGGACAGTTACATTCTACCGTAGTCGGTACTGTTCCCTGTAATGTTCTCTACAATGTTCTAGTAGCGTTCTAGCAACGTTCTCAGCATCGGTTCTGATGAAGATGCTTTGGGCACACAACAGAGCGCACTACGAGTAAGACAAACTCGTATTACGGGGGACCATAGTTAATAGGATCTACGATAGACACAAAAACCTATATATATAACAATTTTTACTAACCATATTTGGTCCTGTTAACTGTGGTCCCCCGTAATAATCTATCCGCATATTGCAATTACCCGAATATCAATAATAAGATACTCATATACTCGTACCAGTGCGTAGTGACTGCACATCACAATAGATACGTATGGATCTCAACGTCCATATGCTAACACGCCCCCGTGATGAAATTCAGTAGCTAGAGTAATGCCTACAGTGTAGAAACCTGGTATTCAAAAATCAAAATGAACGAGTGAATAATGAAATAATGGTACAACATATTCAGTCCTGCGCGAATGCAGCGGCAATATGAAAAACAGTAAACACAAAGTTCACGACATATTCAGTCCCGTCTGATGACAGTGGCAATATGGTTGTACTCATGTCAGAAAAGCTAATCGTGGTTGTGCATGACCACTGGGTCATAATGCATGACCACTGAGTCATAACCTACAATGAAAAGCGTAGAAAGTTATCTGCTGTACTTGCAACCCGCCCTCTCAATTGAATGTAAGAACAACAGAGCTACGGAAATAGTACGTAAACTTGCAGAAACAAAGAAAGTCGGTGGGTGTGTACCCAGACAAAAATAGCAATGACCTACTGTATGTACCAGTACGTGTGAATACTCATTTGTCCAGCAATCAACATGGGATAGTTGAAGAGCCAATTGATAAAACTGAGAGGTGTGTCCAGTGTGGAGTATAGACGTGCGTACATTCTCATAAATCCTACAGAGCAGTACCTGGTATAATATAAGCAAAGTCAAAGAATAAAACAAATCGTGGTGTGAATACCAGCGAAGTATACCCTAGAAAAGAAGCCATAACCCGTATGATGGATGATCAATGCGCCCCCTGAATATATACCTAGAGCAACATGAAATCGAAGTAGAAACTGATGACATTCGTCAAGTACAGCGAAAAATGCACTGTTCAGTTGTGTACATGTATGTACGTACGTACTCGCAATACGATTAGGAGTACAGATAGTACGGCAATAGACTACGTTGGGCGCAATCGTATCGCAAAATAGACTCGTGGTGCTGTGATGACAACCAGCGAGTAGATCCTAGCAAATAAAACGCCAGAAAGTGTCTACTGCACTTGTGCTACGCCCCCCCATTGGATGCTAGGACTAAAAAATCGAACGAAATCGAAAAGAAAACGTGGACGTATACAGGTATGATATATGTCCAGCTATACTGAGATGTGTGAAGTACAAACCAGCATGGTGAGTGTGTATTTAGGACACCTGCTCAAAGAAAAGCTGTGGAAAGCTAAAGAACAACTGATAACAAGGCAGATGTGTATCCGTGACGGTATACAGCAGTGCGCATCGTGTTTGATTACATACGTAGAACGTACTCGTGTCTACATACAGCAAAGCCAACAGAGAAAAAGTATAAAAAACGATACCCCCCACCCACGAAAACAGAGATAAAGAAGAGACAAAAACGGGCAACGTACAGCAGTACAATACAGCTGTAGTACTTGATTGTTGCTGCTCATGATGATGCCGATCTTCGTTTCCGTGCTGTTGTTGCGTAAACCTTGTTGAACATGTAGTAGTAGTAGTACTAGTAAAATAAAATAAGTGGTGCTGCTGAGGATGATCTTGTACGCAGAACAGCAGACCAAAAGATGTACGTGTAGATGAAGAGGGCTGTGAGATGATGCTGATGATGTCGAAGAGACCTGAAGATGGTGAAGACTTGTCCCCGTAGTCAGTCCGTAATGTGTGCTGGGCCGTGTTGCTCGAAGCCCTCGAGTGCCGGTTGATATCGTTGTTGGGTTGGACCGCGTTTTGCGGAGTACTAGCAAATTTTCCAGGAACGCAAAAATAAAATGTTGAAACTCCCTACTTGGAAAAAAATCAGCAAATTCCCCCCAGAGTGGTGTTCACGTTTCAGCTTAGATGTTGCCGAATACGTACCTGGTCCCCAATGCGCTGGAGATCGCGATGGCTAGCTGCTTGATGAACGCTTAGGTGGTGTTGCTGTGGAGCTGAACCCTGGTAAGATTGCAGGTGTTGATCATGTCGCCTCCGATCCTGAAAGAAAGCTTGAAAATCAAAATTTGAATGGATTGCTGCAGCAGGGTAGACCATCGATGCTTCCAGAAGTCGATGTAGTGATGTTGTAGTGTTCCTCGTACAGCAGTAGTCGAAGTAGACGTAGAACCTGATAGTACCAGATAAACCGACAGGAGTTCTCTCCCGTGGCAGGCTATGTCGCCGATTGCATCAACGGCCGGGCTGCGTGATGCAACGCTGGTTGGCCTTCTCCCCATATGGAATGGACGAGGATGCTTTTTCCTTCCGAGTCGTGCTTTCGCCTAAAAGCTCGAAGCCGTTGCTGGAAAAGGATGCCTGAATTGAGGCAGGGGGCAATCCCCCCGATGCTACGCTGCGTAGCAGATTCGTCAACGACCTGGCTGGTATGATTCAGCACGTGTAGGTTTACTCGGCGATACTTGCACGAGGATACATCTATTTGTACGTACTTCGTGCGTAGTAGCTCGAAGAAACGGTTTTGATAACGACTTTACGCGTGTAAATAGCAAAGAGCCGGCTCGAAACTACCTTTAGTTGTGATGGCGAAGAAACAGAGGTCTTGTAACGTTTCTTCTTGTACTACAGCGTGGAAGCCGTGAGGAACTTGCTTCGCGTGTGATGAGCAGAAATGGTTTCGTGACTTGTTTCGCGCTTACAGCTTCAAAGTATCATAGTATCGAAAACAAAGATTTCCGTGTGATGTTACAAAAATAGTCGGTGGCTTATTTTTACAATTACAGCGTGAAAGCGATGTTGAATGTACGAGTACGAGTTTCGCGCACAAAAGCGTGAAACCGGACTCATTACTCGTACGTGCTACCCGCGTAAAAGCGTGACAGCAGTCTCCTTACCTGCTTCGCGCGTAGAAGCGTGAAAGCCGTACTCCTTGTATTAACCCTGTTGAACGAGCTTGATGAAAATCGATGATGAGAGTAGATGTCGATGCTGTCAGGTAGATGATAATCTTCTAAGTTTTGATGCGAAAACCGTATTTCTCCGCAGTGAAAAACTTGAAATTTCTTCGAAAGTAGAACGTGACGCGCTCGCCGGGAGACGTCGTTCCGTTGTGCCAGCCAGTGCGTAGACCAAAGTCGAGGCTCATAACCTGCAAGACTGACGCGTGTGTCGTGGCTCTGTCTCTGCGGACAGATATGGCAGATGTGGCACCAAATTGTCTGTGAAGATCACTTGAGAAGAAGAAGAAAAGTCATAGTTTGAAAAGGCGCTTATTTGGCCATATTGGAAATAAGATTGACCTCAGGGAGATCAATGGAAAAGGAAGAAGAAAAGAGAAGAGGAGATGAGGGAAGAGGAGTAGAGTAGAGTATAGTAGTGTAGAGGAGTAGAGTAGAGTGGTCGAGGTGGGGGATGCCCGCACCTGATCATCTCCCGTACAATGCCCATGCTACGGACAGTTACACTCTACCGTAGTCGGTACTGTTCCCTGTAGTGTTCTCTACAATGTTCTAGTAACGTTCTAGCAACGTTCTCAGCATCGTTCCTGATGAAGATGCTTCGGGCATACAACAGAGCGCACTACGAGTAAGACAAACTCGTGATCTATCCGCATATTGCAATTACCTGAATATCTAGACTAAGATACTCATATACTCGTATCAGTGCGTAGTGACTGCACATCGAAAGATATACGTATGGATCTCAACGTCCACATGCTAACATATTATGTTCTCCAAGGTGATCTGGTACTTCATTGTCTCTTGCTTGTACGGTGGCGGTGTGCTCACCAGGATAGATACACCGTTACGGCCCCCAACAATGGTATCTATTGACTAAAAGGGGCTCCAAGAGATTGAGTTACTGTTTTGTGTCAGTGAGGACCATGAACCCAGCAAACGAGCGACCGGAGTTGCCGAGTTGCCCACGAGCAACACGTTGACGGATGGCCACGAATGTTATGCTCATTTACGCCTGCACGTTGTGGCCGGGACGCCGTAGAAGACCCTGAACGTCGAGGTTTCACGGCCCAGATGAAACGCGCACCTGAACGTGCGGGTTACGTTTGCCCATACTAAAACACAAATGTGTTTTCCGGATTGGGTGGGCGAGATGATAAAGGCTTAACCTGGGAAAACCACTCTAACGCGGATGCTGACATCTGGCAATGAAAAGGGTGTGATAATATACAATGCCATCACGGTCTTAGGATAGATGGAAGATGATTGGTTCCATGTATGTAGGATTGTAGTGGGTAGGATATTCCCTTGGGTGTTGCTCTATACCTGGTCGTATCTACTCGTACGCGGGTCTATTTGGCGGATGTTCCGCTGGTCAACATTCCCTTATCATTGTGGTACAATACGTGCCAATGCCATGGATGTGAGTCGTCTTGTGTGGTATATGCGTATAACAGTGGGGTACCGTTTTCCTTAGGTCGATAGGTAATGGATGTTGTCATAAGACATGCCATCTGTGGTACCATAAGGTAAGGCCAGTGTTTATGGCATGGCCGCGTGGTTGTCGTTTGTGGTACGCCACGGGACTCGGGCAGGATGGCCTACCTGAGGACATATATTTTACTTTTACTATTTTCTCCCACTTCCACTTTCCTTTCTCCCCTCTTCCTCCCATCATCCTCTCCAGAGGTGAAAGAGGCAATACATACTTTCTACGCCTTCTTCACGCGCCGATGACGGGATCGGGCATCTTCCGTCTACGTTTGTAACCCACGCACCAGGTTTCCAATTGTTGGGAATTACGTCGTTTGGGTATGAAACCCCGGCAGATGAGCTTATGTAAGGAACACCGACGTCGCGGAATAGCCGGCCAATCCTAACCGTTGGGTGTTTCCAACGGCCAATACACTCGATTGCTATGAAAAACACAATGGGTTACAACTGCCATTTCTGGATCGCAAAGGTGTGATATTATTTAAACGATGAATACGCCCGAACATTGTCAGTTCCACTCAGATCCTTGAAAGCGTGAGCACTGGGGTAAACCGATCCTCAACCGGCTTACCACCAAGCATTCCCACAGCATAAGTACAGAAGCGGCCAGGCTCGAACTATTATTGGCCCATTCCGCAACAGCAAAGGAATTATCTCCGACGATTGGACAATGCCACAAGGACACCATCCCAGGACTGCCTCCATACCGTGATATGGAGTGTGTAGATGACAGCGACAGCGTCCACGCTCGTATATATGTTGTGTGGAAGGGATGTGTGGCGCAAGAGGTTGCCGTGTAGTGATCATGTAAGCTGATCGCGCCGCCGGCAGTTGCTCGCACTTCGATGTTGCCTCTTGTTTCGACACACAGGTGCTTTGTCTTCGGGCCGCCGCCATCACGAGCGCGCCACACGTTGGAAGCTGGCCCTTGGCGAAACAATGGGCTGTTCTCCGAATGTAGAGCAATGGATCGTTCGGTATTCTGTCAAGTCAAAAACGCCATCTAGGCAAACATCCTCGTGAATTGCCGTGGTGGCCACTTCCCGCGGAAATGTTTGCCGTGGTGGCCGATCCCCGCTGGGAGCATTATTGTGGTGGCTGTTTCCCGTACAATAAATCCGTGATTTTCCCCAATGGGTACAGTACAAGTAGTTCCCTCGGGAAAAGCGTTTGGAAGGCAGGTTCCTGCAAGTAATGCGCCGTGACTTTTCGAGGTGGCCAACACTGGCAGGAACAACCTCCCTCTGCTGTAGATCAAACACATTTCTCCCAATTGCCCTGGATCTGTTATGATTTTTGTGCAAAGGCCATTTATTCCATCCCTAACATTTGGAACCCTTCTTTGTGACGACGACCTAGAAAATATGATATATATACAACCGTTCATAACAAATGTATTTTGCAGCCACAACAAGCAAATGATGTTACACTTCCAGTTCGCGCTTCGCGCTTGCGGCCTCGAACGGCTTCTGCGGATGGCTGACTATATGTCTGCATCCATACATAAGTGTGATCAGGGTGCCGAACGGGAGCAGGTTCGGGAACGGTGTGCCTGATATAGTACGATCCTATATTCCAGTCATGGCTGCACTTTGTATCTGTTGCAACCGGTTACACCTACACGTGACGTGCCGGCCAGGTTAAGTGATGGTGGCAACAACACTTCATTTAAGTAGGTGGTACGAGCAATATTCATATTTCGGTAACGGGATTCGAACCCCAAACGTCCGCCACCCTCAAGAGGTCAATCACGCCACTCGTGCGATACAGCATCACACCTACTGCTAGTGGCAGGTGTTGAACGGTTTACGCTTGCGACGAAAGGGACCTCGTGATCCGCAAAGGCAAGGTTTTGACTACATCTCAACCGTGTGCCATCGATATGCATACTACGGTCGCGGTCGGATGCCTGCGGGGTAGCAACCGCGATCAGAAATTATTGAGACTCGTCGTGCTCGAGCGCGATCGCTGTGGAGAAGAAGTGCGCTGGCGTCCCGAACGCGGACGGTTGGAGTGGGTTTGTCAGTAGTTTTGAACCATGTCGTCATGCACCACCGTCGATATATGGGCTCCAGCGGCGGGCATGGGGGTCGGAAAAAGCAGAGTGCACGCCTGGAATCGGGGGAAACTTGAAGGTCGAGTCAGCGACATGAGCCTTGACCTATGGCTGGCGGTTAGGCCGCAACGAAACCCTGCCCCCGGCGATCCTTCGTTCACCGAGTTAGTGTACACGTTCTGGTGGCAATCATCTGCCTAGGTCTCAAAATGATCTGCCGAGGTTTCAAAGGTGAAACTCTGTATCGGAGCTCAATACTATGCTGTATCCGAGTTTTCCTGCCCGAGGTGATTCCTTATCCGGACAGCAACGGCTAACGATACCCGATATAGGAGTCCAGGCATGAGGCTTTGTTACCACCTAAATCACTGTACCCGTCGGCCACGCGTTCTCGGCGCTTCCATGATATCTACAACACTCCTACACACAGCAATTCAATACAAGTCTACAGCATACAGCCTACAGCACTACGACTCCATATATGCTACTCATCGTCTACAGAGATGCACTGCACCACGGCACTCCTTACAAAGCAGAGTGAACTGTCACTTCAGTGAAACAGGCACTACAATAAGAGAAGGAGGACCCTACCGCTGCTGCTGTGAACAAAAGACGCCCCGAGCAGACCAGACCAAGTCCATCCCCGTTTGATATATTCTCTGGTACTGCTGTACAGTACGAGCACGTAGATCTTTGGGAACATAAATGTGCATGGTTTGTAAGATCCGCACAAGAGACGAGTAGATCATGTTTACCGGAGGTGGGATCGGTTGGTTCAGCTCTTGCCCACATGTTTGGCGCATGAGAGATGTATCAATCTTGGTACGCCTTGTGCACAACAGCTCTAAACCAATCAGACATACAAGACAGTAATACATACCAAGTAAGTACGTATATTATGATACTTTATGGCAAGGATTGACGTTGGTGAGTAGGATAAAGCCGGGGGCTCTGCTTCCGGGCCTCAAACAGAGCCCAGCAAACAACCCAAGTTCCTACGCACCACATGTCGGAAATAAAACCAGTTGAGAAACAAACAAATGTACCAGTACAAGAAGAAGAAATGGCAATGTTCGCTCTTTTCAGCCGTTGTCTCCAGCCCGAGTTCACAAGCGTATTCCCAACAATTCCAGAATATGTTTCCTGACCTTGTTTCTGAACGATTTCCCGACCAATTCCGAACGTCCCCTGATCGGTTCCCGTCCAACCACGAAGTTAGGTAGTCCCATACCGTCACCGACCGACTTCCCCGAGCTATATTGCCGATATGTTTACACATCATTCCCCGCCCCGTCCCGTACCGCCAGACACTATTGCCGTCACATGCCGTCAACCACGATACTTCCCACCTTTCAGTCAACATTCCCATCCCGCGGGAAACAAAATGCACCTTTTCCCATTCCGTCTCCTACGAAACAAAACTACAACGCAGCCGTCGGCGGGCAAAACGGTCCCATACCATAAAGCACGGTGTCTTTGACACTGTGCGCACCATTGGTAATTGGCGGCTTTTCCATATCGTCCAAACCAGTATCGATAAAACTGCAAGCTAACTAAATGATCAATCAGAACATTGATGGCACGAAATATGTTTCTCGCTGTCTTCTGCTTGAGAGTACCTACCTCGAGACGTCATGAGGTAAAATACGATTGTTCAGCCGCTCAAGAAAATACAATCTGGAATTGAACGCATTTTCAACATACTTGTGAGGAAACAAAAAATGCAGCGTGTTGCACCTCAACGCACAATGATATATCTCGGTCGTTGTCATCGATGCGATCAAACGAAACGCACCGGGTCGTACCGGGGGCGTTCACTCACCGTGAACATGCCGGTCCAAATGCGGCCAACCCCCAAAGTCGATTCGGATTCTACCGAAACGAAGGTCCTACGGCCTTGGTAGTTTTCTCCAACTTAAAACGAATGTGCCCCATAATCCTAACATTCGGTGGTGGTGCGTGTGTAGATTATTATCAAGCGAATTTAGTTCCACTTTGGCCCAAATTGAATTGTTTCTATTATCGATTAGGGCGCTGTAGGGCTTACACACTTGCGCTTACCAGGTAATCAGAAGGATGAAGGGGGCTTGCCCGCTGTTTACATCGCTCTTTAGCATATAGGATATGCAGTATTGGCTCTCTCATGCCATGGTAGTAGCGGGTTTCCCCTGTAAAAGGAGTATTGTATTGTCCTTGAGATCGGAAATTGTCACCGAATGCAATTGCGACGCGTTGTTTTGAGCTAGTTTTCTGTAAAAACGTGTGTTGTGTTTACCAAACGTTCTACCTGGTAGGTTTATGTTTTTTGCCCTTTGGGAACAACTGCAGTTGAGTGTACAGCGCCGAGTAGACCGATAGGCGTTCCTCTGTCTGTTCAGGGCTTTTTATGGGACGTTTGTTCTGGCCAGGCCGGGTCGGGCCGAGCCGATAATTTGAATGATGTGATGGGCTGGGCCGAGCCAGCCCGGGATTGTTTTTAATCCGATGGGCCACGGGCTAGGCCATCAACATGTGAAACCCCGATAGGCTAGGCCGTGCCTGGAACCACCCGCTGAATACGTAACGGGCCGGGCCGGGCCGTGGCTCACCCACTGATAGTAGGATGGGCAGGACCGGTTCGGGTCGCGACCCACACTCTGATCATTTGATGGGTGTTATTTATACTCGCCGCTCCTCCCGGCACATGAGGCGGCTAATGTGTTTTGACGGACCGGCCCGGATCGCGCCCATGCGATGTCGTGTGCTACCGATACTGCTACTACGACGTCCACCGTACCCATGCGGCGGCCGGCGTGTTTTGACGGGTCCTCCGGGGCCGTGGTCCATGCGATGTGTTGTACTACAGCTACAACCACGAGTTTCGGGTGTGTGTAGGTCGCTCTTTGTCCACACAGATGCGTTCGTACGATACATCTCTGGCAAATCACCTCTGTTGTACTATCCCCATGATGCCTTGTGCGAGTGTCGGATCGACCCTTGCCATCTCAGCGACGCAGGCGGCATGTAGGTATGGTCCTAGGTCGTCCGGCGAACGGAACCGGGGGTGCAACTTCGTGAGGTAGGCCAAGACAGGGAACAGCTTAAGCCAGACAGTTGCAGCGATGTGACATGTAATTTATGTCGATGTCGAATCGGAATGATATGTGCTGCTTCTGTAGCGTGGGAAGCCGATGCCGAAACATCACTGATTCTACGGGAGTTATATTTTCCCGAGATCGAAGGTCCTGCAGCAGCATGTACAGCCACAGTACCAGATGCTGCAGGCGTACGTGCTGCTGCTGTTGCGGGTGCCGCGGGGGTTGCTGCTGCTACGGCCCACAGTCGAGACAGAAGCCACCCGGCCGATTCGTTGACGTAGCGAAGTTGTGTGAGCAGTGGATACTGGTTAGGTGTGTCCCAACGGTCGAAAACAGTTGTCCCTCGGAATCCAGAAGCGAAAACAAACAACTAAACATCAACAAACAACAAAACCCACGTCATCGTACAGTTATCCACCGTTCAGTGCGGAAGAAGAGATGGGCCAGCCCGTCACGTGTACGGGCCGGCCGGTGCAAATGTTCAGGATGGTCCATTTACAGCCCGTGTCTCAAGAGCTTCGCTGCCACAGGATGGGCCTGTCCGGGCCGGGTCGTGAATGTTTGAACATGTGATGGTCGGGGCCGACCCGCGACCCGTTCCCTGAATATTTGGTGGGTCCGTTCGGGCCGGGGCCCATCCGCTGAAACCTAGACAAGCCAAGCTGAACCGGAACGGCCAGGGACAAGCCCGACCTGGCCGCGGGCCATCAAAGTAAAATTCGATGAGCCGGGTCCGGACGCGGCCTACCATGTCACAACTCTATGGGCATGGTCGGCCGGCCGGCCGGCCGGCTCGGCCCTGCCCAACTCCGGAGCAGCCCATTAGCGTCGTCTAACGACGAGCGCTGGAATTGCTCGATTATATGGCGGAGCCCGCCCCCGCTGTTACTTCGCCAGTGCATTCGACGCCCCAAGATTACTCTATACGACTGGGGGGCAGTGACCAAGGTGGCAACAAAGAGCTTTACAGTGCTGCTCTACACCTGGTTCCAGCCTACCAGAGATCTAGAGTATTGCTTGCTCTGTCCGGCGATCTATGGTAACATCAGTTCGATAAACTATGTGATGTAGTGTACCCGAAAACAATGCTCACCCGACACCAGTTTTCCGGAGTGTACATGGTATGTCCAGACGACTATGCGAATGAGGATGCTATGACACGGGTGGTTCACTGATAGCGCCCTGCCTAGCGCCTGGAGATCAAACACGTGCGGATCAAAAAGTTCGACATCAATACGGACGGGGTTCACAAGGGAACACCATGGGCAACGGGAGCGGCAGTCGGTTCTCCTCGACGTTCTCGGAGATTCCGTTCCTCGGGTGCTGACAGGCGCCACGTGAGCAATAAGAGTAATGCTTAATCACGTGCGGAAAACGACAAATGCAAAACCATAATTTGCCAGGCACAATCAACATTGTCGCACTCTACATGTGCAGCACTACAGTTATGAACCACGGCAAAAGGGGCTGAACAGGCTTACCCTCTGTCCTACTCCAAAATACCAGGTATGTGTTGCAAACACTATGGGACCGAAGATCACAAGGTGCGACCCGTGGCGTAAGGCGTGACATCAATGCGGCACACATTGAACGATAAGCTCACTCTTTGAAATAAAGAAAAAATCGGCTTCTATTTCAAGTTCTCGGAGGTCACGGTCCTTCTGTGTTGAGGCGTTTCCATGGTCGAATTATGTAAAGGCCGGTACGTCAATTTTCGTATGTGATACGAGCGTCGGCTGTTTCAGGTGTAGAGTTGTGGAACTCCATACGTGCAGGGGGTGGGGTGCATTTAAGGAATACTGTGTGATCAAGACGAAAGGCTCCAACTGTCCAGAACAACAAGAAATGGGGTGTATGAAACATATACGTGGTAGGAAAATAGACGAAAACATAAGAAACAACTATGTAAGAAACAGAGGCGGTCGACGTCCAGAACAACAAGAAATGGGGTGTATGAAACATATACGTGGTAGGAAAATAGACAAAAACATAAGAAACAACTATGTAAGAAACAGAGGCGGTCGACGCTTACGCAACATGAGAAACGAGGCCGCCCCGGAGAACGCAAACCCCCTGAATTCTCAATGTTCCATCAGTCAGTGCCACCGTCAAGAGGATTAAGTGTCGTGGAAAGGCTGCCGGTCGGGTCAATGCCATCTCGGTTGCCGCCAAAAGCCACAACACCCCCTCATGAACCTATGCCGTCAGCATCCACGAGGAGAGACGATGTCCGTGTTGTACTCGTCCGTGATATGACGCGTGCTATGATAGAGGTGCACGTTATCTTTGCTGAGCTTGTCACTCGAGGAGCTCAATACCCCACGCAAACTAAGATTTTGTAAGACGTTAAAACTACTACCCGATGAACAATCCCATGGCCTACAGTCTAATAGTGGTATACAAAGCATCACATTGCAGAAAAAAAAAAGAAATCCGACGAATTTGGGTTAAGGAGCTTTTTGTAGGTCATTCAGAAACAATATCAGCCCAAGCGTACTACCTCTATTATCGTAGCACGCGGTTTATGGGGATTTTGAGATGCGACAATCTTAAACCAGAAACTATTAAAAACGGTTGTACTTGGGCCGAGATACGACCCAACCATAAGCTCCCCTCCATCTCCATCTCAGAAGTGAGCCACCTGGTGAGGCGCAGATCATAGCGTCCCAACGGCGGCGTCGAGAGTGTGTACTCGGAATCGAGATACACATAAGAACGTATGGGAATCTGATACATACATATTTAAATTAAGAGTGGAGGGATGGGAGTATGCCATTGTCAGCATTAATAAAACCCGGTGATACTCCCGCAGTAACTGCAAGCCTCGGGTTGTTTGCCATTGGACTGACCGAGCAGACACGCTTGTGTCGAGACTGTGATGAGTACGTGACGCTTCAAATGAACCTTTTGGAATAACATCTCAGAACGAAGAACCGTGATAACTTCAGGTGTAGACGAAAAGACAAACGGCAAGGTGTATAAACACTCCAGTTCCCCATCCTGGATGGCGTGTTGTCCAGCAACGTATTGCTACAATATGTCGCTGCAGCAGTCGCCCCGGTAAAGTAGTGGTCAGCTTCAAGGGCTACTATCATTGGTACCTGGAGTTCGAATCCCACCGCGGTGAGATGTTTACTTTATTATTTGAAAAAATAACAAGGAACCAATTGTTGAGAGCGCCTTCATGGCGTGGGTAGGCGAAATCCGACGCAAGTCGACGTGGGAAGAAGGTGCTGAAACATTATCGCTATAAAAATGCTAGGCAAGAACCGTAGTGGGGCAGGAGGGAAAAGAGCCTACTTTGTGACCCCGGATCTGAGTTACGACCAGGAAGGAGAGAGAAAGGAAGGGCGAAGATATTAAATGGGATGAACAAAAAACAAAAAAACATCTAGACTCCCGTGCCCCACTATATTTAGTTCACTTTTAAAGCATGGGCTGAAAAGGCGTTTTTGTCCTCTAAAGAGAGTGTCGCATTGGTTTCAGCGATGACGATATCTGGAACCCATCATCTGGCAGCTGGCCCCACCTCGTCACTCTTCATCGGACAAAAACGTATTTACGTGAAATGATTCATCAAGACACCGCTATAACTATATGAATAAATATTGCGAGTATGTCTGTTTGTAAAGATGGTTTGGCGACCCAGAGCGCTTTAGCCCCACCTTGCCCCATGGCTAGAGAGACTGGGTGCCACAACAAACAGTGGAACATCGAGTCGCATGCCCCGCCGAATCCCGGCTGTCGCGTGCTGAGCATTGTCCTAATCCCGAGGACAGTGACTACGAACGGCAATGTAAGGGCCACTTGGACTTTGCATGTATCCATCATTGGATATATCCATCAATTACGCTCAGCTTGGCACACCACATTACACTATCACTACTGTCGTCGTGATTTTCCAAGTCTCGCGATCCAGAGCTTTTCAGTCGTGCCTCACGGCGTGGGTAGAAAAGTTCCACACCCTCTTCAACTAACTACGCAACTATTTTCAGGTTTTTGCTGATAGTAATCGAGACATTGCGTCTTACGTCACGCCTGCTTTAGGCTGTCGCGTGCTGAGATTTTCCGACAGTCATGGCCGAGTCACAACCCCGAGTCTGTGCTAATATGCATCCCCGCTGGCTTATACGTTTTATATGAAATTCAGGGAGCTGATTGGTTGGCAACATCCATGTCAGAGGCTGATGGCTCTTTTATACGACTTGTGCTGCATAGAGCCATCACGGTTCCGCCACACCCGGAGAAGATAGGGTCTCTTACCCGAATCTGAAATCTCTCCATACTGCGTATAACTACAACCCCGACCAAGCCTTGACAAAAGCGACGATTCCCCAGTTTGACACCAGTGGACGATAGGGTTTCATCTCCTGATCATAAATCCTTCCATACATCTATAACTCCAACAAGCCGGGGACTACAACGAACACCCCCCGAGTAGCGACCGACGCTCAAGGTCGGCAACACCCAACCCCACCGCTGATTGCTGGTTTTATCGGGCTCATGAAGCTAGCGCATGGCACGAATTGCACGGCACCCGGAGACCTCAAGGTCCTATCCCCTGACCTGAAATCCTTCCTTAAACCATCAAATACAACATCTCTCGGACGGATATGGAGCTCCCCTGGCCGATACCGCCCGGCAAGGTGCGGAAAATCCACCCCAACTGGCTGAATTATGGCTGGGCTTGAGCTCATGGAGCCAGCGCGAGGCGAGAATTACCCCTCGGGACGACGTCGAGGTTCCGACCTAAGGGCCTACGATAAGTTCCCACCCCCTGAAGAAATCCTCTAATATTTCAACTGCAATGACGACGCGTGCCACGGTAGAGGTAGCACCTTTTGGCTGAATCGTGTTCTGAACGATCGGGCTTCTTAACTCAAATTTTTCGGACTTTCAGTTGTGTGACGAACTATGTTTCAGAGTATACTTCAGTGATGAGATTTCTCATCCGGTAGCACTTTGGTTTTTCTCCAAAATGTTTGTTTTTGGTGAGGTATGACGCTCCTTAAGCGAGGAACTCAGACAAGATATGGTGCACCTCTATCGTAGCATGCGTCTAGCCCAAGGACGAAAACAGACATCCCCGCAATGTGAGGGAATCCCAACCTCTCAAGCTGATTGCTGGTTTGCCTGGGGCTCATGGAGACCGCACGCGGCGAGACCTCCCACCCTGGACCATGTTTAAGTCCAGCCGCAATCGGGGACACCAAGGCCCCATCCAAGGATATTTAATCATTCCGTACAACTAAAGCTTGAACAATGAGAGAACATACACGGACATGCCCCTGGGCGATACCGCCCCGCCCCATGGTGGTTACATTTCCGTTCAGAGGGGTACATCACAGCATACGAGTATTACCATACCATACACTACATACTACTTTGGGAAGCGCAGGGGTAGCGCCACAGGCGAAGCCGTGGTCGTACTGCTAGTTCAAGACGAGATAAGCAATTCAAAGATATAGCCAAGCGCAGAAACATCTATATGTCCCCCCGGGAACATACGTCGTAACCACCCCCTGCTCCCCTGGTCATCTATCGCTACACTAAATATCAGTGGTGTATTCGGTGGGACAGCAAAATAAACAGTTAACAGGATACCCGGGTACGTATCCGATAAAGACCGAACCAACCAGGGCTGGTATATTGAGGTACGTCAGCGCATTAACGCTAAACAACACCACCATGCCTGGACTTGCCCTTTTCCCATGCGCTGCCCACATCACCGGGCGCACCGACTGAAATTCAATGATTAGTTGAGTTTAGGGTGTATACTCTAGAATACCCGCCGATTAAATATCTTAGCATGACTCAAATAACCAGTGTCGGTACACCCGGGAACGCCATCGTACATATTCGCTACTCTTCAAACCATATCCTTACTTTTGGTTTTTTGTTTTTTTCGTCCATCCCATTTATTATCTTCGCCCTTCTTTTCTCTCTCCCTCTTTAGTTGTAACTCAGATCCGGGGTCACTAAGCAGGCTCTTCTCCCCCCTCCCAACTACGGTACGTGCCTTGTATTTTCATCGCGAGAAGATTTCAGCACTTTCTTCCCTTGTCGACTTGCGTCGGATTCCGCCCGCCCACGCCACGAAGCTCAGCAATTGGTTCCTTTTTAATTTTTGAAATAAAGTGAAAATCTCACCGCGGTGGGATTCGAACTTGGGTGCCAATGCTAGTAGCCTTTGAAGCTGACCACTAGTCTACCGGGTCGACCGGCTGAGATCCACGCCGCTCCGTGCGCTTTCTGTTTCGCTGGGTGCTCCGAGTGCAATCCAATGATTGGCGGGGTATATATTATACACTCTAGATTACCCGCGGGGTACAGTACATCCCTGAAGATGGCCAATATAACCAGGGCCGGTACACCCGGGTACGCCAACGTATATTCCATGCTCTATAAACCATACAAACTCAAACCGCTCTGTGCGCTTCCCCTACCGCAGGGTGCACCCACTGCAACTCAAGGATGGGTTGGCAAAGGGGTATCGATTTTAGGACACCCCCCAGATATATACGCGGGTATACGCAAGCCAGCCAGGGTTCACACGCCCTCACAGCCACCCCCTGCACAGCGTGGGAGCAATATAGTCCCTGTGGAGGCATTGGGCAATGTAGCACGCCATTAGGTGTACCGAATTGAGAGGTTGCCGGCCCCTTGTGGTATTTGCTACAGTACATTGTTCAACGTCCCCACAAGGATGCCATGATGCCCATTTTGTGCAACGGGCGACCTGCGGGGGTTTTCCATAATAATTTTTCACACAGCCTTGCGAATACCGAAACAAGTCCTTGCACACTCATGGCATAGGGGGTAACCCTGGGTTTTCCGCCCGGTGCATATCTTTCACACAATCTTGCGAATACCGAAACAAGTCCTTGCACACTCATGGCATAGGGGGTAACCCTGGGTTTTCCGCCGGGTGCATATCTTTCACACAGCCTTGCGAATACCGAAACAAGTCCTTGCACACTCCTGGCATAGGGGGTAACCCTGGGTTTTCCGCCGGGTGCATATCTGAGTATAGCCGGAACAACCAGTGCTGGTACACCCTTTCGTACGCCAGTGTATACACTCTACACTACATTACGGTTCCCATATCGCCGGGGACACCAACTGCAAGTCTCGCCACGTTTTGTATACAGAGGACGCCCGCTCTTAAAATAATCGGACGTGGGGAATTGCGGCCGTTTCGCACGATGAAAACGAGAATCGACCGCAGAGCCGGTCGGGTGCCGTACGGAATTCCAACAATAGCCAGTAGCAGCCTACGCTCGATGGTGACAACGAAAGCGGTGCCTTGTATATGGTTGTAGTCGCGCCATCTTCGCTGTGCTTTTCCCTGGGTGACCCGACTGTAATTATCGTCTGGCGGTGTAAGATTACGTATATAGTTGAACTCCTCCGTGACGCGCTGGCCTGTTCCCCGGGTGCACTGACGGCGCTTATCGCCACACGTATCTAGAGCTGCCCCTCTCTCGTACGCTTCCTACACCTGTGACCGCACCGACTGCAAAACCTCGGCTAGCCTGGAACAGTGAGAGTTAGACCTAGGGATTTCTTTCTGCGCCCCCCTTGTATCTGGGCGCGCTGACTGCAAGTCGTGCCACGCGCATTCAAAGTTCACTTTCTCCGTGCGCTTCCGGCATCTCTGGGTGCACCGACTGCAGTTTTCGCCAAGCCTTGTATAGGTCGTTGCGCGGCGATCGATCGCGGTCCTCCGCCAACGACTCGGAGTCCTGCAACAAACGGGCGAGGTGCAAGGTCTGAGGTCAACGTTCCGGCAGGAGGTACGCTTTTCGGGTACATAAAGAAAGAAAAACTCAGCATGACAACGCCTGTACGAAAACGCTCGATAAAATACCCATGCCACAGATAGATACCTAGGCCCTGGACTGGATACAGAAAATTTGCGGTCAGCAGTGAAACCAAAACGGCCAGTTGTAGAGTTGCGTATCGGGCCTACCTTGCCATTTTCAGCAACGTCGGCTGTGGGGTGAGGCGTGCAGCCCCTCAGGTGAGAAGTATCAAGACTAAAGTGTCACCACCGACGAGTGGTACGGTAAGGGGTAAACCAACACGTTCTGAACCTCCTCCCGCCAGGAGCTTTACACTGCACCTAACTGTCGACACTGAGAAATATTGTACGTAAGCTAAGCCCGATACACCATCAACAGGGCTGGCAAGGTTAGCATTCAGTACACACCGGATAAAAAGGCATTGGGTAGCTCTTCACTATCAAAAGGGCCTGCAAATACGAATATGCGACATAAATCGCAAACAAATAAAGCAGGTATTGCGTAGCTCCTCGATCACGGAGCTCCGTGAGTGCTAGTAAGTAACCTAATAACGTCTTCGAGGCGTACAGTACCACCTCAAGTGTGACGCAGATGACGCCCAGAGATCAAGGGAAGACCATTTCACCATTTCCACTACTCCGGGCGAAGGCGACGCCGCCACAGCCTGCACTGCAATAGGATTAGCTTACATGTCTTGTTCTTAATCAAAGTCGGTTGTTGGGTAAGGGTAGCAAAGCTACTCTATACTGGACTCTAATTGATGAACCTCGAATAAATACGTACCCTGTTACTGTAATAGCACACGTGTTCAGAACAGTTATAGTTACCTGGAGTAAGCAAACGAAGACCGCCTTGAAAGCGAACAGCAGCACCTCCAAAGTGGCGAAGATGGCGGCCGCAGTGCAAATCGAGAGAATGTCCGTCATACTGCCCCAAGGCGGGGACGACCAAATGCTGCCCAGAAGCACAGCTGTGGTAGCGATGAAAGGTAGCGCCCAAAACACCACGCCCAAAAAGGACAATCCCGCGACCACCATCGCATCATTGGTAAACATGGTCCCGCCATGAACGCGGTACATCGCCTTGGAACGGCGCATACCTGATATTACAAAAGGGACAAAGGAGGGAGAGGATTTCATCAAGGTCAGGGGTCGGGCGGCTTACCAATGGTCCAATAGCATACAGCTCATCACGCGAGGAGTCTCATAACATACTACTACACTAGTATGATAGTAGGTGGATGCCCATGGTGGCATGCGTGTCTGTATGGGCAAATGTTCGTGTGCAATATGGGAGCGGTTGGACTAGAGGTATCGTGGATAACACGTTTTCTCAGAGCATTAGCTATAGGGTCAGCTATCCTACATAGATATATAGTGTGTGCCACCCGTCTCAAACGTACCTTCCGCGAAGCCAGTCCTGTATATGCTGATGCAAAAAAGAGGCTGCAGTAGCACATAGCTTACGGCGAACCTCACGCAGAGCATGAGGGCATCGGCCACCCAGAAGGCGCTCCAAAAGCGGGCGACCACAAACCGCAACGGCCTGGAGACGCAATCGATCGCGGCAAGCTTGCACAAGGATCTGGCCGACACAAGCGATACGTCGGGAGGAATCAATGTTGCGTCGGACCCACGCCACGTATGATACGGAGCAAGTAGCACATCGCGGTAAAAAAAGTTTGGACGGGACTGACAGGCCTCCTCAAGTGTCCACCCACCATGAGATAGGTACTCCATATCGATGCCATCGGAATCTCGTCCGCATTTTAAAATGGTATTTGGCCTAGATACTAAACATGGGATAGGCGTGAAGCGAACAGTATTTATCATATCCAGTTTCGGGTGCCGTATAATGTGGTTTGTAGGTGCACACGTTTCGAAGCACCCGTCGTGCCGCCACACTTTGAGCATACGAGAGAACGAGAGCAACACGCCTTGGATTGAATGTACCTTCGCTATATTATCGCACAACGACGAGCGACCTCGTCGCATGCACACCGCCTACGGCGCGCACGAGTGACTGTGAAACGCGATGCGGCCTAGTTTTCACTATAGCAAAACACCACTATTCGTAGTAGTATGGTGTTGAATGGCATTTTGTCATGCTCAAAACCATTCATCACGTTTTCGGTTAACGGATCGTAACATTAGTTTTCCTCGAAATGATATGGGCGACACATGCTTACACCAGCGGAGACTCCGTCACGCTGTCAAGTGGCTGCCATGAAGTAGTCATGGTATCGCCTAGAGACCATGGTGACGGCGCACAATCCGCCACGGTAGCTCCTACAGAATTCATTCGCACACATTGGAGCTCCACCAAACGCTCGCTATCCGCGCAAGTACGCTCTCGCTTCCCCGCAGCCACCCTCTTGATTCATGTGGTTCGAAGCAACGCATGCGTACTAACAGCCCCTCCGACAACGGGCGAGTGTTCTAAATATACGCCGCACGAAAGTTACACACTGGTCCAGATAGCAGAACCAGTCAAACCCACCGGTACCGTAACCCCCGGCAAACAACTAAATAAAGGGAAGGCCTTACGATATCTCGCGGCCTTGCCACACCGAAGCTTACCCCAGGGACGAGTGCGCTACCCCGCGACACGACTGCCAAGCGGTCATATCGTTGTCTGCCGAGGACCAGCGCGACGCCACGGAGTCTGCAACAGTAGCCGCCACCACGTTCGCCCCCACATTGGAGCTCCACGATATGCTCGCCGCCCAGAACACCACGAACAAACGTTTCGAGTTGCTACTAGTGCTATGGTTACACTCGGGAGCCCAGTTCGAGCCGCATTCACACGACAGGGCCGTTATCGCCCACGGACCCATACAGTCGATAGTTGTATAGGGCCTGCTGCTGCTAGGAAAAGCCGGGGCGGTCGTGAAGGCGACCATCGAGCCGACATAAGCGACGATGCCCACGGCAAGCCACAGGTATCGGAAAACTGTCGCCCAGAAGGCCCAGCTGATGATTTGCGGAGTGGATGTGATAGCCAGAGAGGCAACCTGTGAGTACGTAGACGTGGCCACGCAATGAGATACAGCAGGAGCGTGCTGAAACAAATATATGATAATTAATTGAAGGAAGGGTGCCAGCTGAAAACCAGACGACACCCGGGCTTGTACGGGAGCACCGATGTGTTACATAGGGAGCGTGCTAAAGCGAATATATGTGATTGAGGGCAAGGTGCCGATTGGAAACCAAAACCAACCCAACCTCAGGAGTAGGCCGTGTTACACTGAGGTGGTCCACTTAGCCGGGCCACGAGATAACATCACATGTCATGCAGCCCCAAATACCTGTTTAAGGACGCATAGTTTGATGGTTTTCGGAGTGGAGGTGGCGGCTAAGGAGATAACTATGCGTATGCGGAAGCAACGGCGTGTTCAACAGTGAGCTGAAATAACGAGTGGCTGTTGTTGTGTTCGCTTGAACTCGTCGCGGAATCGAGTCCGTGGTTACAGGACAAAAACTAAAAACTCAGGGATGGACGCCTACACCAGGAAACAAAGAAAAGTTAAAGTTCATGCCCAACATAGCAACAAATAACCGCCGACTTTCCTAATTGAGAATTTTCTTCCCGATGAGAAAAAAAATCGAAAATGTTGTTTTCTGAATTGAAAAATATGTACTTCCCTCAGAGTCATCGGTTTCACTGTAAACTATTGCAGTTGTGACACCCGTCGATCACAAAAATAAAAACAAAATCGCCATCGGCAGTCTCGAGATATCGAAGATCCTAGACAATCTGGATTTATGGGCGAGGTACCTCGCTCATAAATGCAAATTCCCTTGAATCCTCGACTTTACGAGCCTGTCAAGCTTAATTTCAACTATTTTTTCGTGGATCGATAACTACCATCGAGGAGCATATTTTCTGGGTCAAAATTTGACCGTGAGCGAAATACAACTGTTCAACAATAACAAAGTACTAAAATCGATTTCCATTATCATTGGAAAGACAATTCTCAACCAGGAAAAAGCGGGTGTTACATTGTGCCGAGTGCAAACCAGACACACATCGAGTATACAACACACATATTGCACGGGCGGTGGTGAGTCGGTTCGCTCAGTGGATCATCACACTGAAGTCTTCGCCACTACGTTATGGTGCCCCCTGCCCTGCTCGAGCCTACTCCGAACCAATACATGTGGGCCTCACACGTAAAGCAGACGTAACTGAGTTGTACAGACCTGTGGATTTAACACGTGAAACAGACGTAAACGAATTGGCCAAGGGCAAATAATATTAATGAATATCTGCACTACGACTATCCTGTTTATCCTTGCACGATGCCAGTACGTGGATCGTATTTATGTCTTGGTGGGGAACTCTACTCGCTCACCCAGTCCGCTGACTGCGTACTGTGTAGACCAGCATGCTATCATTTGTAACCAACAAACGGCGGTACCAGGCGTAACGTTCTAAGTTATATCGGGTCTCAGCTATAATCTCCGGGGCAGATCTCTCTCTTCGTGCTACTACAGTTGTTCTGCTGGTTTGGGAAACCAACCTTCGGCGACTAGGCAGCGTAGGTTATCATTTCTGACCAACGCAGCTCACCTTGAGACCTGCTGCTGCTAAGTGCACCCCATTCTGGCACCATACGCAGTAGGAGACCACGGCGCAAACGACGGGAAGGATCGTTGCTAACGGCTTCACAACAGGGTCCGGTAAACTACATAGTACCACCGTCAGCACCAACACGTAGACCCCCATGAACATCTGACAGAAAAAAAAGGTTTTCGCGAAGGTCAGCCTCAGGCAATGTACGCACCCACGAGCACCAATACGGTAGATTCCCGCCAGCACGGAACGCGCAATATGAGCATGACTTGAAACATGATTATGGTAGCGACCTTATTCGACGTTGATCAGAGGGTGCAGTGTAGCGCTCGTCGCTTAGCACGATTTCTCTATCGAACATTCTCAGCGTCCCCCAAAAAGCGAGTCTAGCATTCTTACTAAACAACAACATTTATCTTTCCTGCTATACACAATACCCACTGCAAGCTCTTAGAGCATTGTCATCGCTTTGGCCTGACAAAATTGAGGTATACACGGCAGGCAACTAGACGAATCGCACTGATAACGGAGTCATGTACTCATGTACCGGGTTGTTAGCAGCCGACCCAACGATAAGCTCGAACTCTTACGCAACCAACAAGAGACAAGTTATGCCCCCCCTAAAGGTAAGGCGTCAAGGCTCCCAATATTTCTAAGAAGAGGTTTTTACTCTACCTAGAGTAGCTGTTACCAGTACTAAACAATGCAGCACTGAAACCTCTGGGAATGTTCTGTGTTCCAATGCCGTCCGCAAATGGGTAACAGTTATCAAGGTCAACCTAAGGCGAGTGAAAGCTACCCGTCGTGTAATATTTGAGCTAGTCCGGCAGCATTAACAGCCCGTCGGACCCCATTTTGTGGTTTTGCTGACTACGAGTGTTACTGCTGTACCTCGGTGTTTCACAATTAAATGACAGTCGACGAGGAAAGAAAGGGCTGAAGCGTTCCCGTGATAAACATGCAAGGCACGAACCGTAGTGGGGAAGGAGGGAGAGGAGCCTACATTGTGACCCCGGATCTGAGTTACGACCGGGATGGACAGAAAAAAAGGCGAAAATAATCTATGGAATGGAAAAATGAAAAGAAAAAACGTATGCCGCTCTCTAACAGGCCTTTGACCTACCTGCGGAGGCGTCATGTAACGGCTTAAGAATTGAAGACCGAACGACGCGGTGAACGCTGACGTAGCAACCAATAGGCAAGTCATCAACACCCATGCTGGGCTGTCCCCTGTGCCCGATCCCGCTGGGTCCAAGATGGGCCCCAGTACCATCAGCGCAATTGGGAAGAAATAAACCGCCTGGAAAAGAAATGAATGGTGGGGGTAGCGTCGTGACTGGATAAGGAAGGATTCTCGACGACGGCAATGCGCGGTGGATGTTGGCGAGATGAGCAACAACCGTTCAGTCAGGCTGTGAGCAATTTGTTTTATCGTGTATATCGTTGCCTACACTCGTCTTGTTCACTCTCTCTAGTTTCGGTTGACTCCATAGATATGGTCTCCTAAACAAACTATTAATTCATTCGTACAAAGCTCCAGGTATCCCTGAAATTAACCCAATACCTGAATGATGTCACCGGATGCCCACTGCTGTATGCCTGTTATATAACAGCAATACAATTGCCGTGGGTATTATCGTACCAACTGATTTACACGGTGATAATGTATTCACACTCTACATCAGCCAGGTTGTAGTTAGCCTCCGGAAAGGCTAGACTGGAGGACTATAAACAACGTATCAGGTAGGATCTTCCAGGAGTTTGGTTGTTTGTTGATCGCGGGCTACGAATAATTTCTTCGTGGGATGAAGGTACGAGCGTGAACCCAACCTAAACCCTATCCTTATCTCCGACCCCAACTCAGACCCAAAACGGACCAGACGCAGGCCAGAAACGCGGCTGCACGCCGCTTTCAACTTTTCGGTCAAGTTGCCGAACTGTGCGGCACGGCTTGCCTATTATAATTCGTGGCACGTCAGAGGGGAAACATTGGCGATCAAAAGTGGCGAATATAGCAACGGCCACTGCGCGGTTAGGGGGTAATGCAAAATGACACATTGGTGTCTAAGTTTTAATTCGAAAACAGTCCTACGGCACGGACGCTACAATAGTCTGCCCGTACTGCTGGGCTCGTACGATGCTCGGAGTCGGCGATAACACCAAGGCCATCACTGTTTAGTCGTTATCTTCAAAGGGGTCGCAATGAGGTCAATAGACTCACGTACCACGCGGTCTAGGCTTGTGTGCCACCCCCCACAACGTACTCTAGACCGTAGAGCCTCACCTTTCAGGCATGTCTAAAAATAATGCCTGAAGGACCTTTGTAAATGTAGGCGTGCCTGGCAAACTCTTTTGGTGCCTATCTTGCCTATTTTTTTGCTTACACGTGTCAAGCGCGTTTTATATTTTTCGCGGTCAGTAAATGCGAAAACAGCAACAAGGGGCTCTTTCAGGCAAAAAACGGTAAGACCACTGCAGTCTTACAAAACAATCCGTTTTGTTTTTTCAGTTGCAAAACAAGGTATGGTTTAATTTCGATATTTCATGACTCCCCCGTAGCGAAAACAATATGAATCCAGTTCCAGTCCTAATGCTCAGACCTACTCGCTGTGAGCAGCTTCAGAGAGCGTAGGTCATGGGCAACATTGTTGTCGCAGGAGCTTGATCGGTCCGACGCCTTTTACATCACGAAAAAAACATCTAACTCGAAAACGACTCGCTATACCTCTGGTCACCTATTACCTCGTATGACTGTTGATAAACGGCAGTTTCTCCGACTGCTGATACTGTTCAGCTCAGATTTCCGACCAGGACGCCGAGCCCTAGTCGGTGAACCTACGTGGGCCTCTAGTTCGACCGTCTTTAGCGCCGTACGCGGCAACAGCAGAGTGTATAAACTTTTCAACAACTCCGAAACGATCACAATTATTACTGCCGAGCACTTTCATTTCTTGATGCAAACACAATATCTGCCCCCCCTTGCAGATCCAAGAGTCCCATCACCTTCTAGAGCCTATTATGAACAAGCTACACGTTGATCGGGGGGTGGTATGAGCATTATAACTGGAGCTTTGCCGTGTTATTTAAGGAGTCGTGGTATGCGGTTCGTGTACCTGAAAATAATATTGGTGCCGTAAAACTGGTCTACCACAGCATTTGCCTTTTTTCGCTTACTACCATAGAAGTAAAATAAGTTTTCCCTGATTATTTTTTCACTTCCATACGAGCAAAAGCTTGCCTCCGTATTTGTTTCGCTTTCATGGAAGTAAAACATTACGTCCATGAAAGCGGGAAAAAGTGAATGGAACCACGGACCTACTACATGTGGAAAAATTAATTGAAGTATATTTTACGAAGTGTTATTACTTCCATGGAAGTATCATTTTTCTTGTAAAACATAATGTGGTATATACTCGTACTTGAAAAGACGACACATATTTTTTCCAAAACACCCATCAAGTCCGAGTACTCTATTTTTGTTTCGACCGAAGGGGCCCCTCGAAGTCACCACGTACTTGCAGCCACTTTCAAGCACTGAAACAAAACCCCGCGTTGGCCCGGAAGTCCTAAAATCAGTGTTTTGGAAGCATAAAATGGGCGGTGTGTGTACATATGGCTGGAAAAATGCCTGAAGCCCTGTTCTCTGAAACAGGCGTGCCTGAACCACAGCTGTTTTCATTCAGGTATTCCGCCTCTTGAGCCACAAAAACGAACGTACTGTAGTATAGGATGTGGTTTAAGGTCTGTCTCAGGTATTGTTGTAAAGTGAAGACACATTTATTTAGCCATTCAGTCATTTGTCTGAATTTGGCTGAACCTCATTATTCGATGCCCGCATCGTGCATGCCTGAACGGCGAGGGTCTACTAGACTCCCGCTCAAGGTAAATAAGCAGGGTGTAAAAACACGCAACCCACATGGTGTTTCTGTCTTTCCCTTTTCGCCATTGTTGAGGCTGTGAGTGTGGCCAACCAGGCGTTACGCTCTTGAAAAACCCGCTCTTGACTAGGCTGCTCTTAAATAGGCTCGTTTTGACTTGAATAGAACTGTCAGCTGGCTGGCCTCCACGGCTGGCTCTTTAATTGGAAAGGAAGATTGCCAATCAACTGGCTTAATGTTCTTTATAATACAGAACGGAGGGATGGTGGTGGTGGCGATGGTGATGGTGGTGTCTCTGTATGTTGTCGTAGCTTGCCATAGCTTAGAGTGCGTGCGGGAAGTTTCTGCGGTGCGCGGGCCGGCAGCGCGCTGAGGCGTTTCGGCTCCGCGTTTCGCCCTGAGTTTGGGGGATAAGGTGAAACCGGGTGTTTCGCACCACGATGGCCCTCCGTCATCGCTTGTCAATATAATAACACATTACAGCACACAGCTCGAGCGACAAACGCGCCAGTCAGATACAAAAGTACTTAGCTCAGAAGTCCCTATGACATGTACTGTAGAAGACTGCACTCCAATACGTAGACAAGCCAACTCGAAACTAAAAGTAGTCGGCGCTTACACACAGTAATTTAGCCAAGTGACAGCCCTACTACTATCGACCCTGCTGTTAGTAGTAAACGTATGCGTATGCCAGTACATAGAAGCCCAATTGTCTTTGCGTGATGTTTGGGAATTATTTGGGGGGAGAAGACTTGGGATTTGCAGCAGCAGGTGGCAGGGTAGTAGTTGCTGGGGGGTGATGGGAGTTACTTGTATGTAAGAGTATTGCGTCAAGGGGGGCGGGGGGAGGTTGCAGTGGACAGTTTCGTAAAGGCGGCTACCTGTGTGATATAGCTTAGTCAAGTATTCAGATCTGATTTGTAACATATGCGTATGTCTGAAGTGTGCATGATAGTGTATAAATACATTGCCTTTATGTGTGGATGTTATGACTAAACTAGCGCCATACGTAGTCAGATGGTCAATAAAAAAGAATACGGTAGTACTATCTACGAGTATAATACTATACAGGGGTACACTGTAGTAGCCAATCGATGGCATCCATGGTCTATTTGGACGGGCCAGATCCGGGTCGGCGTGGAAACACGATGCCAAACGCGGACAGGGTACGTAGGTACCAACCACAGACCATATACCTATGTGGATTCTTCCAGTAGGTTGCTCCAGTACAACATTCCAGTACCAAGTTGAGGATAGTCGTGCGTGCGTGACTGGTAGCTACTACTAAGGACTCTTCGGTTCCACGTCTCGTGTGCACTACCGTTCACAATTTTGTGCGGGTATGAAAGGATCAGTTTGTACTACTGTTGTAATCATAATAAAACAGCACACCTGGTATTGCACCTCTGGACCGAGTTATGTGATACAGCAACGACCCTGTTGCTAGGCAGCACACTGGCAACCATGGAGTCTCCTCTCTAGTTTAGTATGCCGTACTACAGTACTACCTGTGTTGAAGTACTGACAGCACATACTGGACCAGGCCCCAGTCCTCGCACAACGCTGTTGTATATCACCCAAACAAAAATTGTTCTCGCAACATCAAGAGGGCGTTTTGGTGCACACTACTGTACTACCACCCAGCAGCAACAGGAACAACAACACGGGCCCGCCAACACGAAACACACACACCCAGAACACGGCTTGAAACTTTCATGTGACACCAATCGTGACCAACCTTGACCATATATAGCCTGTGTATGTAATGTGCCTGGTACGATATGGTGTTGGAGCCCACGATTCTTACTCTACGTTTCCAAAATATTTTTCGCATACAAATTGCCTTACGTACGGACAGCATTATTCGTAGCAGTACGCCTCCAACACACCACGTTACCGGGTTATCCTTGGGTTACAGGGTACGTGCTGTAGGGCAGTACGCACTTCTTTTTCTTGGGCCGGCACTACGAGTACGTGCTGTAGCACTCTGTATTCTGCTGTGTGCGGTATGTGTGGTAGACTTACCGCCAAAAAGGTGATTGCCACATTTATGGTGAACGCCACAGCCCATGCCTTATCTGTCATTTGGTCATGACGAGTAGAGGGTTCTGCTGCTGGTGCTCCCAGTAGCCCACGCCCTCCACCATCGCCAGTGCTGACAAGCAAAGGCGTGATCGCGTGGTGGCATTTCCCTGGTTCGGACATAGGTTCTCCCTCCCTCGCGGTGAGGCGCTGTGTTTGAGATATCATGCCTACAGGTAGGTATACCTCTCCTGCTGTGTGTAGAGTCGTTATGCTGTGACTTGGGGGTAGTAAACTGCGAGCTACCAGGAGTATCTCAGTGTTCGGTGTGTATTCGTGGGCACAAACAGAAGCACCGTATGTGAGAGTGCGGACATACAAAATCGTACGTACTCGCTCTCGTGATTTTGTCGTTCCGGCACACGGTTGGTTGCAGAAGTTTGGCTCAAAGCACAAACTTTTCCCGTGAAAAATGGCCGTCTGAAACAGACAATTCGTCAACATAGGGACTTGATCCTCGGGTTATCTACGATATCCTCTACATTATTACTAATGTAGGCGACTTGTGCTCCCCCCCGCCCCCACGGTGGCGGGGCCACGAGTAAGTAGTCATTAAACTAACACGCGCGTGTGTGGGTCCCTGTATCACATGCGCCATACTGCTTTGTTTTGGTTGCATTTTTCTCATAACTTTTTACACCATGACGCATTCCATTGTACGTCTTTCCTTAGATGATTGGACTGAGATTTGGAGCAATAACCTTGTCTCCTGTAATATCTTTCGACTAAGCCGGGCACCGCCCTTCTGACCAAGGTGGTCAGCCCTATCAGTGTGGCATTAAATGGGAGCAAACGATGTTGACAACCATAGCACGAACCTTAAACCTTATACATAGGGCCAAATCCTATTTTCTTTAGTCAAACTTATGATGGTGTCTTCGGAACGCCGATCTCTTGAAACCCCGACATACAGGCATCCGTGCATAGTATCACTGGAGGTGCAACAGTATGGGCTCGGTACACGACTACACACAACAAATAGTAGACCACGAAACATATTGAAAAAAACTGAAGGATATCAGCTAACTGCTGTTCTGTGCAGTATAAGTAGGTGATACTACAGTATCGATAACACTTTAATATCGAAATGAAGAAACAATATAAGTGCCGGTATAGAACAGGAATCCTAGACAGGGTGGGTTCGACTCCGTCGGCTATTGCAACGCGAGTGTTACGGAATATATGGCCAGGGGCTTGCTGCTTGATGAGGGCACTGGTGCTTTTTTATCGATACCCGTCCCTATACACGGATCATAACCCTACACCCGACCGCTTAGCATTAGTTTGGGGTGAAGATTCTTTATATAATGGCGAGTTTTTTGTGTACACTGGGTATGTTCATTGTCGATGGGTGGTAGGCATTGCTGTAGAGCGCCACAAAAAAAATCGATGCGACACGCGTGCTCGTATTATGGAACGAAAACCTTAATTGGATAGCACACATGTGTGGTATTGAACAGACATATGTTTGGTCCGCCGCTTCATCGGCAGCACGGTGCCAGGAACATCCGTACTCACTTGGTCTAGGGCTACTTCAGCAATGCACGCGTACTAGGAAATAAAGCCCCCCCCCCGTCCCCAAGGCGGTAGGGCCAGACTGATACATGTAGCATATTGAGATGATGTAGGAGTGATATCAGTGCAGGCTTGTATTTAATAGGAAACAAAAAGGGATGGACATTAATTGCGGAGAAAGAATAGAAGACAAGGGCGGATACAGTTGACACGATGGAGGTTCAGACAATGTATGTAATCTTATGGGAAATGTAAGTTTTCAGTTTAATGACTTGGTAAAGATAACCAGGGGGGGGGGGCTGTCTGCTTCTTAAGAGTGTTGTTTTTTAATCGAACGACACGAGGGCAGTTAGTTGCTGTTACACTGTTACATCCAGTGTGCGCGCTTACCGAGCAGTTGATTTATCCGCTGATGCCGCTGCTGCACCAGCTCCGAGCAACAGGCGATGCATACGAGCTTACAGCGAAGAATATATGTATACCTTACAAGCCGCCGTGTCCGCCGATGCAGCCAAACAAACGCCATACGTATCCATACAACATACCAGATATGCACACTCGTACAATTAGCATCCGTCGCGAGTATCACCAGACAGACCCAAGCGCACACTGCAATGGCGGACGGTCAATTGCAGTGGTGCATGCGGTGAAAAATTAACACGTACTACTGCTGTAACTAATACCACTACTGCTGACTAAGGTGTTAGAGGATGCTCGACGAGCCGTGGAGTCACAAGCTCATAGTACCAACTACCGGATTGCCAGGTATCGACGTCTTCGCGACCATGCTCTCGCGGAAGCTATCGTGTTGGGGGGGGGGGTACGCGTGCTGTCATATTTCTCGTATATACATAACCGGCAGTATACGAGTCCTGGTACCTGTTGTATATCTCGTGGATGCTATCGTGTGGGGGTGCATGGTGTGTTTTGTTTCGGCGTACGATGCGTTGACTGGTACCTGGTATCTTCTGTCGATGCCACTCATAAATGTCTTGTGGATATTGCCAAATTCATATCCGTAGATAGAGCGGCACAACCTCTACATTGTTGAACCGTAAAATGTGGTCAATTGATGCGTCGAAACGTAACTACGGTACTCGTCGTAAATACTCTATTAATAATAGAAAGCACAGCTTCTACGACGGGGGACTCATGTCACCAACTCTATGATAGACAAGCTCGACGGCGGGGTACACCATCAGTATACCATCGCCAGATACGTATATGATACGACTTGCCATAGCGCTTCTCTACTTCCTAGAGCACCGATCCGCACCCAATGTACACGTACATACGTGGGTCTTTGGGTCCGTTCGTGTCGTACATACCAGACAACAGACAACACATACGTCAACTACTACGACGGGGCTTCGTCTCGTCAGCTTCATGGTGGCATACTTAATTGATATCATCCAATGAGTAGACATTTTTGTTCGTCTCGTCAGCTCTACGTATGATATAATACGTACGTACCAGGTAGTTGATATAAAATAATACAAGAAATAGACAATTTTTCCAGTTTGTCATCGATTGACTAACCCAACAATTGTTCTGAACGAATCGCGCTGGTTAGGGGCTCCGACCCACTTTAGAATAACAGTTATCGCACCTCGGTCGATGACGTATGGAGGGCGACGACCACGCGTCTGATAACAAATCAGGCCACAAAAACTTTCGATCCCCTACTGTATGATATCATACGCAGTTGATACGCAGTTGATATTACAATAAATTTACCGTTTTCCAAGTTTGATATCGATCGACAAACCCAACGAGAGCATCTGGAACTCTCAACGGATCGCGCTATTTAGGGCCTCCGACCCATCCTAATATCCCAGTTCTCACACCTCGGTCGATGGCATGCAGTGGGCGCCGACCAGGCGTTTGATTAAAAACATCTGGCAGCTGATGTGTTGAAAACAGACGACAAAAAGCTCCGATCCCTCTGATAGGATATTTGGCGGTTGCACGAGGGAGCTCACAAAAGGTGAATTTCGAGTGTGTGAGATGTATTAAAAAAACAAAACTAGTTGATATTAACGACAACTCTATTTTGAAGTTAATTTTTTCGGCCCTGACTCTGCCTATACAACATACTACCTAGTAGATGCAGGGATAGTCATGTGGAAAATACACGTTTTCTTCCAGGAAATTCCTGATCACTGTTGCTCGTCGTAGAATGAAAACAATAACGAACAGCCCGGAATGAAGATACGTATATACACCACAGGAATTCTTCCCCACGGATCGACATGACAAAAGAAACTTCCTGTTTGGTAACACAAGCAAATGAGCTCCCCTAGTAACACCCTTTGCTGTTTTTGGAAGTAGACGCACCATAAATCAAATCTATTCATCGGAGGCTGTCGTCCACGTGCAATTCCGCCTCACAAGCGGCTCCTAGGAGAATGCAGCTCACCCTTCATGCGACTCGCCCAATTCCTCACGGCGCATCGCGCTTGGTGCAAGCAATGTCTGCTTGCTTGGCGAAACCCAACGTGCTGCGTCCCAGCACTGAAACAATTGCGAGGGTCTATAGTCATACGGCTACGGCCGTGCACGCACATGAGTACATTCTCCCCCGCCGCTCCTTGCTGATTTGTCTGGGGCGCATAAAGCCAGCGCACGTCACGAATTTCTGCCCTGGACAACGTCGGGGTCGCGCCACAGCCGGAGACGACAAACGCCCATCCCCTGATCAAACCTTCTTCAGTACATCTTCCACTCAAACAACCCGAGGACCCCAACGGAGTCCACCCGGGTTGATACCGCACCCCAACATAAGGATTCCCTCCTCCAACCGGATCATTGCCGATTTCGCTGTGGGTCATGTAGCCAGCTCGCGGCAGGGGTCGCCCCACTGGACACTGACGGGGTCCCGCCGCAACAGGTGGTGATAGTTTCCCATCTGCGAATCAGAAACCCTTCCACACGTCTACAATCCCAACAACCCCGGGACGAGAACAGGAATGCCCCGGGTCGACAATGCCCCGCATGATGTGCAACCCCCCCCCATCGGATGATTGCTGATTTGTCTGGGGCACATAGAGCCAGCACACGACGAGGGTTGACCCCTGCATAGCGTCGAGGTTCAGACACACCTAGGGACGATACTGTGCCATACCATATATCACAATATCTTCCATATAACTACCTTATAAACTACCCGTAGACTAAAACAGAGTTCCCGCAAGTCGATACCGCCCCGCACAGTGTAGAAGCCCCAATCCCACGAACTAATTGCTGATGTTTCTCTATGGCTTAATGGAGTTAGAGCGAGGCGAGAGTTTCCCCACGGAAAAACGATGAGGTTCCACCGCACCTGGAGACGAGAAAGTCGCGTCCCCGGATCATATATCCTTCCATACCTCTACAACTCCAACAACCCGCGACCAAAACGACACACCCCCCGTATCGATACCGCCCGAAAAAGTGTGGAGACCTCACTCCAGTCGGCGGATTGCTGAGTTGGCTCGGACTCATACGGTCAGCGCGCAGCGAGAGCTGACCCTCGGGACAACGTTAATGT
Organism: Saccharina japonica; assembly: GCA_008828725.1. Taxonomy (NCBI): domain Eukaryota; class Phaeophyceae; order Laminariales; family Laminariaceae; genus Saccharina; species Saccharina japonica. The sequence goes on along the minus strand of MEHQ01004141.1, from coordinate 245,874 downwards.
CCCGCCGCACCTGGAGATGACAAGGTCCCATCCCCCGATAACAACTCCTTCCATACATCTACAACTAGAGCAACCTTCCAAAACCTGGACTTCCCGGGGTCGATACCGCCACGCATGATGGGGAACTCTCTACCCCATGGCTGATTGGAAATTATTCAGGGTCTCATAGAGCTAGCACGCGCTGACAGTTGCCCCTCGGGGTAACGCCGAGGTCCCACGGCAGTTGGGGACGATAAACGTTCAACTCCGAACCTGAATGAAATCCATATATCTATACATTCATAAGCCCTGGGATGAAATGGGTGTTCCCCCGGGTCGATACCGCCGAGCAAAACATCGAAACGACACCTTAACTGACTGATGTATTGTTGGCCTGGGGCTCATGGAGCTAGCGCGCAGTGAAGTTTTGCCCTTGGGACAGCGCCGAGGCCCCGCCCCACCCGCCGATGATAAGGTCCCATCCCATGAGCAAATATCATTGCATCCATTTCAACTGCAACAACGCGTGGACGGAAACAGACACCTCTCAATTTAACGCGGCCCCGCAAGGTGTGGAAACCACAAATCCACGGGCTGATTACTGATTCATTTGGGGGTCTTGGGGACAGCGCGCTGCGAACGTTTCCCCCCGGGACAACATCGCAGTCCAGCCGCACCTAGGGACGCCGGGGTCCTGTTCCCGGATAGGAATTACTTCCATACAACCACAGCTTCTACAGGTAGAGCACAGAAATGGACATTTCCCGGGACGATACCGGCCGGCTCCATGGTTCTTGCATTCCCGTTCAGAGTGGCACATTACAGCATACGACTACCTCGAAATCAGGTACTACATGCAATTTTGGGGAACGCGGGACTAGAGTCACGGCCGGAGCCCTGGCCGTACTGATGGTTCAAGACGAAATATGCAAGTCCAAGATTTAGCCAAGCGCAGCATCATTTCTGTGTTTCCTTGTTAACTCACCGCTAGCCCAACCCCATGCTCCCCTTGCCCTCTATCGCAACGGTGGTGTGCTCTGTGGGGAAACGATATACACAATTAATAGCATACAACTAATAAGATACCCGGGCACTTATCCGAAAACGACCAAAACAACCAGGGCAGGTATACTAAGGGAGGTCAGCGCAAATGCCGTACGAAACACGTTTTTACGAATGTCCAAACCGCTCCGTGCGCTTCCCATATCCCCCGAAGCACCGCCTGCAGTTATTCAACGATTGGTTGAGTATAGGTTGTATATTCTAGATTACCCGCGGGGTACATACCGGTATATGACTAAACCAGCCAGGGCCGGTACACCCGGGTACGCCAGCGTATATTCCCTTCTCCGCAAAACACATACGAAGTATACTCAAACCGCTCGCTGTGATTCCTATATCGCCGGACGCACCGACCCCGACTCAAGGATGGGTTAGGAAAAGGGCATCCCCTATAGGACAACCCTCAGGTATATACGCGAGTACACTCTAACCGACCAGGGTTTGATTCACCTGCACAGGTGGTCGGGATCCCCCCGATGCACAATGCGGGTGCAAAATAATTGTTGCAGAGACATTGAACAATGTAGCACTCCGTTGCGCGTACCGAATTGAGAGGTCGCCGGCACCTTGTGAAGTTTGCTACAGTACATTGTTCAACGTTTCCACCGGGATGTTTTACGCCCACGTTGTGCAACGGGAGGGTCCTAACCACCTGTGCGTGTATGCCATATTATTGTGCCTACAAATCACACAGCCTTGCGAAGACTGGAACAACTCCGTACACACTCCTTGCCACTGTATGTACCCATTTTAATTGCAAGGATATGTTGGGCGTAGATGATAACTGTAGCGCTCTGCATACCTGACTATGGCCCAAACAACCAGCGTTGGTACACCCATTCGAACGCCGGCGAATGCACTCTACTTTACATAAAACTACAGGCTCGTATTTTTAATTTGGAACCTCACATAGTGCGGTTCCTATATCGCCGGGTGCGCCGACTGCAAGTCTTGCATGTCTTGCAACGCTTCGTATACAGAGGGCGCCCGCTCGTAAACAACTCGAGGGTGAGGAATTGCTGCTCGTTTTCTCACGATGAAAACGAAACTCGACCGCACAAACCGTCGGCTACCGTGTGAAGTTTCAAGCTTTGCACGAAGAAGCCTTTGCTCAATGGTGGAAACGAAAGCGACACGTTGAAAATTCTCAAAGAAGCGCGAATTTCCCCGTGCGCTGTACTTCTTCGTGGCTAAACCGACTGTAATTCTAGGCATGCCTCCATGTATTGCTTATGTAGCGGAAATTCCTCCATGCCGCGTTTCTTGTTTCCGCACGTGCACCGATTGCGTGTATCGCAACACGTATCCTGAATTGGTCCTCTGTCGTACGCTTGCCACACCTTTGGGCGCATCGATCGAAAATCTAGGCTAACCATTTACAGTGAGATCTAGACCTAGGGATGCTTCTGTGCGCCCTCTCTATTTCTGGGCGCACTGCTGACTGAATATCTTGCCACGCCTATTTAAAGTTCAATTTCTCCGTGCGTTTCCGGCATCTCTGGGTGTGTCGACTGAAGCTCCCGCCACGCCTTGTATAGCTCGTTGCGAGGCGATCCATCGCGGTCCCCCGCCAACGATTCGGAATCCTGCAACAAACGGACGAGGTGCAAGGTTTCAGCTCAACATGCCGGCAGAAGATACCTTTGTCAGGTACACTACGAAAGCACGACGTAGCATACCAGCGCGTGGCCGAAACGTTCGTTAGACACCCAGGTCATATATAGATACCTAGGTCATGGATTGGATACAAAACCAAATGTCGGCGGGAGGGATAGCAGTCGAACGAAAATGGCCAGTGTTTAGGTTGCGTGTCTGGATTACCTTGCCAGGTTTCTATGAGTCGGTTGTGGGGTGCTAGAGCCTCAAATGTTAAGTGTCACCACCGAAGATGCGGATAAAAATGTTCTGAAGAAACAAACATCGAGGAGGTCTACGCTGCTCCCAACAGTGGACTCTGGTAAATATCGTGAGCTATAAATGCCCGATACACTGTAAAAAGGGCCGTCAAATACAAACATGCAATACACATCGGATACGAAGGTATTGGGTAGCTCCTCACTATCAAACAGGCCTGCAAATACGAAAGTGAAACGCCGATCAGACACAAGGATATCGAGTAGGCCGTACGTTCAGGAGCCCTGCCAGTGCTAAGCAACAGACGACTGTCTTTTAAGCCGTACAGTACCAGGATAATTAGACAGCCGTAGCGCAAATGAAGACAATTTCCACTACTCCGGGAAAACGCGACACGGACCACAGTCCGTACAGTAGCAGGGTTCGCTTACCTGCTGGACTTTTAGTCAAAGCCGATAGTTGGGGAAAGGTAGTAAAAGTACTGTATTCGTGCAGGTCTTCAAGTGAGAAGCCTCGATGTATAGGTGTAACCCTATCCATCATACTGTAATAGCAAGCGTGTTTACAATAGTTACGTACCTGGAGTAAGCACACGAAGACCGCCTTGAAAGCGTACAGCAGCATCTCCAAAGTGGCGAAGATGGCGGCCACAGTGAACACTGAGACAATGTCCGTCACTCTCAGCGGAGGCGACCCCGACCACATGCCCGCCACAGCAACGCATAAGACGGCGAGGCAAGGTAGCACCGAAAATACCACGCACAAAAAGAACAATACCGCGAATACCCTTGCATCATTGGTCAAAAGGGTCCCGCCATGTGCGCGGTACATCGCCTTGGCACGACGCACACCTGATGGATGATTGGTCAAAGGGGACACAGGAGAGCAAGGGTTTCGTCATTCCGGAGAGTATCATGACTCACCCCACGGTAGGGGCGCAGAGGAATTTTCTGAGCTCCTCACATCAGGAGCTCAATATCTCACCCGAAACATGACTTCGGAAGCATTCCTTCGCGCAGCCCTACCAAACCTCCCAATGCGGTAGTCCAAACACAAACATACCGGTAAAATGATAATTGTATCCGGTGGTTACTCGCGTGAGGAGCTCAACCGGTCAGAAAGTATTAAGCCTAAAAGTGGTACCCCTACCGTGGGATTGCTCTCATATGTAGGTGTTTAATGCGGTCCAGATAAGCGACATTCACGTGCTGTTCCTCGGTGTGATGTGCAGTGTGTTCGTCAGACCGGAGGGCTGTACCTGTACACGTGACATTCAAGACCTTCACCAGGTTCCAGCCGTACATACACGGCCGTGCTTGTTTCCAAGATCAATCCCCAATTTTTGAATAGAACGTATCATTCACATTGTATTAAGCGTTTACTGTTATTTGGAAAACCCATAAGACTGCCTATCGTCAATTGACACATTCCATATCAATTTCAAGTATAAAGTTTTTTTATGAAGTTCAATTTTAATCCCGATCTCACATGCAATAAAATTGTCAACTTCAAAATTGAAGCTAGTTTCAAATTCGAAAACATAGAGTGGGGGGAATGGAAGGAAGGTGGGTGTCGTGGCTTCTTACCCTCTTCTGGTGTATGGGGAAAAAAAACAATTGCCTAGACTAGTCAATTACATCGAAGCCCGTTTCCAACCGTACACCATAATATTGAAGCCCTGTCGAGTGCGAAAGGTCGTCCCTCATCTCGAAATGTGATGGAAGCGCCTCATAATGTCGAAACGCGCGACAGGCTAATGGCATACTGTTGGAATATACTACGTGGCCATTTATCTCCATTATTACTCTATTACGAACGAAGGTCACACACAATAGACAAGTGCTGCGATAGAGGTAGTCCCAGTGACACTTTTTGGCTGAATTTATTTTCTGAGTGACGGGTCTCCTTAACCCAAATTCGTCGGAATTGGGGTCTTGAGCCGAAACATTTCTCGTTAAACTAAAGGCCACGGGATGGTTCATCGGGTATGATACATATATAGCAGTTTTGTTTTTGTTTTTCATTTTAAAACAGAACAGTCTTCGGGTAAGGTGTAGAGCTTCTAAAGTGACCATGCCATCCTCAGAAGGCAATAACATGCTGCACCTGTATACAGGCTACCGTAGCATGCGTCAATAAGCTCTTCAGACTGAGGAATGCTTTGACACGTGATACGATAAGCGATGTCTTATAGCTCGTTTCAGGCTATATGGGCTACTACTATTAATAGCAAGTGTTTCTCACCAGCGAAAACGCGTCCCAAGTGAGGCATTGCCCATCGACGCTGGTTATATCTACGGTGTTTTACACCACTCGCTATTGTTCGATATCCGCCTACCGTAGGCCGGATGCCGTTGTTGATCGGGCTTCACTTTGGCCTGATTTGTCAATTTTCAAGGATTAAGGGTTAGGGTAGGGCCCAAATCGCCTCGAGAGAGAGGCCTCAGAAAATACAATTATGATAGTAGGCGAATGCGGATCGTAGCAAGCAAAATATTTAGAAGAGCGGCTAGACTAAAGCTAGGGTGGATCACACCTTTTCTCGGAAAATAAATCTGAAGGAGCCAGAGGCCCAGGTACCGTACTAAGATATATTGGGCTATCCATCTCAAACGTACCTTCCGCGAAGCTAGTCCGGTATATGCTGACGCAAAGAAGAGGCTGCAGCAGCACATAGCTCACGGCGAACCTCACGCCGAGCATGAGGATATCGACCACCCAGAACGCGTTCAAAAAGTGAGCAACCACGAACCGTAATGGCCTGGAGAGGCAATCGATGGCGGCAAGCTTGCACAAGGACCTGGCCACGGACCGAGACATGTCGAGAGGCAAGAGGTTGCGTCAGACTCACTCTACGTATGATATGGGGTACGTAGCACATTTCGGCAAACGTAATGCAGACTGGACTGTGACGGGCCTCCTCAATAATGGGATCGGTACTTCATATCGATATCGTCGGCATCCCGCCCGTGTTTCAAAATGGTACTCGGTGATGGAGTAAAGAGTCCAGATTTTCTCATAATCAGTTCTGGGGTGCGGTATATATAATTGATATATATTTGGTGTGTTTGGTGCACCTTTTTCGAAGCACGCGTTGTGCTGCGAGGGGCACCATAGTCGCATACACACACCTACGGCGCGCACGAGTGGCGTTGAAAAGCAATGCGGTTCATTTATAACTACGTCGTATAGCAAAACATCACGACTCGTGGTACTACGTTAACTGACCTTTTGTCACGTCCAAACAAATAGGTCACGTGTTTTGGGTCACGGGTCGTGATGTCATTCTTTCTTGAAACAATATGGTTAAATGACTGGCATGTAGTGACCACGCCCTCTCTTGAAGACCTTGGCGACGACATAGAATCCGCTAAAGTAGCTTCTACATACTTTATTCGCACCACATTGGAGCTCCATCAAACTCTCGCTATATGCGCAAATAACCCCCCCCCCCTGGATGATTGTGGTTTGAAGCAAGTGATGCGTACTACAGCAACAGCCCCCCCGACAGCGGGCGTATGTTCCCAATATAGGTCGCACGAAACTTGTACATTGGTCGAGGTAGAAGAACCAGTCAAACCCACGGGTACGGCAACCCCCGGTGACTCTAGATAAAGGGCAAACCTTAGGATATCTGCCGGCCCTGCCACACGGACACTTACCCCAGGGAAGAATGCGTTACCCGGCGACACGACTGCCACGCGGTCACATCGTTGTCTGTCGAGGACCACCGTGACGCCACAAAGTCTGCAACAGTAGCCGCCACCACGTTCGCGCCCACATCGGAGCTCCACGATATGCTCGCCGCCCAGAGCGCCATCAACACAATATTCGAGCTGCTGCTAATACTATTTTTGCACTCGGGAACCCTGTTCCCGCTGCACTCACACGACAGGGCCGTTATCACCCACGGGCCATTGCAGTCGACACTTTCGTAGGTGGTGCTGCTGTCGGGAGAACCAGGGGAGGTCGCTAACGCGACCATCGAGCCGACATAAGCGAAGATGCCCACGGCGAACCACAGGTACCGGAAAACTGTAACCCAGAAGACCCAGCTGATGATTCCCGTAGTGGATGTGATAGCCAGAGATGCAACCTGGGAGTAGGTATACGTAAACACCCAGTGAGACACAGAAGGAGCGTGCTGAAGAAAACATTTGATAATACATTGAAGGCAGGATGCCAGCTGCAAACCATGCGACACCTGGGCTTGTACGGGAGCGCCGATGTGATATATAGGGGGCGTGCTGAAGCGAGTATATATTTGTTGAGGGCAGGGTGGCGAATGAACCCAGACACGACCCAAGCACAGGAGTAGACCGTGTGACACAGAGGTGGTTTCACTTTGGTCGGGCCACGAGAGACAATATCACATGTCATGCAGCCCCGAATAGCTAGTTCGAGAGTGCAGCATTTGATTGTTGTCGGAGTGGAGATGGCGCCCAGGGGCGCGACTATGGGCCTGCGGAAGCACTGGTGTGTTAGGGGGTGTCGTGCTGAAACGAATAGTGTTGGTGTCGTGTTCAGGTTAACTCGTTGCCAAATCGAGTGCGCAGTTACAGAACAGACACATGAAAAACCTCTGTAGTGGACGACTACACCAGGAAACAAAGAACAGGTGGAACGCATGAATTGGCCAACGACACGCAATGAACAATATCTGCACCACGAATATCCTGCTTATCGATGCATCACACCAGTACGTGGGTCATATTGTCGTCTCGATGGGGGTATCTACTCGCCTACCAAGTAAATGATCCTTTTTAACCAACAAAATATACCAGGTGTAACTTTCAGAGTTTTGTTGAGGCTTGGCATTCATCCACGGGGCGGATACCTCTCCACAAGCTACTACAGTTGTACAGCGGGTCTGGGGAATCAACCGTCGGGGACTAAGCAGGGTAAAAATTCACTTCTGACCAACACAGCTCACCTTGAGACTTGCCATTGACAAGTGTACCCGGTTTAGGCGCAATACGCAGCAGGAGATCACAGCGCAAACGACGGGGAGGATCGTTGCTAACGGTTTCATGTCAGAGTGCGGCACTCGAAATAGTACCACCGTCAGCACCAACACGTAGACCCCCATGAATACCTGCCGGAAAACAACGATCTCGCGAAGGTCAGTGTCAGGCATTGTACCTACCCACCAGCACCCATATAGTATATGCCCGCCAGCACGGAGCGGCCAATATAAGGATTATTTCAAGGGCAGCGGCCAAAAACAGGTACACCTGGTCCGTTCGGGGCCAAAAAGAGGTACATACTAAAATCAAGTTTAAAACGCACCCCACGAACCTGCCGTTCCTTGCAACGCAAAGTAGAGTTTTTTCATGTTATTCGTGCTCGCCCGGTGGCTACGTATACGTGTAGCTGCTATTAATAGTACGAGGAACGAACGCCTGCTGCTGTGTTCTCCCTTCTCAGCTTGCGACACCCCTGGTATTCCAAGTCAACCACAACCCCGAAGGGGAGCCTTCTATCTCGTATTATTTCGGCGGAGGTGTGCAGGCAGATATGTGTGTGTGTCGCTCGAGTGGCGTGTAGTGCGAGGTGCGAAGGGAGAAGGGGGTCTCCGCGTACGTCGGCATTTGTATAGGGGACATAGGGTGGAACTATGAAGGGCCTCTGGTTGGCTTAAAAACGACAAAAAAAGGTGAAAGTCAAGCAGAGTAGACAAAATCAGGTATACCTGGCATTTAAAGAGACAAAAACCGGTACAACGAGTTTTGGACCAATCGCAGGGCACGTGGAGTGCGTTTTTTACTTGATTTTAAGTATGTACCTGTTTTTGGCCGCAAACGGACCAGGTATACCTTTTTTTGGCCGCTGCCCTTACTTCAGACCTGATTATGGCAACAACCTTATACGACGTTGATATTAGGGTGCAGTGTAGCGCTCGTCGCTAAGCACGACTTCTTGATCGAAAATTCGCAGCGTCCCCGAAAAGTAAGACTAGCATTCTTACTAAAATAGACTATTCATGTTTGCCGCTAAAAGCAAGCACTCACTTCAAGTTATTACTGTAGATCATTGCCATCTTCTCGGTCTGACAAGATATACACATATATACATATATCCATGGCAGGCAACCCGACAACCTACACCGGAATGGGAGTCATATACCGGGTTGGGAGCAGCCGACGCGACAATACTGCTGTTGCTAGGTGTTTCTCGTGTACAGGATCTAACTCTCTAACAGGAATTGTCCCCACCTGCAGGGGCGTCATGTAACGGCTCAAGAATAGAAGACCGAACGACGTGGTGAACACCGACGTAGCAACCAGGAGACACGTCATAAACACCCATGGCGGGCTGTCGGATGTGTCCCACCCCGTTGGCTCCAAGATAGGCCCCAGTACCGTCAGCGCACTTGGGAAGAAAAACACCGCCTGTAATTGGGGTAGGTGTGTGGGGGGGATAGTGTCGTGACTGGATAGGCAGGGATGCTTGACAACGGCAATACGCGATGGATGCTGGCGAGATGAAAAACAGCCGTTCAGGCAGGCTGTGAAAAACAATACAGTTTAGTTTCAGTCTTTCTTGTTAACCTCTCTTGACTCTCCGCAAACTCCACTGTGCTACTGTCTCCTAAACACTAATTAATGCATTCAATTCATACGAGCATGTACCAGGTAATACTCAAACAAATTTTCACGCGTGCTATGATAGAGGTATAATGTATACCAGGTACCGTTTTTTGGCTGAAACGTTTTCTGAACGATCTATTAAAGTATTAAAGGCTCCTTAACCCAAAACCGTCGGACTTTCATGCCTGTGTCGCTTGTGTTGCAGTATTGTTCGGAGTATATTTGGGCCATGAGGTTGTTCATCGGGCGTAGCACTCGTACACTAGTTTCCTCGTAACTCATTTTTTTCCGTGGGGTGTGGAGCTCATCAAGTATGGGGCTCAGAAATAAAAACATGGCGCACCTCTGTCGTAACATGCGTCTGCTGTATATACAGTATACCTGGTATTTGATAGCTTTAATAGACGGGGATCGTCTATTCACACTCTACAGGAATCCCATGTAGTAGTGTGCCTTCGGAAAGGCCAGGCTGGCGAACTATAAATAGAGAGTCCGGTAGGACCTTCCAGGGGTCTGGCATTCCTTGCTTGAGGGCTAGGAAACCTTTCTGAGTGGGATCAAGGTGCCAGCCGAATGGTGCTACGGTAGGGGGGTCATGTATAGGTGCTTGCTTTCCACCTGCACAGAGCCACTCGGCCGAGTGGCTGCTTTACTGCGTTGTACTCATAACCGCGTTTTACTTTTTTGGTTGTTCTATATGCACCGCCATTGCAGGTTTTGTTTCGCAACGCCAAAACAACATGTTTATTAAGGTCCGATTTTGAGTTAGATTCGGAGCCACTCGTCCGAGTGGCCAAAATCCGGTAGTGAAATGTGGGTACCCCCCCTATGGAAGCACCAGTCAGCCCTAAACCCAAACCATGACCCCAACACGGACCCGAAGCGGGCCAGAAACAGGCCAGAAACGCGGCTGCACGCCGCGATTATTTTTTTTCAAAGATTCCGAACTTGGGGCCACGGTTTGCCTCCTCCTAGTTCGTCAAGGGGGTGGCATAGGCGATAATCAGTGCCGAATACAGCAACGGCCGAAGCGTGCCTAAGGGGCAATACAATTTCGGAAGATAGGTGTTTGAGTTTTAATGCGAGCAGTCCTACGGCAGGGACGAAACATGATCGTACGCGTACTGCTGGGCGCCTACGATGCTCCTAGACGGCAGAATCACCAAATGTAGCATTGTTTAGTCGCTACCTTCAAACAGTTCCCAAAGGCATATATATATACGCACGCACGACGCGGTCTGGGTTGGTGTGCCACCTCCCAACGTACCCTAGACCCTAGACCCTTGTCTTTCAGGCCTGCCCGAAACAATGCCTGAAATATCTTTGTAGAAGTAGGCGTGTCTGGACTGATGTTTGCGTATCCTTCGCCAGACATGCGTCAGGACGTCTAAAACCAATTCCAGCCACTTTCAGCAACTCAAAACCAACGCAGTTTGTTCTGAAGTTATACCGTCAGTGGAAAGAGCACATCAAATTGAGAGCTGAAAACAGTCATTAACTACTGCTGTACCTTTTTTCTGAAACAGGCGTGCATGAACCACAGCTGTTTTATGTTCAGGCAATCTGCCTCTTTAACCAACAAAACGAACGTACTGCTGTAATATTGGATATGGTCTCAGGTTCGTTTCGGGCATTGTTGTAAAGTGAAGACACCATTAGGCATTCAGGCATTTGACTGAATTTGTCTGAACCTTATTATTTGATGCCTTCATCGTGCATACCTGAAAGGCGAGGGCCTACTCGACATCCGCTCGAGGTAAATATGTAGGGTGTAAAAGCAAGCAACCCACGCGGGTTTGCTGTCTTTCCCTGTTCGCCATTGTTGAGGCTGTAAGTGTGGCCACAACCAGTCGTCACGCTTTTAAATAGTCCGCTCTTCAGTACGAGGTTGCTTTTAATCAGGCTGTTCTTGTCTTAAATAGAGCTGTCAGCTGCCTCACTTCCCCGGCTGGCTTTTTAGTTGGGAAGGAAGAAAGTCAATACATTGGCTTACTGTTCTGTATGCTATACAACAACGTAGGGACGGTGGTGGTGATGTTGGTAGTATCTCTACATGTTGTAGCCTGCAATAACTTGGGATTCGTGAGGGAATTTGCTGCCGGGCGCCTACCGGCAGAGCGCTGAGGTATTTCGGCTCCAGATTTCGCCCTGGGTTTGGGGGCTAGGGTGCACGAAGGGCAAAACAGGCCATCTAGCGCCGAGCTGGCCCGCCGTCGTCCGGGCACGAATGGTGCCCTTCACTGCTCTGCTGCCGTTCGATTCACTCGCTCATCAATAAAATAACAAAACATTCAAACACACCCATATGTATTTTTTGAATGCTTAATTATCATAAAGTACTTACTGGTAACTCCGAAATCCCTAGGATACGTAGAAGACCGCACTCCAATACCTGGACAAGCCGACTCAAAAACAAATAAATACGTAGTCGGGCCTTGTACACTCTATGCAGTCAGCCAACTCACAGCCCTAATCCCACTCTCACCCCTGTACTACTTTACTGTACGTAATCAGCACTATCAATATACATACTTCGAAGCGAACTGTCGTTCGATGTTTGTTTTAGAACTACTTGGGGGGAGAGGACTTGGCGCTTGCAGCAGAGCAGGTGGCAGGATAGTAGGTGCTGGGGGAGTATTTGAATAGGTAAGTAGGGGTAGTATATCAAAAGAGCTAGAAATGGTTGCAGCAGAGACGTTCATAACGGAAGTTACGTGTTTTGTCTAGTTTTGTCAAGTATTCAGATATTCTTCTCCTTCAGTCGCTAAATTAAATAATTATACCCCCCCATACCATGAACAACCCACCTAAACCATATATATATAATGTATCACCCATTGCCGAGATACGTTTTGATATCTTCCATCTGGTATTATATGTTGTGACAGCTACTCGTGCGTATTATGTCTGAAGTGATTGTATGATATTCATAGATTCCCTATAATGTTGATGGTATGATTGAACAAGCGCTATACATTGCCATATGGCAAATACGAATAATATCTACTGTTTATAACGTACAGCTGTACGGTAGAACCCAACCGACGGCACCCACCGTCAGTTTGAACAGGACAGATCCGGGTCGGCCTGGAATCGCGATGTCAAGCACGGACGAGGTAGGCACCAACGACCTTTTACCTATGGGGAATATTCCAGTAAGTTTCTCAAGTACAACCTTCCATCGTGGGGGTGTGTAGCTACCAAATGTTGGTTGTAGTCGATCTCTTCGGTTGCACGCAATGTGTACTCTACGTGCCGTACACAGTTTTGTGCGGGCATGTAAGTATCACTGTAGAGTTCGTACTGTACTGTCATTCGAAGTATTCATCAAACTTCAAAACAGCACATACCGTACATTTCTGGACAGAGTTGTGTCATGCAGCAACACCTCAGTTGCTAGGCAGCACACTGGCAACCCTGGCGTCTCCTCTGTAGTTTAGTATGTAGTACTGCAGTACTACCAGTGTAGAAGTACTGCCAGTACCTCGTATACCGGACCAGGGCTCAGCCCCCGCCCAACGCTGTTGTTTATCATTCAATGTTGTTCTCCCAACATCAAGCAAGCGGTTTGGTCTCTATACGTCTACGGTGCGCAACAACAGCAGTAGCACAGCAGCAGCAGGGATGAAACACAGGCCCGCCAACACGAAACACATACCCGGAGCAAGGCATGAACCTCGACTGGGGCACCAGTGTTGACCAACCTTGACCAGAGCCTGTGTGCGAAAATGTTCCAGTACAATATGGTGTTCTAGCCCACGATTCTTACTCCACTTTTTCAAAATCAGTTTAGCATACAAAATGCCTTACGTACGTACAGCAGGACAGACGGAGCAGAAGCGCCCCCACGCCACGTTACCGGGTTGTGGGTTACAGGGTACGTGCTGTAGGGCAGCATACACTTGATTTGCGTGAGACGGCACTACTACAACGTCTAACTGCGTATTATGCTGTGTGTGGTATGTGTTGTAGACTTACCGCCAGAAAGGTGATTGCCACATTTATGGTGAACGCCACAGCCCATGCCTTATCTGTCATTTCGTCAAGACGAGTATTGTGCTCTGCTGCTGGTGCTCTCAGTAGTCCACGTCCTCCATCATCACCAGTTCTCAGAGGCAGGGGCTTGATTGCATCGTGGCCGTTCCCTGATTCGGACAGTGGATTTTCCTCCCTCACGGTGAGGCGCTGTGTTTGAGATATCGAGTCCACTGATATACCTCTCATGCTGGGTCTAGGGTCGTTATGCTGTGATCTGTGATCTGTGAGCTGTGAGCTGCGAGGTACCAGGTAGGTGTATATCAGTGTTCGGTGTGTATACTGGCATGTTGGTATATACAGTAGTACCGTATGTGAGAGCGCGGGGATACAAAACTGACTACGTTCGCTCGTGATTTTGTCGTTTTGTCACACGGTTGGTTGCTAAAAATTGGCTAAAGAAACTATTTTTCTCGTAAAATAATGACCGTCTATAAAGACTATCGTCAACAGAGCTACTTCATCCTCGGGCTATCTACAGTAGTGTATGTGCTGCTACAGTAGGCAACATATCACGATGAAGCAGGTATTAAACCATTGCGCGTGCGTGGGTCCCTATAATACTTCCGCCATTTCATTGTTTGGTCGTCTCTGTCATGATTGTTTATACAACGGGGCCCATGAGGCATTCCCTTCCACGTTTTTCCCAGAATAACAAAACGGACATTTATTTGGGGTACTTAACTTGGCTCCTGCAATCTCTCCTGACCAGGGTGGGTAAACCCTCCTGACCAAGGAGGTAAGCTATATCAGGGTATTTAATGGGAGTAAAAGATGTGAACAGTCATGTCACAAAGCTTACACCTAGGGCCAAATCCTATGATCAACAGTCTAATTATTCCCTAAAACTATGAAAGAATGTTCGGATGTCCAGACGATTCGTATGGGCTTACGAAGCCTCGATGCTACTGCTTATCTGATCTATCAAGAAAAACTCAGGAATCGATAGTGAGCTTAGGATGACACAAAGCGTTGGGGCTGTACGGTTCTCTCTCAACCACTCTATATCCCTAGAGCACCTCATGGCATCCACATTTATTTTATTTTACTCAGGAAGACTGGGTGCCACAAACTGTGGAACAATAGGCGTAACGTCACGTTCCGTGGCGCCAAGCCGTCAACCTCGCACTGAGCTCCCGACATGTTCCTCGAGGCGCTTTCCGCGGGATGAGGCAGGGTCTTACTGGTTGTACTACGGTTCGGATATATAATCAGACTGCCAGCGTGGCGTGCAGCAGGATCACACCACGACCTTGTATGGAACATAAAACAACATCATACATGCACAGGACATCCGCAGAAGCAGAACATCGGGTCTTATGCCGCGACGATTCGTGACCGTGACACAATACCGGAGCTGTCGTAACAGAAATTTGGGCGGCCTTGTTGCTGTCTTTCGATTATTAGGAATTTCAATTGTGGCTGCTGATTGCGGTTGGCCAAATACATGCCAGAGGCCGCTGGCTCTTTCTAGAAGGTCGGCGCTGAATAAGTTGTGAAGCCATCGAGGTTCCGTCTCACTTGGGTAGGATGGGGTTCGACGCGTGCATTGATAGAGGTGGCAATTACGATAGGCTGAAATGTTTTCCCGGCGATCGGGCTCCGTGACAGAAAAGCTTCGGTCTTACATTAGAGTTTTGCAATATATTTCATTTCAAAATGTGGCCGAGGGATTGTCCGTCGGCTACAGTAGTACTTTTAGTGTATTCGAAATTTATTGTTAGGTGGGGTATATAGCTCCTCATGCGACTACCCTCAGAAAAACACGGTGGACCTCTACCGTAGAATGTCTTGTCCCATGCCTTCATCCGAAATCCCTCTATATCTCGACAAGTAGTCGAAATGGGAACGGTACGGTACGGGAACGGGAAACCACGTCATATTTCGTTCCCAACCGCCATTTCCCGATCGGTACCGCTGTTAAGTGTTTTTTACGAGCTCCGCAATCCAGCGATGAGCTGTCGTATTTCCGTCTCCGACTCTTTCCCATCCCACTGTCTGCCCATTCCCCACTATTGATATACCGCTGTCGGCTCTGTCCTGACTGTTCCCATGTTGCTGTCTGCTCAGATATTCCCGTCCCATCCCGTCGTTGGAACACAGCTTCTCCCATTCCGCATCACAATATGAATGGGTTGAGGCCGATAGTCCCATTTCATCACCGACAACTTTCTCGTGCTCTCACGGAATGGCCATGGGTGCAACTGCAGAGTGGAACTTTAGGCATGAAATAGCAGAATATGCATACATGCAGCAGTACATACAATACTACGAGTAGAGACTGTAGACTGCAGAAATTCGTATTCAATTTGAACCTATTTGATTATATTTTCCGCCCCCGATTCATAGAAATTAACCCGGTCGCCCCGGTGGGCTAGCAGGTAACCACGAAGCCTGTAAGCGTCGAGAAAGCGAGTTCGAGCCCCGCCGAGTGCATGCTCTTAGGCACTATTTCTCGCAAAATATCTTAGGAGAAAGCGCGAGAGCGTGAGTTAGCAAAATTCGATGAAAGTCGACGAGCGTTGGGAAGGCTGAACCCTCTGCGCGATAAAAATGAAGGCAAGAACCGTAGTGGGGGAGGAGGGAGAGGAGCCTACTTTGTGACCCCGGATCCGAGTTACGACTAGAGAGGGAGAGACAGAAGTGCGAAGATAATAAATGGGATGGAAAAAAAAAAACTAGAAATTTAAACTCGATATCAGTCACCAATCCACCAAACTCACACCTGAATTTATAGACAACGTTATGAAAGCAACGGCCACACGTTTGAAAAATATATCAAAGAGGTAGACACCACCCACCAGGCGCAAACATAGGAAATGGCACGGATGGACGTTCTGGAATTGAATGATACCGGCGGCTTTGCTTCGGCGCCTCAAACAGAGCCCAGCAAGAAACCAAAGTTCCCGCACATGACATGTCGGAAATGAAACGAGTTGCGAAACAAACAAAGGTATATACAGTAAACGATGGAGACTTGGCATCCTTCGCTCGTTTCAGCCGTTGTCTCCAATCCGCGTTCCCAAGTGTGTCCCCAACCATTCCGGACTATGTTTCCCGAGCTTATTCAAGACCGATTTTCCGACCTATTATTCCTGACAGCCCCCGACCGCTTCCCATCCATCCAAGAAATCGTGTAGTCCTATACCATCCCGACTCTGCTCCCTTCCGGATTCCCGACTTTTTCTCAGCCCGTCCACAGGTCATGCCCCGCCCCCTGCCGTACCGACCAAATCTCGCGTATTTCCGTCCCATTCCGTCAGCAATACTTCCCACGGCCACGAATTCCCTCAAAATATCTGCTAGTTGCTAGATTACCTACCTGGAGACCCATGCCATGAGATAAAACATGGTTCTAGACAGCCGCTCGAGAAAACGAAGGTCTAGTTGAACGCCTTTGCAGAATATTTACCAGAATATAATATAGTTAGGCGTTTTGTGTCTCTTCGCCAAATAAGAAAATTGCCTTTTCTGTACGATTTCCTGCCCAAATCGGGGAGAACACGAGACGCGAGCCCTGGCGAAAATAAGAGACGCCTAACCGGTGTCGGGTACTGTGTTCGCAGATTGTTCAACGTGAAGCTAATATGGTCCCGTAATTTTTACCCAATTATTGTGCATCACTATACCCAGTGTCGGCTCTTATTATGTATTCCAGAGAGAGACAAAGATAGGTACAAAGCATGCGGCCACAGACTGCGAGACAGATAAGACAAGCCATGATTTATCCTAGATATATACTAATTGTGTATTCACAGATTGCTGTAAGACAGAAAAAAACAAACATAAAAGCGAGAATGCATCAAGACAAAACAAATGCCCCGGAGTAGGAGAACGTCTCAAAACTAACCCAGACACAAAATATGACAAGGAGACAACAAAGCCAACATGATTAGAGGTTTGAAACGACGCATGATACGAAGTACCAAAAATACCACAACATACAATTTAGCCCTTCAACTGCTCGTGCTCACATGTTAACGGTTTTCCCATGTTCATGAAAAAAGGTTGCAGAACTAGCCGAAGCTCACGCATTTCGTCTCCCCGGACTCGGAAAATATATACGGTAATCATCCCCCCAAATTTCGTTTCGAGTGCACATAATATATATAAACATATTAACGTACTTATATGAATAACTCATATCCACCTTCTCGCGGTGTAATGACTTGTTTACACCCGATCACCCCGGTGGTCTAGCAGGAACCCACGAAGTCTGTTAAGTTTGAGATCGAGGCTTCGAATCTTCCTGGAGATTTATGTTCTCAACATGACACCGAAACTGTCGAGAGCGTCTATTATAGCGTTGGTAGGCACAATTCGACGAGAGTCGACGAGAGAAGAAAGTGCTGCCATTTAAAGGAGAAGAGCCTGCAGAGTGACCTCGGATCTGAGTTACGACTAAAAGGGGAGAGAGGACAGAAGGGCCGAGATGATAAAAAGGATAAAATATTAACAACAAACAAACAAGATACACACAAACAAACAAACAAACATAGCAGAAGAAACCTGACTGACGCGAGAAAAAAATAAATACATAATATACCATTGTTGCACTGAAATGGGAAGCGCAGAAAAGCGTAAACCTAGGTTGCCCAATTGAAAAAACAAACCCATTTCACAAGAGTAGGGGGCGTTTTTGTGTTAGCATATGGACGTTGAGATCCATACGTATCTATTGTGATGTGCAGTCACTACGCACTGATACGAGTATATGAGCATCTTAGTCTAGATATTCGGGTTATTGCAATATGCGGATAGATTACGAGTTTGTCTTACTCGTAGTGCGCCACATTGTTTGTCCCAAGCATCTTCATCAGGAACGATGATGAGAACGTTGCTAGAACGTTACTATAACGTTGTAGATGATTTTATAGGGAACAGTACCAACTAGGGTAGAATGTAACTGCCCGTAGCATGGGCATTGTGCCGGGATGATCAGGTGCAGGCACCGCCCACCTCGGTCACTCCACTCAACTCTACTCTACTCCGCTCCTCTCTTGTCTCTTCTCCTCTTCTCTTCTTTCCTTTCCATTGATCTCCCTGAGATTAATCTTCTTTCCAATATGGCCAAATAAGCGCCTTTTCAAACCATGACTGAGGTCCGCCGACGGACTGGCGAGGATGATGACCATTATCGTGCAGGTGTTTGGGGAGTTTGGGCTGATGGTGTCGGAGAAGAAGACGGAGACTCTCCTGATGCGCGTGAAGGAGAAGCAGCCAACACCGCCCCCGCCACCGCTGATCAAAGAAGCAGCGGGGCAGAAATACACCCAAACCCTCGAGTTCCGGTACCTGGGCGGCCTCGTCAACGAACATGGCGACCTCACCCGGGAGATCAACTTCAGGAGCAGAGCAGCGTCGGCGTGTGTAAGGAGGTATGGCCCGGAGCTCTTCGATATACCGGGAGAACCGTTTCGACTCAAGGCCCGCCTGCTTCAAGCGGAGGCGATGAAGGCACTGCTGTACGGTTGCATGACATGGGCCCCACGTCGCGACCACTGCCGACTGCTGCGGACGATACACCACCGGCTGCTGCTGCGAGTTATTGGGTACCAGCGCAAGCAAGGCACCTACCGGCAGCTGTCCTACGCCCAGGCCCTGAAGAGGGTCGGGTGCCAGAGCGTGGAAGCCACTGTCCGGCAGCGGCGCCTGCTGTTCGCGGGGGCCGTGGCAAGGCAGCCAGACGGGCGACTCCCGAAACGACTGATGTTCGGGGAGCTGGTGGGGGGGAAGGACCCGGGCGCGGGGTGCCCGGAGCGGAACTGGCAGACGTGCCTGAAGGACGACTTCAAAGCGTTCGGAGCTACGCACGGCTCTACGGACGACCAGAGACGTGTCTTCGGAATCCCGAATTCAGTTTGGGCGGAAGAAGCGAAGGTGAAGGGAGGAAGGCAGTGGTACAAGGGAGTGCTGCAGGGAGCTGAGAGGTTTATGACCTCCTGGCACAAGGACGAAGAGGAGGCTAGCCGGAAACGAGCGACCAAGCGAGAAAAAGAGCGCAGCAACAATAAAGAGACACCAAGAACCAACGGGACGGGAGGGGTGCGGAAGAAGGGCGAATCGGCGAGGGAAGGAAACAAGCGAGAAATGGCGGACCGAGTGGCGCGATATGTGCCGGATTGACTCTCCTGGACTGTTTGTTTGTTTGTTTGTTTTGTTTTTTTTCCCCTCCCCCCCACCGCCTCACCATTGCACCACCCCCTCGGGATGACGTGTCAATGTGTTGTCTCTGCGGTCTTGTTTGTTCGAGTGTTTGCTTGTACTTTTGGCTTGTCTGTTTGTCTTTGTCATTGTCTTTTTCCCTTCGTTGTTTTTGACCTTTTGCAGTTACACTGCTCGCAGGCCGGGGGTACATCAGTCACACGGGACCATAGTTCCCTTCCCCGTATCATGTCTGCGTTTATAATCGGGGTGGAGAACTCGATTTGTTTGCCTGACCGGCGTGAACCCGGCACGGAACACCCCGGCATTATAGGGGCACCAAGATAGAAGCAGGGGGCGTGTACCCCCGATTGGTGATGTTGACTTTTCCATTTTTATTTTTACCTTCACATAGCGTGTAGAGAAGAGCGGAGGGCTCCAGATTATCTGTTTTTGACTGGCTTTGATCGCTTTGCGGACCCTTCGGGTTCCACGTTTATTTCAGTATACCGTTTTTTGGGTAAGTTAGCCTGTGACCACGGGAATCGACCGTGTCAAGTGTTGGGTTAGTACGGACAGATAGAGGCACTGGATAGAGAGACCGGCACGGTTTTTAATGTGAAGACAACAACAACAACAACAACAACAACAACACAAGTGATCTTCACAGACACTTCGGTGCCACCTCTGCTATCTCTATCCACAGAGACAGAGCCTCGACACACGCGTCATTCTTTCATTTTGGGCCCGAAGAGGTATGGTAACACGCCCGTCATCGGACAATGTCGATCAACAGGTAGCGGAAACCCTGTAGGTCGCGTTAAGTTTTTCGCACAGCCTGAACATGACAATGCTGGGGCCACCATGGTTCCAAAGTAACATAAGAAGTGACAATATTAGTCTTGCAATTCGCTAGAAACCCCCACTAATTATTTTCTCGGGATACTCGAAGTGTCCAAAGCTAAAACTCTCTAGGATTAGAAAACAGGAAACTTCGACAAACCTAGTACCTACAGCATTCTCAGTCTCGCCGCAAGTTCTCGCCGGCGATACGCTATGTTGTCTGTTGAGAAGCCTTGAGACCGGCTTCGATAGTCGCGCCATCACGTGCACGATCACGCGGTTTCATTTGGGCTACACGTAGGTGTGTGTGCGGCTTCCACTTCCTTCAAGCTTTCGCTCGGATCACTGGCCATTGACTGTCCTACGGTATGGCCAATGGACAATGTGCTCCGAGGAACACCAATCGAACGTACTCCACCCGCGCGTCATGTGAACGATACCCAAGGTGCGTGCTACGCGTACACAATCGGACAGGTGTGATCAAGTCGCAATTAATGTTGGAGGACTGTCTGTGATTATTCTTGATTATCCTACTCCATTTTGCAGGTGCGATTGAAGCGTATCGTGAATGCTTGGTTCACCTAAGTAGAAACATCTCATTTCCTCATAAGTCAGACGGTGCTGGTGGAGGTGGATGCTTGCCCGCACGCTTTGGAGAGTTTTTGAGTACACAGCTGAAGGGTGGTACACAGTTTGTAGCGTTAGCGTAGATAAACGTAAACGCATGGCATTTCAATGAACTCGCTGTCCCAATGTAAACACTTCTACGTTTTCTATTTCTAGTTGGTTGGCGTCGCATCTTCACAGCAAGTACGTACTATCGCACTACGCTAATATCTATTGCAGCATTTGCACATCCTCAAACAAGCAGGAGGGTCATCCCGTTTGCGAATCACCTCCAACTTTTTTGCCGGCGGCAAGTACCTTTGCGCAAGTTGGGCTGAACTGCGCCCCAGTTCTATGCGCCTGACTTCAGCTGGGTCTTCACTTATTCCACGACGTGTATCGATGGTACTGGCGGTTTGCGATGCTTAAAACGACCGGACTGTAGCATACCGGTCACACAAGGTATAAATACGAGCTCTCGGCGGCAAATGTAGGAGGCGCGCGCGCTCGTTTGCCAATGTTCCTAGTTGCAACGCCAAGGATGCCGTCTTTAAGGTGCACTTGCTGGAGCAATTTCGAATTGTACATCCGGTGTAAGCGATTGACCTGTCTCGCCGTTCTTAAACGTGGTTAGTTTATCTGTTGGGTATTAGTCGATAATTTGCTATTGGAGTAGTTGATTAAATCGCTATGGCGCCACCGCCTGCCCTCGCGGTATTGCTGGTGAACCATGCCGCCCCCTTGGATGCAATGACCAGCCTTCCTCCATAGCATTATATCCCTCCTGGCATGCGCCGACGCAGGCACACCCACGAAACAACATTCATTTCATCGGGTTGTAGGCTGTAACGGGGTTGTTATAAATTCGAATGCATCTGGTCCGAAACACAAAAACATTTCGTACCACCTCGGTATGGAAGATGTCAATATCGTCTGAGCTGCTATATACAGCTATCATTGCTTCAAGTGCATACTTAGCATTGCATGACTGCAAGAGCTAGCAGGACCGCGTGCGTTTCTGTGGGGTCATACAACCGGTATACGACCGCGGATAAACATTAGTGTAATTGCAGTGCAGCTTCCCAGACCGTAAACGTGTCACTGTTCAACCAAAGGTTCAACAAAGGAGATCGACCCAGAGAGGTATGGGTCAAGCATTAAATCGAGGGCGAATTGGGACTCCGTTGGAGCCGCGTTTCATGTCGTTCCGAGGAGACACTGCATCGCAGCTGCACGACGAGTGTACATGAAGTCGGTCGCCCCAGTAGAGTAGTGGTCAGCTTCAAAGGCTACTATCATGAGTACCCGAGTTCAAATCCCACCGTGGTGAGAGATGTTGACTTTATTTGAACAAATAGAAAGGAACCAATTGCTGAGAGCGCCTTCGTGGCGTGGGTAGATGGAACCCGACTCAAGTCGACGAGGGAAGAAGGTACTGAAAACTTCTGGCGGTAAAAATGCAAGGCCAGAACATTAGTGGGGGAGGAGGGAGAAGAGCCTGCTTTGATACTCCGGATCAGAGTTACGACCATAAAGGAGAGATAAAGGAAGGGCGAAGATAATAAATGGGCTGGAAAAAAACAAACAAACAAAAAAGACATAACCAAACCGTCACTAACTCGCTCGCTAGATGGAGTTCGATATTCAAATAATACAACTCCGGGTAAAACAAACCCGCAACAAACGCCGTGACGGGCCAACTACCGATGTTTTCAGTCCAACGGTTTGGTTTCCAATATACATGGGCAGGTCCACGCGAATATAGAATATACTCGTAGAATACATGCACGACGTCTGCATCTTCGTAGCGACAGTATAGCGCTCTGCGGCATGCATGAAAATGGTGGGCCCGACGATAAATCAGCATGTTGAAACAACCGCAATGCTGTAGGGTGATTATCCAATAGCGTACAGTCTACAAACCCCGTCATGGCGATGATACGTCTGACTCTCTGGCGGGGAACATAAGTATGCGTCTGGATCTGACAACACATCTACTCTAGCATATGCAATCAATTTACTCGACAAACGTGCGGCTGCAGAGCAAAGCGTCAATGCCCACAGCGACGGTACCGCAATCGCCGTCTCTTAAACCGGCAAGGTAAGTTATCGGCGATAAAATCGGGAGTGGGAATGAATCAACGATGCCGAATGTGGTTGGCTGCCGATGATATGCGGTTGACACCTCGAACGTAAGACCGTGAAAATGAAAGTTACCCTAACGACCTAACGACAAACTTTGTTCACGTCAAACCAAGTACCGCTATGACCCGCGGTATATGTTGTTGTATCACCTGCTTACCTCCAATGGGAGCCGAGTTACCCACGAACGAAGCATGTCCGTCGATCGTAAAGTTGCAATTTTGCATATAAATACCACCTGCGAGTACGGAAAATCCAGCAATAATCGACAACAGATAGACGTCGAAGTATACAAAGCTTGTAAAATCTTCTAGAAAGCAAATCCAATTGCCAACGAGCTCTTTATACGTGTGGGGCGGGTTTCTGGGTGTCTTACACACCACGTTGGTCGTCTTCGCGGTTATTCTCTCGCCGTTGAGTTTTCGTACATGATACAACCGGAGTGGCATGTGAGTCCTTTTGTCCGTGGAAGGAGCACGAAGTGTCGCGGTAAATTGTCCAGCATTCCGACATGCTGACTTACATGAAATTAGGGGTAGGGTCCACTGTACCAGCGATTTACTTGTTGAAAGTTGAATACTTTCGCGCTGGTTTGAGCAAAGGGTTGGATAGGTTCGATTTTTCCATGCATACTTGTCAAAACACGAATACTCCGTGTGCGTTCTTACCTCCATTAAAATCAACTATATTTTCGGCGAAGTTGGTGTTTCCGTCCTGTAAACCACACGCTCCCCTGATGTGTACATAGCACCTGTGATACAACACGAAAGCACACATAATTCGTGCCAGAACGCACGTTGACAAGCCCCATGCTATGTCAGAGGTAAGTAGAGGGGGTGGGTTTGGCCAGACTATTCCGTGGCTTGCGGGGTGCCTCAACAGACGAACTCGCCAATTCATTTCCAATCCTGTTTAGGTTTGAAATTTGATTCCTTAGACAATATGCCTACGCAACGTACACTTTGGTGTTTATAGGATTGCGCAAGTTATTGTTACCAGTATGTTATGTGCTCCGTGAGGTAAGTAGAAACATTATTTAGGCAACCATTTTACAATGACGATACCCTGAAACATAGTGCAACCACGAAAAACGAACATCAAGAAAATAGATAAACATGTTGCCCTGGAAGTGCATGCCATTTGCTTTGAAGGCCTTCGTCAGCTTTGTGCAGAGTTGAAACGAACGCCCAAAAGTCAGTTTTATCGTGACATCAATGTCGCGCAAGTTGTTACTCAAAGTCCCATACATTCACTCTGCTTTATTGGGCCCCTTCGCACAAATCCTTCAAGTTGTTTCAGAAGCAATACTATATCTGCAATAGTTTCTACCTTTCATGACTACCTGATGAAAACGATATTTCTCCAGTTCTCGCGCTCAGACCTCGCTGTCAGCAGGTTGATAGAGCGTAGGTCATGGGGAACATGTTTCGCTCAGGAGCCGGAACGATCCGACGCCTTTTGCGTCACGAAACGTGCCTCTTACTCAAAGACGACTCCACATACGTCTGGTACCCAAACAAAACAATAAACAATTGCAGCTGTCCAGCTGTTCGTACTGGTATAACTCAGAGTTTCGACGAGGACGCCGATAGCTAGTAGGCGAACCTACCTGGGCCTCTAGTCCGACCGTCCGTAGCACCCTACGGGATCACACCAGAGTGTAGAAACCAAACATGAGCCTCGAAACGATCAAAACTCTTCCTGGGCACTTTCCTTCCGTATTACAAATAGAGCAATGTACGCCCCCCATTGCAGACCCATAAGCCCCAACACCTCCTCGAGACTACAACGAACAACCCATACGTTAGTCGGGATCAGGTATGAGTACTAGAACTGGAGCTATGCAGTGTTCTGTAAGGAGTACTGATATGTTGTTATTTTACCATAAATAGTATTGCTGCTGTCAAAATGACAGAAAACCGTATACAAAAAACTCAATTATTGTTTGTTTGTTTTGAACGAAGGCGAAGGGGCATACGTACGATAACTGTTATTTTCGCCTTTACAGATATCGTACCGAAACATTTGGACATTTTGTGCCCGTTCTTACCTCCGTACTCAGAGGCTGAATTGTGAGAAAAATAGGTCGTTCCGCTGATGTTAACCGTGTCTTCCTTGCAAATGTACACGGCGCCTGCGCGTACAAAATTTGCACACATATATTCAGAACGCACCCAACATATAAAACGTTTGTCCTCAAGGCATGCCCCATTAGTTGCGTTCACGGGGTATGCCATTCGAAATAATAGCCGCAAGTACAACTGCAAACGAAGAGCATTGATACTACAACTAGAAATATTGAAACAATGCGTGCGCGTCTCCTCCACCTGCTGCCAGCATATGGTTTTGATGTGACCGGTATATTCTTGACTTTGGGACCGCCAAGTAAACACTCGTTAACCCCTGCACACAGCTGGAGAGAACCAGCGCTCGCTTCCACCAAATCAAACGAAACGTTATTTGACGTATGGCACGATAGATAGAGGTGTACTATCGCTGAGTGGTCACGTACGGAGCTCTATAGCTGACCCGAAGACTCGTTTTGGAGGAAATCAAAAGTGCTATTATCATACCCGATGAACGATGCCACGGCCTAAGCATAAGGCGAGATGTTCTACAACACAAGAAAACACAATAAAACACACTATTAATAATAACATTCCGACGATTCAGGGTTGCGAAGCCCCGTCATTAAGAAAACCTTTCAGCCAAAAAGTGCTGCCTCTATCGCAGCACGCGTCCATTCCACATGGCAAACGCCCCCAAATACGTGAAGACACGGTGCATTTTGGGGTGTATGCAGGCAATCGCCATGCTTGAGTAATAAAACCTGCCTTTCTGTTCGGAACGATATTCCCCTACCCTACTCTAGCGAGCACTTCCCTTATAGGGGTGGCGCCTTGCCGTCTGAGCTCCACATATGAGGATAGGAGCGAAACAAAAGTCACTCGAAACACGGCCTCGAGAAATCTTGTTCGCACAACAGAGAAGATGTCAATTAGCTACTGTAGTCTTCGCACCAGTACACGTTGAATAGTAAAGCATCACTCTAACCGGTAGTCAAGGAGGTCAACCGGTCAAAACCTGTCCCCCCGAAAAACTCAACACCCGTACCGTGGGGTGAGTCTATGAATCACCATCCATACACTTTAAACCTTTTATGCGGTTGGGTTTAAACATTACATATTTGTAGTCGTTATCAAGTACCTGGTATGTCGGATACACGGGGGGAAAGGCACTGTTGCTGCGAGAAAATTGAAAAAATATCGGTACCCCTCTGCCATGACTCGAACCTGAAACATATCGCAATAACCATAGGGGAATGTGGTTCCGAACGTGCTGTACTTCGTATCATCTAACAATACAATTAACCACTAAGGAACCAGCTGATGGTGACATTTTGTTGGGAGCTGGTTCCAAAGCTATGACACTACGTCGTGCTTCGTGAGAACAATGTTTAGTCATAACGAGAGTGTAAACACAGGGACAACCGGATTTCTTCTAAGCACACAATCGATTCCACAAGTTCCCTCGGCAATTATTCAAAGCTAAAACAACTCATGCTGTCGGCCTCGTCTCGTCAGGGCCGTGGCCGTGTGGTTTCGCTGCGAACTCGGGCCTCTCTCCGCCTCCGTCTAAAACCAAAAGGAGCCCCGCCCCATATTTGGCAGCGTTCTACAGGAGAGCGGGGGAGGAAGGGGGGATGCATATTTTTATACTACAATAAACTAACATCAAACGTTCTGCTAAACTCGGGACATGTTTTGTTTGAAACAAATGGAGCAACAACAGAAAGTTCAAGAGACTCGCAACATTTGAACAGGTGACTGCAGACTTATGTGTACGATGCGTCAGTCTCTCCTTCTACGGGGGGCGGTGGACATCTGTATGGCGGCCGGATTCCTCGTATATTCACTCACGGCGCTGGGGGTATAAAGAGCTTTGCTGGACTCGCTTGTGCGAGAACAGGAGCCAAGTATTTACGCAGAAACGGTTCACGGGAATGAGTTATACCTTCAGCAGTATATAGAGTGGGAAGGAGACCTAACACTCACTGTGCGAGGGGGGCATGGTCGGGGGAGCAGGATTTCACACACGTGACGCGCGGGGCGATGGGATAATCATGAGTTCCTTGTAAACCCTTGGCCAACGTCCGGGGGGAACATTCGTGGAAGACCTGAAAATACTGAAATGTATGCGCCTCCTCCAGTTGCTGGCAAGACCTCCAATATTTTGCCGCGATTTATACCGTCCAGGATGTTGACCATCGGACAAACCATACCTGTTATCTATACATAACGTACAGGAATAGTTGAAGGTCCTGCTCAACTCGGCCGCACAGAACCAGTGCAGATTTCCACCAAACGATTGCAAAACGGTTTTTGCCAAGTACAAAAGGCGCCAGAAAAAAGGATTACACAGTGTAGTTGGGGGGGAACGTACGTACGTAGGCTACATGACCATGCGCGACTGTTCTGTGGGAATCAGGGACCCCTAAACATAGTTGGACTCCGCAAGTTTGACCTTCTTTAGTGGATACCCGTATGAAGGCCAGACGTGATTCACAATCGTGACCATACTCGTACCTCGTTGTTGTGTTTAACGGGCGCAAATGCTGCAATACATACGCACCCGACTTATCAAAAAAACGTTTGTTGCCCAGACATAAACACAAAACAACTAGGAGTGCTAGCAGGAAGCACCTTTAGGTTGGAATACTCCTATCAATCCAAACACCATACGTTCAACCTAAGGCCGCACCAACGGTAAAACCATGTACAATATGTAGTACATGTACTCTGGGCATTTCATCGACCTCACTCAAACGTTACGGGCCCGCATTTTCTTGCATTAGAAACGGCTGAGTTGTGACCAAATCAAGCGCTTTCGACCACGACAATCACACATACATCCCAGTGTTTCCGAACATGAGACCTATGAGAACATAGTAAACGCCAGAAGCTCCCTGCTTCAGTAGAAGGTGTTTTTCTTGCGGCAGCATTCCGTAGCAGAGCGAGTTCCTCAGCCTACGGAAGGTCGTAAAATGCTTGCAACCTCGTTAAGGTTTTGCAGATTATTTCGATGTATGCCTACAGTACGTCGCACAAGGGACAGTTCATAGGATTGGACGTACTCTTGTAATTTCTCAGTATCTCGAGTTTTGAGTGAGGTAGATACATGCTCTTGTCAGAAGCATTAAAATGATAGAATAACCCCCTATCCCCACGGCACGAGCTTTAAACAGTATCCCATATAACCTATCGCGCAAATGCTAAACAACTGATTCAATATTGCTATGTACTGTAGGTGAACGGCAGAGAGGGCACACCAGACAGGGCCTTCGTCAGCCGTGTCTAGAGTTTGAACCAACTTACGGCACAAATGCCAGGGTGAATACAGCACCAATGCGGTAACTGTCACGTTGCACATAGAAATATCACACATTCACGTCGGCTTAAGGGTGGGGGGTGATGAAAATTGATTTTTCATCGAGTAGGAGTACTCATATTTTTTTCCGATTCGTGGAAATCGTTTTGTATGCTGCTGCGATTTTGGTTCTGATCTAAAAAAGCACATTGACACCAAGAATAGAAATATACGAAGCAAGACGTTTCACCTTTTACACTTTGCACGTGGTAGTTACGAGTAAGAGTCCGTTACATTTCAATGGCGTTTACTAATGGCGTACACAATGTGGTCATGTTCGCGTTTTGAATAAATTCGTAAGCGTAACACGTGGACGGGAAGCAGGGAAAGTCGGCGCCTTCGGCCATTGCAACACTACCAAACCATATATTCTGCCGAATCAGGACCACACGCAGTTCCCCCCCTAGAATCAGCTTCCGATGCGAAGCACGCTTGGCCCTGCCCCGACACAAAACAGGGGGTACCGCTCTGGCCAAACGAGCAGATGATTGGACGGCAAGATGATACTCACAACCAAACTCCCAACATCAAGATCAGGAAGTAGAGGCACTAGATCCCGCTAAATCTCGCACAACACCGCTTCCACACGGCATAAGTACGAGGGTGGGGAGTGTGGCGGAGATCTTCAAAGTCACATCCATGGCGTCGAGGCTTTCGTGGCGTCGACGCATTGTGGCATTTTCTAAAGGTCACATCTACATAAGACTCTATACGAAATTACACTCACAAAACTACAACTCCTGCCACAAAAGCTCTTTTCGGCAAGACAACCGGTTGATCTCCATGAAGTCGGTGATCTATAAGACTGCGGGCTATCCAACTCGAATGGTACCTCTCTTGTCGAGCGCGCCGACGGTCCGAAAGTATCCTGTATTCTGGGGGCTGGAGAGGGCCCAATGTTGGTCCGTCGAGATAAATCCTAGGGTAGGCGATGGCCAAACATTTTCACTCAAATACAAAAAAAATCATCAAGTGTTCACAGCAGTCACACGTTATAACGCTGATCGCACTTGACATTATACTCCGGGTCGGTGCAGTAGGGCAAGCATGCTGAGCAGTTCGCCTTCGCGGCACAAATATCTCGTGTTTGATCTGGTTGCAGCCAGTGCGATGGTGAACTGAAATTGAGATGACATTCGAAATAAACCGGCACCTTTATGGTCCCCACCTCTGGCGGCATACATTGTTTTGTTTCACCCAGCGCGACATTTGGTCATAAAGTTGGAAAACGAGGATGGAGAAAATATGAAGAACCCAGTGATGCGCCAGACCACGTCATTCGTCCTTTCAGACACAGACTTATTTCGCGAAAACGTACCAGGTAATTTCTTCGTATCTGTTCGCACCTCCAAACCCTCCTGCAGAATTGTTTGAAAAAACGGTCGTTCCATCCATAGCTACCACACACCCGTCTTCAATTAAGATGCCACCTGAAAGGAAAAAAATAGCAGATAATTTACTATTATTATCCTTTCCATCCGACAATGTATAGTATATAGCACGAGCTTCAACGTTGAGCACTCATAAGCACTCCGAAAGAACAATACCTCAGAAACATAGTTTCTCGGACCACACCTCGATCCATAGCACCAGGTTTGGGTCGGGTGGAAAGGGAACCCACAAGCGCTGCCCAAGATCCTACCACGTATAGGCAAAGTGAGCTAATATTAAGGATATTCTGCCCGTCTTTGGGGTGCGACAGTCGTCGTCTTCAACTCCCATTGTGCTCATAATGTCTCGTTAAAAGCACCGATGCTATCGCTTAGTTGGCTTCTTGAAGTAGAATTATACCATTTGCTTCAGTATGCAACAGTAGCTGCGCGTTCCACTCGTCGAACCACATATATACGACCAAGTTGTTCCACTGGTTGACTCTCGAGTTTACGACGTATAACCTCGTCGAAAACCTGCGCGTGGAGATGTATTCCATGGTACCTGGTTTCTTGTAGTGCATACAGTAGTATGGGATACGGATGGGTTTTCTTTCTTTTCCAGAACACACCACACAATGCTGGTATGACTCCCCATTGAGTAGGAGAGCGAGCAACTTACTTCAGCTGGTGGTAGATCGGGCTCTCACTTGCATAGTTATTGATGAAGACGGCAGAAGCAACGTGATCAACCCCTGTGCCGCTGAAGAAGTACGCCGCGCCCCCCCTTTGTCGCTGTGTTGTCCTCAAATATGCAATTGTCGTATACCCTTGTATGGAAGTTCGTGGACCCCAAGGAGAGAGCGCCTCCGACATTTCCCGTGTTGGCTGTAAACGTCGTGTTGTTGATGTTCACCTCCGTAAGCGAATAGAGGTTGCAGCAATACTCGGAGATACGAGACAAGGGTATCGTCTGCCTCGCCTCGATCGACGCGGTCGCTGGTGCTGGTGGGGAGCCATCAGCACACAAATTCATTATTCTTACTACACGTTTTGTTTCCACATCATATTGATTGTCTCCGCCCTTATTTTCTCTCTCCCTATATAGTCGTCACTCAGATCCGCGGTCACCAAGTGAGCTCTTCTCCCCTCTCCCCACTACGGTACGTGCCTCGCTATTTTATCGCGAGAAGATGTCAGCGCTCTCTTCTGAACTACTCTGTACGAGTGCTGAGCCTATCGTACTGATGACACAGGCCAGGCAATATATAATATACTGCTGCTGCTGTGATGTACTCCCGCTACCAATATTATAATGTAGCAAATAGACTTTTTCGCACTTCGACATTTATTTAGCTTCCGGCCTAGGGTGTTTTCTCCTGTTCTCGGTCATGGGGCACGCAGGGGGCCCGTGTCTACACCACAGTGCATGTGCCGGCCCCGACCGAGGCTTGTGGGATGTGCTCTGGGCCTTGAAAGAAGTGAAATCCGGCAAATAACCAAGAGGAAACCCTCCGACTTGGCACCGCCTCGAAACTGACCTGCAATAAATCTGTCGTACGCCTGTTCTTTTACCCGCATGAACTACCTGGTATGATGTTTCGGTTTAGCCGCCGCATGAACGGAACATACAGCCTGTACCACGCACGAGACAACTAAAACGACACCACCTTGACATTGCACGAGGCACACATCAAACGTCGTGCAGCAGTAGTTGATATCACACTGCATGGGTATGTGCAGCTCTATCTGTGGGTTGTGTACAACAGCGGTTGTACGACGCTTGAAAGCCCACATGCTCAATATGTGAAAATGTATGTTATGTTCCAACATTTTGCCATCTACGAGTACATGCACAGTTCTAGGTATGTATCAATATCATCTCTACCTTTATCTACGTGAACTAAAGGCCGATCGACGAACCGTTTGGTACAGTTGTACTACTGTTGTACTTTACGGGTCCTGTCTCTAGTCTAGACTGCAAACTACAAAGCAGCCAACGCGTCACCGGAGTATTTCCGAACTGCATAGCTTTACAGCAGAAAAATCTGCACCACACGCAGCAGCCGCTGTTCAGGTTGTTGCCTTCGTGACGGCTGTGTTTTAGTGTTTGCATGCGCAGGACCCATCGCATACAGCTAGCAGGGGGAATCGAGCAGGTTTAGCTGCGACATCTACGAAGTACTGCTGTGTTCTGTCTTTGCGTATGCGTATGTGGGTGCTTGGTGTACGTGGTCGTGTTATCCTGAACACAACTAGGTGGGCGATTTCAACAAAACGCCCCCTATGATCCAAAGTACCCGCGTAGTACAGCAGCGGTATATCACGGCAAAACAGCTAATGACCGTCACGGGTACAGATAACATTTCATGCTCGAAGAGTATTTGGGCCCCGGGCACCCGGGTTCCCGGTTGGTCGATAGGTACCGTGGTGTTTGACGATTAGTCGGCTGCTAAACTACTGTAGTACCAGGGGATCCCCCAAAACTTTGTAAATACTCGCATCTAGAGCGGGAACACTCGTCAGGCAACAGCTCTACTATATAGATAGTCTCTTGTGTATACTAAGCTGGACAGCGCAGAACATCCGCCATGACTCCTTCTGTGTACAGTTGTGTGCCCTCGGCTCTCCAACGCAACAGCTACACCCAACTGCGTATGCGCTGTGTACTCACTCGTTGTGTACTGTGTGTCGTATGGGCTCTGTGCTATGCTCTCTAGACTGTTCTGTGTACAGTCACTTCTACATTATGGGTGTATAGTCTTCGTACTGAACGCTTTGTACTATGAGTACTCTGTGAAATATAAATATGTGCTGCCGCAGTAGTACCCAGTGAAGGGATCTCAGGGTCATTCGGAACGAACAAAAAACTAAACTCACGATTCGTGACATATATTTAAGCAGAATGCAAGATATCACGACTCGCGACTTTTCAGGTTTTGAAACGGAAAAAGCGGATACCACGTATGTCACAGTTTTATGTCACAGCTAATTTCATTCAATAATATTTGCTAGTTGTGCGCGAGTCGGGCTAGGCCGCGAGTGGGGCTGGGCCGGGCCGGGCCCGTGGCATTTTGAAATCACGGACCGACGCCCGACGTAGCATGTGATATGTGTATCTCTGGCACTGCCAGACCGACCTGGCCGACGAGATTCCAAGCTCACAGGTCGTCTGCCCGGCCTGGCCGGATTCTCAGGACATTTTGCTCTGGATTTGTTTGAGCTGTGTGCTTTCCTCCTCGAGGTTTCGAGGACGCAACGTGCTCGTTCACCAACGCCCATCGATTGCTTTGGGGAACTCCTTGCTGTCCACAATCCGTGTACGAAACAGAGCCAGCTTGATGCCATCATATCGCGGTTTTTGGATATATATATATGTCGTTGGGTTGCGTGGTTTATACACGAATTGCCGTTATCAAGTGCATTTCGTACAAAACAGCAGTATGCAACGGCAAACAATTTTCACAGATCGTGATTTTAGTTATTTATGGTTAAAAGGCGCCACAATTAAAATCTATGGTCCCTGAACAATATGTTTTCCAGCAACGTTTTGGGACATAACTTTTGTGAGAAACGAAATTGAAAGTTGAAACCACGATGATCGTATTCGCCGCCTCGAGATACGTCGAAATCCGTCGAGATGTTGACACTTGCGGAAAAGGCAACATTTTACGCGAACATATTCGTGCCTTTTTGGGGTTGGATTGAGTCGACGCCTCCGCGTGAGTTGATCATAAACATATTGTACTTGAATCCAATCATATCATATTTGGTACTTCATCTACCTGTAGTACGATTTGTGGGGCGACGCCTCCGCGTGAGTTGATCATGAAAATATTGTACTTGAATCCAATTATATTATTCATCTATCTGTAGTACGATTCGTGGGATAAATACTGGTAAAGGCGGTAAAGGCCACTATTTATGGGAGCTTGTCTGCGGATTTGTTTCGTGTTTTATTACGTAATGGAAGCTCGTTGAACCTTCCATGGAAAGTTCTACTGCTTCTACAGAAGCATCCACCACTTCCATAGAAGCATCCACCACTCCCACAATAGCACCCACCCGTTTCTATATAACCGATGGAAGCTTCCGCGGAATTGGTGGAAGGTTGGAAGCTTCCATCTATTTCCGTGAAAACAAACAAATTGTAGAAGACCCCTGTCCCGTGACCACGAGCGGCGTTTTGTAATGTATTGTGCTGTTTGCTCGATTATTACGTTGTTTGTTTGTTGGTTTGTATTGTTATGGCGATTGGTGAGTAGAACACTACAACAACAAACAACAATCGGAGGCAGACTACGACATAAACCAGGTATGTATATATAGAGGTCACGAGTTTCTCAAACACCAGGCATACGTACGTAGTTATTTGCGATTCTCTGAGCCCTCCAGGGACGCTGTGAAATAGTTGATGGGCGCAACATCGGTGGACGCCCGCGCCCGCAACCATATCGCTCGCCACTATCACTGCGGCCGCTTCCAAGTACAATCCGGGTATATAAGACAACAACAATGTGCGTGTGGTGTGCAACAAACAATACTTACATCTCTCCGATCCGGAGATAAAGGCGATGCATATCATGTGAGCCAAACGTGATGAGGCGCGCATGGAATGCTATGTCTTGCCCGGCACTCGGTAGATGACATTTGAGGGGGGAAAAGAGGAGTCATCAGCAATTGTTTTTCTAGAGGTGTTAATCGGATTTGAAGTAATAATATATCGCATTATATGTGTTGTATTTTCTCTGAGAACAACAAAGAGCAATTCCTGGAGGCTGACTACAAAACACGCCGCATCGGAACACCATCCGTAGGAGATCACAAGTCTCAGAACCCTGCAGAGAAGCGGGCTGATGACCGCGTCGTGTCGGAGAGAATTCAACCGCTCCTAAATTACGCCCCATCACTGCTCTATAAGGTTGCCGCTACCATTTACGAGTCACCGTGTATCGGACAAAACGCTGCGGGCGGCGGGAAAGGGGGCGGGTCAACGACTGGATAGCTTAGTTGGGCGAGTAGTAGATCCACTCTAACTGTCGCTATCCATATTGAGAGTAGCGGACCCCTCTAACATACCACTACGCCCGTTCAATATACCTGGTGTACGTACCCTGGTACCTGGGCCGTGGTTGGTATGTACAATCTTCACATGCGAAGCAACATCGATCTTCGGGGGATATGCAGATGATATTCCTGGTGAGGTTGCCCCCCCCCCCCGCCGCTCGCTGGTGGTGTGAAGCTATGGCTGCCACGACTATATTTTGGTTGCGACTGATCGACCGTAGACTGCGTCTTCCGTGGGTTACTGTCGATAGGCAACAAATCTTGTTGACATGGCTGTGTCATAGATCATCGTTGCTAATTGTACATGATCATATCGACACCGTACAAGGCTGGTACCCGTTGTGTGTGTTTGTGGCAGACCCAACTACCAATGTCCCACATACTACACATGAGTCGTGCTTTTTTTCTTTCTAGTGCCTCGTCGGTCGACACACCTATACTATTACTGGCGAGGTTGCGTTCCCACAGCTAGCTGCTGACGTAAATATCTGGCTGTCACGGCGGTATTGCGGACGCGGCTGTGTGTGCTGTTCTCCTGTGATGCGCCATTGCCGTTACACTATGGCACACACCGCGGTCTCAGGGTTGCAGTCGATATAATATCACTGGTAACGGCTGCGCCATCGATACGGCCGACACAGCAATGTTGTCGCGGAAATTGATACTGCGATGGTGAGATCTTCACTGGTCGCTGTTGATAAGAAGCCGGTGCCGACACGCCCCTGCGTCATTGCTGGGGCTGCCCTCCCACCGATTTCTGCATATGCACAGTACGATACTGCTAATGCGGTATGGTGGCGGTTGCTCTCCCGGGAACAAATACCTACAGGCAAGTATTGGGGACGTGGCGGTGTCATCGTTCCGGTTGACAACATAGGAATCGCAAACACGGTGGTGTCACCGTTGCCGGTTGCCGGAATTACCCACGACCACCCGGAACAGCGTGGGGCCAGAGTTGGATGATACAGTGACGCAGTAGTCGCGGTTGAGCAGGTCCCCGTTAGTGGCTTGATACAGCCACTCCGCGTACAGACTGTTGACGACCATCACATTTCCCTAAACCCCGTCGCGCTATTCCTAACGACAACAGTATCGCGAAATCGCTTTTCTGCAGTGAATATGACCTATGCCACGTGCGCTTGACAGCTGACACGGTGACCCCCATTGCCAACGCGATGCGACGTGCACACTACCATCACAAGCGTAGCGGGGCTAGGGGCTGGTACCGTCGACGTATAGGTGGGCTGGCAGGTCCGTAGCGGGAACGGCAGTAGACGATATCATAAAAAATATAATTCAAAGACGGACGAAGGATCACGGTAATGCATGAGAGCGACCACGAGTAGGTCTCGACGATGATATCCGATCGAAAGCACGGCGGTGCTTCTACACGAAGGCAGATCATTGAATTGGCGGCATTTACCGAATTTCCATTCCCCAGATTTCACGGAGCCTTTGACCTTTGCACTCCGAGGTAAATATAATGTATATTGAGTTTGGGTGAGATAATAGACAGGGAAGAACCATCTGTCCCCAGCTGAATGACCAACGTATAGTTCAAGAGCACAAGGAAGTATGGGTATCACCACTGGCTGGGGCAAGAGGCATCAACTAATTCGATACTTGTACCAAATGATCGGCCGAAGGGCACAATGTTGATACAGTAAAGAAACGGGTCAACCAAATGCAACAATACCATCGTACACAGGTGGATGCACTACTAGTAGAATATGACCCGACAGGGCCATAAGGAAGCACAATGTTGCTACAGTAAATAAATGGGTCAACCAAATGCAACAATACCAACGTACACAGGTGGTTGCACTAGTAGAATATGAACCGACAGGGCCATAAGGAAGCACATGCTATCACCCTCTGTTAAAAATACGGTCAAAACGCCAAAGCTTCGAGGCTTTTGAGGAACAATTCCGACCATCCCACCCACCCAGCTAAACAGGTGAACAGCAGCAGTTTCTGCGTTTGCAGTTTTTCATGGGCGGGATCGCTACCGCGCCGAGTACGCACTCAGCGCGGGGGATATATTTACCTGGCGAACCCCCCCTGCGCCGGGGCAGGAGGCCTCAACTACTAATACAATACTTTCTTTAATAATCAACCCGCGTGCACAGGAATACTACAGTATCAAAAGGGCTGGACTCTTAGGGCCCGAATTAACGAGTATAAAATAAATTCAATTTGGAAAAAATAAAATTCAAATTCGCTTTTCATTGGTCAACACACGCACCAGCACCAAATATTATGCCCCCAAGATCCTAATCTTTGGTGCTGGTGCGTGTGTTGACCAATGAAAAGCGGATTTGATTTTTTTTTTTTCCAAATTGATTGTTTTCTTCTTCGTTAAAACGGGCCCTTACCATGCAAGCTTTGAGTAGAAAATACTGCTACAATTGTGAAAGGGCATTTGACAAAAAGGGGGACACCCCCCATATATCGTAACAAAAGGGGGGACACTACCAAGCACTGGCGGCGAGGGTATCGTTAAAGAGACGGTCGTCATCACCAATCCAACGGCCCAGCGCAATAGCGGTATACCAGTCCGACTAAATATAAGCAACTTTAGGAAAACCGTAAATATAAGCAACATCCTAAATAGAGGCCATGGGGTACTGTAATGGTGAACCTCAGACCCCTTAACATTCGTATCATCATGTAGTAGTCTAGGGGGTTCCAATTTTTCATTAGTTGACCCGGGGATGATTAGATATCACCCCCCCCCCCCCATACCTGGGATTTCGCACAATTTTTGCCAGTAAGGATTGTTTCTGAGAATGACTGAGCTCTCCCAAGCCGAAAAATCGACTTTTTTACATTGGTTTTTACTATCGTATTTTTCTTACTTCTGGCCATGTTAAGAACTGCTCGTTGCAAGTATTACCATACAGCATTGCTCTCAACCGGCAGAAAAAAATAATCAGGTCCGAGTGCTACTTCGTTGGGTCGACATACACAAAGCAAAAAAAAACAAAATGAAAAACATATAGTGCCAAAAAAAAGGGAGATAGTGACGATGCTGGGAATCGAACTCCGGTCATCAGATTCACAGTGTTTCCTACTATAATTTTTGCTACGTCAGGAAGTTGCTTATATTTACGGTCGGACTGGTACTCATAGTCATATAATAACATCACTCTGACCGAACAGTTCAACAGCCCACTTCCTGGTACAATAAGACTCCCCTCTCCTTTACGCCATGGTACGTACCTGCTATACGCGTATACGTATATGACTGGCACTACTACATACAATACTATACGTGCAGCAGCCAGCAGTAATACTACTACTATCCTTTGGTACGTACATATTTACATATACTCGTATACTATTATAGGTGTGTTGGTGGTGATTGTTGAGGACCACAGGACACAGGGCGCCAACCAATGTTGAAATGCATTGATTAGCAGGGCCACACCTGCAAACCACGATTGATTCTGAATCAGAAGTGCTTGTCATCCCAGGACCTTCTCTCGTAAATGGTGTGCAGGCAGTACTCACATAACAATTTGTGATACATACGTACATCACGTATGCTGATCTGTTGATCACATTTGCCTAGGTATGGGCCGTTGGTCTTTTCGACGTTAGACGTCGTGCGTTGGGCGGGCCACAACCACCAGAACATGGAGTGGTCACTAACCCGTGGTCTTTTTGACACAGAAAGGGGGATATCTCTCCGCAGCGTGACTAGACAGGGGACGTTCCGTAAAAAGGGGGACTTTCACAAACTAAGTAGACGGAAAGGCGGATTCCTTCGCGTAAGCATAACTAAAAGGGGGATATGCTCACACCCCCCTTTTGATCGCTCTCGTTCACCCGCTAAACATATGGGGAAAAAAAAACAAAAACGCTGTGGATGGTAGGGAGATGCCATGTGAGTGTGGCAAACGCATCAAGTTTTATTTTCGAGTCGATTTGACAGAGAACACAGGCATACCCGGCGGCGGAAAACGACGCGCCCATTTTTGTCACGATATAGGGGGGGTGTACCCCTTTTTGTAAAATCCCCATCGTGAAATCAACCCGTCCCAGGACCAAACAAGCCTTTACTCCACGGCGTGTTTACACGTGGCCGGTCACGGCACCCTGAGCTTCAGCTGAAGCCTAATCTTCGTTTATATTTCCACACCAAACTGACGAAACAGTTCAAATATAGCTCTTTGTCATCCTCCGGGCGGTCAGTACACCAGGCATGTCTCTTCAGAGTTTTCTTAATGCCGGATACATATTGTCCCTCAACCTGGTTGTCACGCGCAACTTGTCAGGTAACGGAGGAGCGGTCTACTCTGTGTGGGCTCTTGACCTCGTCAATACGAGCTTCGTGAGCAACCAAGCTGATAACGAGGGCATGGCAATGTTTGTTGATGGCGTGTTTGCGTCGTCCCGCGTTGACTATGCCAACGTCTCCTTCACACACAACGCCTTTTTCTGCCCACGCGGCGAGTATGGCTACGATGCTGTCAACGCGGTGAGAACATGTCGGGAATTAAAGTGGGGCATACGAGTAACACCAAATTGATAACATGGAAAATCGGCATTTTTAGCTGAAACGCATACGTGTCACGAGTACGTTACATGGCTATTTACGGTTATCCGTCCGTGTGGTGGGGGTTTCAGATATCGGAAATGTTGCGGTCGAGCTTATGGCGGGCTCAAGAAATAGGAGAATCTTACGCTGTGGTTCGGTGTTGTTTTCAAACATAGGCAATCCTACGGTTCAGTTCGGTGTGGTTTCCAGGTGGTATTACACGTGATGTAGTAGCGGCAGTACTCCATTTATCTGAGACTCCTCCCTTAGGTAGCCCTAATATATGAATATGTCGCCAAAAATGTGATTTCGAAACAAGAGAAAAAGGAAACCCGATGAACATTCCCTAAACCCACGTGGGCGTATAACGAACAGCATTACAAGAACGGTGGGAATGAGGAGCGTGACAGACGCCTTCAAGTGGTCAAACTCCTAACTGCATTAAGCTACTGCGTTGGCGGCTCTTCTCTTTTTGCTGTGTTCCTGCAATTAATTGTCATTGATGGGATCGTTTTTTATTCTAAGCGATTTGGGTCAGCACATAAACCTTTTTTTACTGACCGGCAGGTAATTGATGGGTGTGCGTGGTGGGTGAGAGATTTACTGGGTTGGTCGGTTGGTCCCTCGGCTGGTAGTCCCACAATCACCAACACCACCCACCAACATTTACTGTTAATTAAGCGATGCGTGTCAGCGCAAAAACCTTGTACGAGTACAGAGAAAAATGTACCAGTAAACAAATACATCTGAATCATTTCATAATTCGTTTTTGTTGTATGATCTTTTTGCTCGTATTTTGTAAAATCTGTATCAGGTATCAGGTCGGTTGGTCCCTGGGCTGGTAGTCCTACAATCACCAACACCACCCACCAACATTTATTGTTAAGCGATGCGTGTCAGCGCAAAAACCTTGTACAGAGAAAAATGCAAACTAAGAAATCTGAATCATTTCAGAATTCGTTTTTATTTGTATTGTCTTTTTGCTCGTATTTCGTAAAATCTGTATCATTTCAGAAATCGTGTTTTATTGTCTTTTTGTTTTCTGCATCTCTCAGCAGCAGCAGCAGATAAGAAATGGGATGGAAAAAAAAAACAAAATGCTGCTGCTGCTGAACGAGTGCGTACCAGGAACCACCACCAAACCACGGGACGAAGCCACCACCAACCACCACCAGCCACTACGAGCAACAACAACTTCTGGTGCTCCTGCGGCTCGTGGGGCAGGGGTGGTGGCGGTGGTGGTGATGGTCGTCGTTGTGGTGTTTGCTGGTGATGGTGGTGTGTGTGCTGTGTGCGATGATGGTCTTCCTCTTCTCGTCCGATCATCACCGTTGTTGCTCTACTGCCGAGAAATGTGGTCTTCAGTTTCAACCCTTGACAGCCTTGACATGCCGTGACTGTCACCAAACAACTAGTTTTTAGTGTGGAACACGCCACCCTACACCCTTGACAGCGCATGTTTTGCCTTGCTTGACATGTCTCCTCATCGTTGCTATATACTACTGCTAGTTTGCTCTACTGCCGAGAAATCCCAGTGACACAATTTGGTACTGGCAACAGTTTAGGGCAGTCACTACCGCCTAGCTCTCCGATCTCGGCACGGCTTTCGACACGAATAGCACAGGACGGTCGGCACAAATAGCGGGCCTCTATCAGTCCCGAGCGTGTCTGAATCGGTTGAGTGTACGCGTCGCGCGCCAAAAAAAAGCAAAGCGAACGAAGTGCGGACGAAGTGCGAAGTGCAGACGAAGTGCAGACGAGCAGACAGACGAGCAGACAGACAAACCTCAATATTAAGGATTCTTTAAATAAAGCCACGCTGCGGCAGCTTTCAGAACTGTTTTTTGTCCGTTTGTGTCCGTTCGCGACCAGGGGGGTACACCCCCACGGGCACATACCCAACCATTATGAAGAGCATCTATTGATGCTTCGAAGGGCTGCGCCCTTCTCAGCATCAATATCTCCTTATTACAAGAACGGTGGGAATGAGGAGCGTGACAGACGCCTTCAAGTGGTCAAACTCCTAACTGCATTAAGCTACTGCGTTGGCGGTTCTTCTCTTTTTGCTGTGTTCGTGCAATTGTCATCGATTGGATCGATTTGTATTTTAAGCGATTTGTGTCAGCACAGAAACCTTTTTTGGCTCATGGGCAAGTATATAGGTTGGTGGGTGTGCGTTGTGGGTTGTATGATAGGTGAGAGAGTAACTGGATGGGTCGGTTGATCCCTGGGACGGTTGTCCCAACACCACCCACCAACATTTATCGTGAAGCGATGCGCGTCAGCGCAAAAACCTTGTACAGGAGTGGATCGATGGGGTGTTCGTGGTCATTTTTGTTTTCGTTTTGTTTTTTTGTTTTCCATCCCCTTTATTATCTTCGTCCTTCCTTTCTCGCTCCATCCTATTAATTGTCGTACCTCAGATCCGGGGTCACAAACTACTCTTCTCTCTCTCCCCTACGGTTCTTGCCTCGTATTTTTATCGCGAGAAGATTTCAGCATTTTCTTCCCTCGTCAACCCTCGCGTCGAATGGTGCTAAGCAGGTCGGAAACGTAGGGCATCATGTTTGTGTACTTCTCAGGTCAAATACGTAGTACGTAGGTATACGTGAAAAAAAAGGAATAACAAAATGCAAAAAAAGAAAAAAAAGTTCCTTTCGTATACAGCAGCTATCACGATAATATATCAGCATTTTCTTCCCTTGTCAACTCTCGCGTCGATTGTGCTACGTAAGCAGGCCGTAACTGCTGTGTACTGGGCAGGTCAAATACGTACGTAGGTGCAGGTATAATAATAAAAATAAAAAATACCCGAAATACGTACGTAGGTATACGTGAAAAAACAAGGAATAATATTACATAGAAATGCAAAGAAAAATACTTGAAAAAGTTGGAGTATAAAATAAAAAAAGTGGTGGGAGTGGTTGTTGTGAAATGGTATATACAGCAGCAGCAGCAGCAGCAGTGGAAACATTTAAAACTCGTATAATATAATTTCCTCAGTTTATATATATTGTATACCAATGCAACGAGCACCTGGTACATCAAGTTACATATAAAATCGCTTGACATATACCTAGTATACACCACCACCACCAGCAGCAGCAGCAGCAGCAGCAGCAGCAACAGAAGCAGCAGCAGCAGCAGGACACACCATCACCAGATCACAGGAACAAGACCCCACCAACGCCCCCCAGCCACTACGAGCAACAACAGCTTCCAGTGCTTCTTCGGCTGGAGGGGCGGGGGTGGCGGTGATGGTGGTGGTGGTAGTCGTGGAGTTTGGTGGCGGTGGTCCGGGTTGCTTCTTTTGTTGCAGGTACAAATCTGGACTGTTCTCGAGAGACGACGGCGCAAGGCAAGCCACCATCACCGCCGTCACCACCCCACCATCACCAGACCACGGGGACAAGACCCCACCAACGCCCACCAGCTACTACGAGAAACAACAGCTTCCAGTGCTCCTTCGGCTGGTGGGGCGAGGGTGGCGGTGGTGGTCGTAGTGGTGGTGGTGGCGGTGGTGGTGGTGGTGGTGGTTGCAAATCTGTGTGTGTGTGATGATGCTCTTCCTCTGCTACTGCCGCAACATCCCAGTGACAATTTGCCACTGGTACAGCAGCAACAGAAGCAGCAGCAGCAGCAGGACACACCATCACCAGATCACAGGAACAAGACCCCACCAACGCCCACCAGCCACTACGAGCAACAACAGCTTCCAGTGCTTCTTCGGCTGGAGGGTGGTGGTAGTGGTGGAGTTTGGTGGCGGTGGTCCGGGTTGCTTCTTTTGTTGCAGGTACAAATCTGGACTGTTCTCGAGAGACGACGGCGCAAGGCAAGCCACCATCACCGCCGTCACCACCCCACCATCACCAGACCACGGGGACAAGACCCCACCAACGCCCACCAGCTACTACGAGAAACAACAGCTTCCAGTGCTCCTTCGGCTGGTGGGGCGAGGGTGGCGGTGGTGGTCGTAGTGGTGGTGGTGGCGGTGGTGGTGGTGGTGGTGTTCGGTGGTTTGTGATCGTGGTGGTGGTGGTGGTGGTGTTCGGTGGTTTGTGATCGTGTGCAGAGTGTTGACTCCCGCATTATTTCAGAACTCGTTCTGTTTTATTGTCTTTCTATTGGCGCTATTATGACAGTCACTACCGCCTAGCTCTCCGATCTCGGCACGGCTTTCGACACGAATAGCACAGGACGGTCGGCACAAATAGCGGGCCTCTATCAGTCCCGAGCGTGTCTGAATCGGTTCAGTGTACGCGTCGCGCGCCAAAAAAAAGCAAAGCGAACGAAGTGCGAAGTGCAGACGAAGTGCGAGGGACGAGCAGACAAACCTCAATATTAAGGATTCTTTAAATAAAGCCACGCTGCGGCAGCTTTCAGAACTGTT
Organism: Saccharina japonica; assembly: GCA_008828725.1. Taxonomy (NCBI): domain Eukaryota; class Phaeophyceae; order Laminariales; family Laminariaceae; genus Saccharina; species Saccharina japonica. The sequence continues at coordinate 201,822 of MEHQ01004141.1, read as the reverse complement.
TTTTGTCCGTTTGTGTCCGTTCGCGACCAGGGGGGTACACCCCCACGGGCACATACCCAACCATTATGAAGAGCATCTATTGATGCTTCGAAGGGCTGCGCCCTTCTCAGCATCAATATCTCCTCATTACAAGAACGGTGGGAATGAGGAGCGTGACAGACGCCTTCAAGTGGTCAAACTCCTAACTGCATTAAGCTACTGCGTTGGCGGCTCTTCTCTTTTTGCTGTGTTCCTGCAATTAATTGTCATTGATGGGATCGTTTTTTATTCTAAGCGATTTGGGTCAGCACATAAACCTTTTTTTACTGACCGGCAGGTAATTGATGGGTGTGCGTGGTGGGTGAGAGATTTACTGGGTTGGTCGGTTGGTCCCTCGGCTGGTAGTCCCACAATCACCAACACCACCCACCAACATTTACTGTTAATTAAGCGATGCGTGTCAGCGCAAAAACCTTGTACGAGTACAGAGAAAAATGTACCAGTAAACAAATACATCTGAATCATTTCATAATTCGTTTTTGTTGTATGATCTTTTTGCTCGTATTTTGTAAAATCTGTATCAGGTATCAGGTCGGTTGGTCCCTGGGCTGGTAGTCCTACAATCACCAACACCACCCACCAACATTTATTGTTAAGCGATGCGTGTCAGCGCAAAAACCTTGTACAGAGAAAAATGCAAACTAAGAAATCTGAATCATTTCAGAATTCGTTTTTATTTGTATTGTCTTTTTGCTCGTATTTCGTAAAATCTGTATCATTTCAGAAATCGTGTTTTATTGTCTTTTTGTTTTCTGCATCTCTCAGCAGCAGCAGCAGATAAGAAATGGGATGGACAAAAAAAACAAAATGCTGCTGCTGCTGAACGAGTGCGTACCAGGAACCACCACCAAACCACGGGACGAAGCCACCACCAACCACCACCAGCCACTACGAGCAACAACAACTTCTGGTGCTCCTGCGGCTCGTGGGGCAGGGGTGGTGGCGGTGGTGGTGATGGTCGTCGTTGTGGTGTTTGCTGGTGATGGTGGTGTGTGTGCTGTGTGCGATGATGGTCTTCCTCTTCTCGTCCGATCATCACCGTTGTTGCTCTACTGCCGAGAAATGTGGTCTTCAGTTTCAACCCTTGACAGCCTTGACATGCCGTGACTGTCACCAAACAACTAGTTTTTAGTGTGGAACACTCCACCCTACACCCTTGACAGCGCATGTTTTGCCTTGCTTGACATGTCTCCCGACATAAAAAAAAAAGCAGCAGCAGCAGCAGCAGCAGTGTTCTGGCAAGCGCTGGTCTGGTGTGATCATAAAAAAAAACAAAATGCTGCTGTTGCTGAACGAGTGCGTACCAGGAACCACCACCAAACCACGGGACGAAGCCACCACCAACCACCACCAGCCACTACGAGCAACAACAACTTCTGGTGCTCCTGCGGCTCGTGGGGCAGGGGTGGTGGCGGTGGTGGTGATGGTCGTCGTTGTGGTGTTTGCTGGTGATGGTGGTGTGTGTGCTGTGTGCGATGATGGTCTTCCTCTTCTCGTCCGATCATCACCGTTGTTGCTCTACTGCCGAGAAATGTGGTCTTCAGTTTCAACCCTTGACAGCCTTGACATGCCGTGACTGTCACCAAACAACTAGTTTTTAGTGTGGAACACGCCACCCTACACCCTTGACAGCGCATGTTTTGCCTTGCTTGACATGTCTCCTCATCGTTGCTATATACTACTGCTAGTTTGCTCTACTGCCGAGAAATCCCAGTGACACAATTTGGCACTGGCAACAGTTTAGGGCAGTCACTACCGCCTAGCTCTCCGATCTCGGCACGGCTTTCGACACGAATAGCACAGGACGGTCGGCACAAATAGCGGGCCTTTATCAGTCCCGAGCGTGTCTGAATCGGTTGAGTGTACGCGTCGCGCGCCAAAAAAAAGCAAAGCGAACGAAGTGCAGACGAAGTGCGAGGGACAGACAAACCTCAATATTAAGCTTTCGTTAAATAAAGCCACGCTGCGGCAGCTTTCAGAACTGTTTTTTGTCCGTTTGTGTCCGTTCGCGACCAGGGGGGTACACCCCCACGGGCACCTACCCAACCCATTAGGAAAAGCATCTTTTGATGCTTCGAAGGGCTGCGCCCTTCTCAGCATCAAATATCTCCTCATTATAAATATAAATCATTTCAGCGACATTGATTGGGTTATGGAGCCCGGTCAATAAGAAACACTTTGGCCAATAAGTTCCACCGTTAAAGCCGTAGTCCGTTGGGCTAAAGGTGAAAGGTTAACAAATCACCTAACACTAGGAACGGACCAGATATCGGTAGAGGTCAATGCGTGTGGCATATATGTTTTTCCAATATATGGGGACCCAGAAGTGTTTTCAGATTCTTGACACGAGGAAGTTCGCTTTACTTTACTAAACGTTATCATGGTGGACGTGATACTCAAACTCACGGTCAGTTCAACCCATGTCCTTCCGATCGACGTCATTGGTTAAAGCCTTAGTCCGTTGGACTACTACTACTGGTAAAAAAGTATCCAATAACCTTTTAATACAAAGAATAAGCCTTATAAACTATCCCTACAATAGCACGCGTCAAACTGCAAATCCTACGGTGCGGTTATGTGCATTGTTTATACATCAGACACCGTACGGTGTAGTTCGGCGTGTTTCCTTGTGTTGAACGAATGTTAATATCGTGCGATTTTAATCCCCGTAGATAGAGACGACTATCACCGCTCTTTCTCCACGGGGCGCCGTATGAATACACACGAACCCTGACTTTCACGCGTTCTTCTCGGACATTAATTAAACCGCTATTTCTAAAATATTTACAAGGCTTTCCTTCGGAGTTGCTGTTTTATACACAAATACAATTTGTTTTGTCAGCTTTGTGCTAGGGTGGTCGATTGTTTTTTCGACATCTCACAGAAATTTTTGTTCGTTAGGGGGGGGGGGGCTACTAAAACCAAGTGAAAAAAATGAAAATAAGGATTTTGTTTTTTTTCATATTCTCACTTCATCATGTGATCACAACGGTTGCAACGGTTTTCTATTCCGACCTCTGGGGGTGTGGTGTGTCGTTTTCTCTTTTTCTGGACGCCCAAACAACAACAGAGTGAATATACTCGTACGGGAGGTGGAGTAAATATAAAGAAGAAAGATAAGTTACTTGTTTACGTTGATGGCGTCCGCTTGTTTTCGTGTTGACGACGTGCGCGTTTTTTTCTGGTTACTTGTTTCCTCGTGAATGCAGGCTCATAGCCGCCATTCGAAAAGCATCAACAACAGAGTACTCGTACGTAGTACTGGTAGGGAGGTAAAAAACTGAAAAAAAAAAACACAAACATAATTTGCTGGTTAATTTTGATGGCGTGCGCATTGTGTCTGGTCGGTTGTTTCCTGGTTAATGCCGACTAATGGTCGCGGCGAGCCATGCGAAATACTACAATCGAGAATTTGTACTCGTACGGACGTGGAGCACGAGAAAACACGACCCGCATCGTGTGGTCGCAGCAGCATCGGCAACAACGACGACAACAACAACAACAACAACAACAACAACAACAACAACAACAACAACAACAACAACAACAACAACAACAACAACAACAACAACAGAACATATATATCGTCTCCCCGAATTCAGAAAATAAATAAGTATATACTACATTTTGTCATAGACAGGGGACTGACGCCATATGTGTCTACTATTTTGCATTGCCAGAAAGCCTCCACCTATGTCTGCCATTTAACGCGAGAAGAGGGTCTATGCTGTAATTTTGTTTTTCACGATGCACCCGCTTCCACCCGCCCGTTCCCCGTCCTCGGCACGAAGAAATGAAAAGTGCATACATATCGTCGTATCGTCTCCCCGAATTCAGAAAATAAATAAGTATTTACTACATTTTATCATCCTACTCTAATGCTGCAGGTACTCTACGAGTACTCGCGTACTCTATTAATAGGAGTACTCGCGTGCATACTCCATCACAGCAGCCATTGCCCCGCCCGTACTCGGCAACTGACCTGTCGTGATGACCATGTCTCACTCGTCTCGACCGACCGGAGCACTCTCATGGACGTCCTACTGCCTACCATACCCTAGTATTTATGTACTCGTAGTGAGGTGGAGTATCGGCAACACCGGCAACAGCAGAGTATATGTTCTCGTGGGGAGGTATGGTATGAGCTGAAGCATAAGCACAAACAGCATCATCAGCTCCACAGCTTCCTTTGCATCTAAAATCGAAATATCATCCGAAACAAACTCGACAGCAAAAGGGTACGTCGTATATGTAAATATCTTGTAAATTTGAGTTTTAACCACTCAATCGCTCACAGCTGACGCTTTTCATAACAACCACACCATCAACTACAACAACAGACTATATCATATGTACTCGTAGGGAAGTGGAGTATATAGAAAGAAGGAAAAATAAGATGCTGGGGACAACTTCGAAAACGGAACAAAAGTTGCCTGGGGCACCTTCGAAAGCCGAACACCTATTAATAATAAATAACAAGTTTCGATCATTTGACTAAGAAAAAGAACAAACCACCGCGCAGCAAGTATCCCGTAAATATGATTCGGGCCACCACAGACCACTCTCTACTTCAAGCACATATTTATATGTAGGTCTATATAGACTGTACTGTACGACGGCGAACAACCCACGGGTTCGTCCATTTTCGTACGAGGTACGGTTTGTTTGCGTTTTACTCAAACTATACAGCATCAACAGCAGCAAGACGAACTAACAACACATATATTTAACAGGTACACACAGCTACGAAATGGAAAATGATTTAAGGTGCAAGATGCGTCCCGTGATAATATATAATGCGCCGTTTAGTTTACACGGTGACATAAAAAAGAAAGCCATCCAATAGTTGTGTACCCGGTAGCGATCACGTTGTACATGTTTTCAGACGGTGCAGGGATGTAACTTTGAATGCAACACAGAGCAATCCCACGGTAGGGGTGCCACTTTTAGGCTTAATATTGTCTGACCGGTTGTGCTCCTCACGTGGGTAAACCACCGAATACTGTTACTGTTTTTTCTGGTATATTTGTTTTCGGACTACCGCGTTGGGAGGTTTGGTCGGGTGGCGCGAACGAATGTTTCCGAAGTCATGCTTGGGGTAAGATATTGAGCTCTTCATGTAAGGAGCTCAGAAAATTCTGCTGCTCCCCTACCGTGGGATGACTCCACACCCGAAATATATTATGCTACAGTAGCGCGGAAGCGCTACCTCGTGAATCTCCACAACAGCTGCGACCGAGACCGCTATCACCCCCCTCCCTGCGCCCGCGCATGTCAATGTTCCTGGAGCACACAAACAACATCATTGGGGTACTACTTCTAACATACTCTCACCCTACTGTTTTCTGTGACGGGGATATTTCGCAAGACGCTGTTCGCTCGAAAAAAGTAGTCAGTCACCGTGGATTTTCCAGCGTCGGTTACTTGTGGTCTCGCACCTTTCGCCTTCCTCTCAGCCTGACTTAGACTACTTTTCCCGGAAGGAGTTTTAGTTGTTTGATCTCGGGAACGATACTCGGCTTCGTATATTGTATACATGGGGGACTTCGGCGTAACACATTGGCGCCCGCCTGCGGTTTTGTGTTTGGCTCTAATGATGAAGAAATATTAAATAAGTATAAGCCAATGTCGCAGAAAATCGAATATACTGCAAAGGGTTGTACTCCAAAAGCAAGAATAGTATTATAAATACAGGCGGAAGGTACTGCTGTATAAATAACACCTCGGGTGGCAACGTGTACAAAGGTCACAAGTAGTAGCAGCCGCAGAATATTGACACACCCAGCTGCAGCGTGTCATCTATGGCACCCGGTACGTACCTATAGTACCGACTATGCAGGGGAGATGGCATTCCTACTTTTCATTCCAAGATTTGAGTGTTTTTGTCCCTCGATATATTTCAGTGACTCTCCTTAACGACACCCGGATCAACAGGACACTTTGTCAAGGGTGTTCCAAAATCATTCTGTGAACTGATATATATACGTACTACATACAAGGTCCCCCTCCGGGGCGTGCCTAGGGAAGTGGCGCCACAACAAATTACAAATCTACAACAACAGCATGTGATCTGGTACCACGAGCATATCACGTACGTACGTAGTACGTACAAAATTGAACAGCATCTGCACCTTGGGAGTAAAGCATACAGGGAAGTAGTGTGGAACCGTTACTATCGACTGAATCATTTTTATAGTTTTTCCTAATGATATCGTCAAACATTGTATCATATTTGTCAATTTTTAGTTATTGTGGTCAGGTATGGGTGGTCGAAGTTAACCTGTGTTCCGTGTGCGTGGTAGATATTGACTTGGTTTTTGTGTGCAGGATGAAAGTTACTTTGTTCCAGTGCATGGATCGGAATTGACTGTTTTCTCTGTGGGTAGTCGAAATTGACTCGACTTTAGCGTACGTATCCGATTCGACTTGGTGTTTGTGAACCGGTCGAAAATGACTCCGTTCTAGTGTCTGGATGACTTGGTGATTGCGTGTGTGGGCCGAGAACGATTTTGTGTTGTGTGGGTGATATTAATTGGCTTGATCTCAGTGTAGGTATCTACTTTGACATTTTGTTTTAGTGAAGATCGAAAGGTCCATTGTTTGAGTGCGGGTGGTTGAACCGAGACGCCTTTATTGGTGTTATCCCACAAACTGTACCAGGTACACTTCGTAATTGATACCGGTATATTACACACACCTTGCCTACCCACCCACATTATTACACGGATTTTGCGCTCACGAGCATGGGTTAACAAAAAGGAATGGAGTTGGTGGTAAGACCAACCAGGTTGCGCACCGACTGACGGACCCAGCAACCCAGTCACCCACCTATGCACACTGACTGAACTGTACCCACCTGCGAACCGTACAAAGTCTGTTCGCGCACGCGCATCGCTTCACATGTGCATATTTGGGGTGGGCGGTGTTCGTTCTCGTGGGGCCAACCAGCCCACGCCCCAACCGACCTACCCCGTAATAACCGACTCACCCTCCGATTCACGACCACTCGCCCATACCCACCTTGCCTCGACCCGAAGTTTTCTGCGCTGGCCAGCATCGATTATTTAGGAGTTTAACAACTCGAAGGCTACTGTCACGCTCCGTATTCCCACTGTTTCGGAATCCTCTTCAATAGGTTGTCGTGTGTGGGGGTTTGCGTGTAGGTTGAGTTACGTGAACGAACAGAAACGGTGATAACATTACCTCCAAAAGTGGCAGTGGATGGACTGATTAAGAGTAGTGTTTGAGTTTTTTACCTTTGCCCCTCGACCTTCGTCAGTTCCGTTTATCATTCGACACCATGCGACACGCATACCGGATTAGTTTCGACATGCTCGGGGTCTAAACACGCATGGTAGCTTTGTCGTTCGTGTCGTGCTGCACGTGCCGAACGCCGTGCTGACGTCGGAGAGCTAGCCGATGGTGACTACTCTATTTGAAGGATGCTTCTACACAATGTTACTGGGACTCAGAAGAATTGAACAATATCCCGCCGCGCTCTCTCAAGGACAAGCAGCAAGAGATAATAGTACATGCCATCAGCATCTCGCAACCAGAACCACCCTAATCAGATGGGTACGATACTTCAGTATACCACCACACACCACCTGCTACCACCTCCTGCACCCCACCAGCCGAGCAACTGGCGGTGTGGTCGTTGTAGCGGTGGTCGTCGTTGTGTTGGACGGTGGTGGGAGTGATGGTGGTGGCGATGGTCTGGTGGAGTGCTCTTTTGGTGTTGCTCTTCGTGTCGAGAGAAATTACACCACGCGTAAACACACGAAAGACAGGCTGACATTTGTAAAATAAAATTTAATTTGGGTACTCGTTATCGTGAACTCAGTGTGGAACGCATTCTCAAATACGAAATCCAGATTGAGTCTGATTTATTGATTTTCGGGTGGCCTATACTGCTGCATACCAAGAGCGGCTTGCGTGGGGGTTAGGAGCAGATTCCACCATGACCACCGGATCCATCAAGCAACTCTGGTGGTGGTGGTGGTCATTGTCGTGTTCGCCGTGGAAGATGGTGGCGGTGGAATGGTACATCAAGTTCAAAAACCAAATCGTATGAATTAAACGTATTCAGATACGAAGGGTATATAATTATGACTACGAAATTCCACATACATACGGATATCGCATTTATGCGACAGCCGTGTATGATAAACCTGGTCTACGTGCATTAGCAACGAGTGTATCGGCAACACTTTGGGCGTTAAAGCACCCCGAATCAGCCATGAACAGTACGAAACGGTGACACTACAGCAGTGCTCCACGGCCGATGAAACCGATATTTGCCTACGGTTTCATGTAAACGGTACCGTTAAAAAACCGATAGAACAATGTTTGGCACCGTAGCTTCATGCACACGGTGCGGGTTTGATTCGACCGCTTTCATGCGGTGCGGTACCTTGCGAACTTCAGAAAATGTAAAACTCGTGGTGCGGTTCGGTGCGGTTTTCTGAAGTTCGGAACCGTGGTTGACAGAAATCGGAAATCCTACGGTCCGGTTCTGTACGGTTCGATCTGCACCAAACCGTTAGGAAAACACGTACCGTAAATAAGCCTGACAAATAGGCTTTCGGCGCCTGATGAACAGTATCGTCTTTGTATATAGTTCGTGACAGTGACATTAAAGACGGCGAGAGGTTGTGTTTGTGCAAGAATAACCACGTATTGCACGAAGTATACACATCCCTGGAACATGCGACCTGTGTATGATCCACGCTCGAGTTTGATAATTCAACTGTATTAAGCCCTACCGGCACGGTATGATTCCCATAGCGCCACACACTGATTCACACCTGCTACCGGCGTGTCTATTTTGTGCGTGCTTGGAAACTTAACAGAATATCTCGCGCTTTGAGACGGTGTGTCGAGGATGTTCGACGGTTCCAAACATGATACCGGAGAGTGTAGAAGTCAGCGACGAACGTACGACACCTACCTGTGAAGAGCTGCCCCTGGGAACCGTCCGTGTATCAAGTGGTACGACCGTCGCAAGCTTAACACTCCAAGAAGGATGCTTCCGCACGTCAAACGAGAGTAGGGTCATCATCGAGTGTTACAGATCAGAAGCGTGCGTGGGAGGTGGCGATCCAGGAAAATACTGTGCCGAGGGCTACAAAGAGCCATGTGAGTACACAATACGCGCAACGCGGGTTTGTACGTTTTTTTCTTGGGTTACGGTATTGAAATGCAATTCGCCTCTGTATATTGGGATATGGGCTGTGCAGCTGGTGTACACTTATGGTATGTCGCGATAGTGCGCTGGACCCTACAGCCATCATGATCGCCCACCACAGCATATATGACAATACTCTGAAGAAGGGGTGCCCACCCCTATACGGTACGGTAGAACGCGCGGCATGCTAGGTGCATATCGTTGAACAGATTAGGATGCTCATGTGTCACCTTTCACTGACCTCATATTCGTTTCTACGCCCACAGCGACTATACTGCTGTATCATATGCCGAGACCTAAGTGTGTCTCGGATTCGCCACATATGTTCGCAACCGCACATACTTTGTAGCCAACGAGTTAGACCTATTCATAGTGCCATCTGACGGTGCCGGGGATATTGGCAGAAGACAAAACTTCCGCATTTTGAAACTGAAGCGTTTGAGACTTCGAAGTGAAATATTGCTGCAGTATATCAACCCACACACCTGTTTCCTGGCGATCCTTCGCCCCGCTTCCTACCCCAATGGAGACTGTTCTATCTGCGAGGAAGGTTTTTCGCGTGGTTTCGCTTACAGCTGCAAGAAATGCTCCAATACGGCCAGGGGGTCTGCGGTAGCGCTTACGCTAACAGTAGTCATGGTTGCTCTTCTCTTGGTGGCCATACGTTTTCGGAGATGGAGGACGGTTGTGGTCGAACGCCTTGTGCGAGAAAGCGAAATACCCCGAGGTTTGGCGAGATCTACATGTTCGTCGCGCCAATGGTGGATTCTGAAGTGGATCCCGCTATCAGCCATTAAAATTCTCGTGGTTGTGTGGCAAGTTATCTATGAGGTATGAGCAAGTGCTGGCGCTTAAAACTAGCATCGGTGTTCGGATTCCGTTTCCTTGCAAGACTACCCAAAATCCTTACGAGACCACACAATTGCCCTTCGTCACGCAAACAAACAATGTTTTGTCGACGGTGGGATCTGCCATGTACGGACCGAAATATCATAAGAACCATGCCTCGGGGCGGGGGCTTCACGTTCGAGGTAGGCCACCGGCGGTGCTCGATCAAAACAGCTACTCAGCACCTTATGAACCCGACGAGTTAGTTGCACTGTGTTTGACTACGAGTACGTATATATGTGTATCGTGCTCAAACTTCCAAGGTTTAGCGTAGTACAGTAGATAGTAGGTTGTTGGGTGAGCTATATAGCTCCTCAAGCCAGGATCCCCAGCAAAAGAAACGTGGCATCCCCAAACTGTAGCATGTGTCTGGAGTGGTTGCTAACATCCTACAGATTAACATATTTACCTTGATTCCCACAGGAAATGGTGCAAAGCACACTGGTGTTCGATGGCAAATACACGTAGCCTTCTTCCTGTGTGCATAACAGAACTAACCGCAGCCATAGCAATCAACGTTGCCGCTCAGACATACTTGAAAATGGAGCTTCCCAGGGTATTAATTATTCCGAACAAAACCCAACTTCTCTGGAACGCAACTCAGTTCTTGCCCCCTAGAGTAAATATTACCTATAGTTTCGAATGAGTACCTATGTCTGTCTACCGTTAAACGTTTGTATGTTGAAACATATGGACGAAACTGAATACCTGCAGTCAATACTGGATGAGGCAATCATAAACTGAGCTTTGCTATGTCACAACTGTTTAACAGCTATTGAGCTATTCAGTTCGCGGTCTTTGGCAAAGGCAGCTACTCAGCGCCTAGATATTGTTTTATTCGGTGTCCTGGTTGCTCTATAAGTCTAACCCTACAAGTTCAATATATATGCATGTTTTAGACTGCTTTTCTGGACCACACAATTCAAATAAATAGCCTGAGCACATTTTAGTTTATCCCGGCATCTCGCTAAGTTCCACCATTTAGCTATTTCTGTGTCCCCGACCTGCATTCCCTTGCAGTTTACGTCCATAGCCGAGGCGGTGTATCCAAGACAGTACGAGACGTTCGTTGGCTACTTCGCCTTCGCCACATTTGACCTCGGGATCCTTGTGTGGTTCTCGTGCGTTTTTTCACCTGATTTCTTTGGTCGTCTACTGTTCGCCACGATCGCACCACTGGTCGTGCTCTTGACATTGGCTGGGGGGTATTATGTCGCCCAGAAGATAAACATAAACTCCAATGGTGAAATACTCGTTGTACGTTGTCAATATGTATCGGTAGCGCTGTTTGTTGTATTTTTCGTCTACTCCTCGGTCTCTTCCACCATTTTGCAGACGTTGAACTGTGATCTTCTTGACGATGCAGTCTATTACCTTCAGTCTGATTACAGCCTTACCTGCTGGACCCCAAAACACAAAACCTATGTTGTGTTCGCGAGCTTGATGGCTGTGATATACCCTTCAGGTATCCCTTCGTTCTTCTTATGGTGGCTTTTGCGTAACGGTGCGCTCCTTAGAATGTCTGATCGGCAAAGGATGTCACACCTGAAGCCATTCGACAGCATTTGGGGCACGTACAGACCGTCACGATACTATTACGAAGTGGTGGAGTGCTTCCGCCGGATAACTCTTTCTGCGGCTTCTGTATGTTTTTTTCCTAACAGCGTTAATCAGATCGACGTTATTCTGTCGCTCGCGTTGGTGTTCTTGTTCGTTTCTGCGTCACTGTCTCCGTTCGAAAGAAACGCGGATATGGGGCTCTACCGCTGGGGCAACGGCGTGATATTGTCTACCATGTTTGTAGCTCTCCTGGTACGAGCTGATGGTTCCCCCGACGAGTCGGGTACGTTTTCAGTACTCGGCGGGGTGCTTATCACGGCGAACGTGGTTATGATCGCCGCGGTATTGGTTCAAAGCGTGTTATTGGCTCGTGAATGGGTGTATTTAAACACAGTGCCTGAGGAGGCCATTGCTCCTGTCCAACGTCACCACTCGTGATATTGGCGAAGTAAACAGCCCGTTCATGTCGTAGGGGTTCAGGATGATGAGCGCAACTAAATTACCAAATATATGCAGTGTCGCGCCGAGACCCTGGGACAAATGAACAATCGGACGTATTGTAAACACATATTTTCCAACGGGGCAGAGTATTGATCGACGTGCACGATAGTGCAGACGTTGCTTGATTGCGCAAGGAAAGGCGGCGGTCAAATATCCAGTGGTAGGATAGGGAAGAATAGCAAACGTGTCGGAAGCATCGCCGGTGCATACAGGTGACGTGTTAACAGCGGAGTCCATTTGCGCGGTTGAAAGGTTGTCATATCGATAGGCGTGGAAAAGCTTGTCTTCGTTCGCCCTCGAACTCTGACACATCGCATCGATTTGGCGATCGAGTATACACATAAGTTAGTGGGGACGGGACCAAGCCCGGCGGAGATACAGCTGGCGCTAAGGCGGACATTGGCGGTGAGTATGTTTCACGCAAGGGATAATGGCAAGGTCTTTGCCAGGGCCTTCTAGCCCTTGCTAAAATAAAGGAAGCGGATATATACTGAGACAGGCCCAATAGCGAATTATGATATCATTGTAGTTGTTTTGGGCGACCTGAGCCTCTCCATAGCTACTTGCAGATTGATTTCGGAGCCAGGTGTGTGTGCGTGGACCAATGAAAACGTGTGCCGGCCTACTGAGCGGTGTATACACACGGTTTGCACTCGTCAAATACTTGTAGAGATATTAGTATGGCTATCTCTCTGATTGCGAATGTTATCAAGTAAAAAGAAATCTATCAGGGTTTCACAGTTGACAACGGGTGTCAGTCGAGTGGGACAGAGATGTTGCTGAGGTAGGTTTTAAATTAGGATTCCTGTTGTTTTCCCCAAGGTAGTGTTGAACTGCCTTATATTTTGCTCGGACGATGGCGGTGTGCTCACCAGCATATGTACACTTTACGACGGCAGCCAACCGCGGGTTTCCATTGGCTGGTAAGGGTTCCATGACGCTGAGTGATCATTTTGTGTCAGTGAGGACCATGAACCAAGAAAGGGAGCGACCGGAGCTGCATCGCGAGCTATACGCTATGGCTGGCCACGAAGGTTATCTGTATTTGCGCCTGCATGTTGTGGACAAGACGTCGTAGAAGACCCTGTGAGTCGAGGTGTCACAGTCCAGCTAAAACGTCCATCTGAACGTGTTGGGCACGTTGGCCTATGCTAAAACACACGGGTTTACTCCGGATTGTGTGGGCAAGATGATAGAGGCTCAACCTGGCAAAACAATATCACGCGGATGCTGGCATCTGGAAATGTCTGGCGTGTGATAATACAATGCCATCGCGGTCGTATGGTAAATGGAAGATGATTGCATCTCTTTATATGTAGGATTGTAGTGGATCGAATATTCCCTTGGTTGTTGCTCTATACCTGGTTGTATAAACGCGTACGGAGGTCTATTTGTCGGATGTTTCGCGGGCCAACATTCCCATATGATTGGGGTAAACTACGTGCAAATGCCATGGACTTGAGGCGTCATAAGTGGTATGCGTATAACAGTGGGTATTATTGTCTTCCATAGGTCGGTAGGCAGTGGATGTTCTCATCTGTACGTATAGGAAGAGGAACTTGTGGTACCATAAAGTAGAGGCAGTGTTTATCGCATGGCCGCGCGGTTGCCTTTTGAGTGACGGTATGGAAATGAGACTCGGGCAGGATTGCCTACCTGAGGAATTATATTTTACTTCTACTATTTTCTCCCACTTCCACTTCCCTTTTCCCCCTCTTCCTCCCATCATCCTCTCCGGGGGTGGAAGTAATGACAAATAGTTTCTACGTCGTCTGCACGCGCCGATGGCGGGATCGGGCATCTTCTGTCTACGTTTGTAACCCACGAACCAGTTTTCACTTTATTGCGAATTACGAATAAGAAATCCAACCTGGACCATATTTCCTGTTTAATTATTATGTTTACTGTCGTGTACTTCCAAAAGGCACACGTACCGGTATATACCCCCCACCGCTGAGATCCCAAAGGCACGCAACAGTAGTATATGAATATAATACCGCATACCGGTTCAAATATCATTCGCAGTACAGTTTCACACTACTGTAGTCGCAACACTCACAGCGTCCGACATACATAATTTATATACAGTAGGGATATCATGTGTATATTTAATTCTTTTTTTTTCTTTTTCGTTTTTCTCTTTCGTTTTTGTCTTTTTTTGTTGTTTTCTCTTTCATGCACCTGGATTGCTAGCAGGGTAGGTTTGGTCTGTCGTATATGGCATTGCATGGTCTGCTTTGCTTACTGCACTGAGCGTAGTATCTCTGTGTCGTAGTTTTGTGACCACAGAACTGGTACCTTTTTAGGATGAAGAATCGGCACGGACACTGGGTGTGACGGATGTCGACGGGTAGAAAGGGAGGTTTAATGTGAAGAACACGCACACACACCCGTAGGCGACAACACGTACTACTCGTAGACGGCTGAGTACTCGTATCGCCAGAGAGCAAATAAACAGCATTTATTTGATACAACACGACAACATTGCACGGCACCTGCTATGTACAAGAAGCCTCCTCTGCTATGCAGGTCCTGCTTGAAGGGATCCGGAAGCGCTCAATGGTGACGAGTAGGTTTTCATGCTTCCACGCCGAAGTGTTGTACGAGTCTCCAACAGCGCCACCACAGCTGTTACCCACGTTGCGAAGTAGTACCTCCATTACCAGCTGCTTGCCCAGTGACTTCGGCTTCGAGTTGTTGCTGCAAGTATGCGTACTATCTCGGCCTACGTTTCAGGCTTCAAGGCCACAGGCGGACGTTGGCCAGAGTGCCTCTGCGCCTCTGCCCAGCCCAATCGCGCCGCGCGTACGATCACGCCGCGCGTTCTGTGCTACTCATTGGCCGACCCTAGTAGGAAATCCTTATGGGGAGAACCTTTTCGTTGCACAAACAACTTTAAAATAGAGTTAACACTCCCGGGTGATTAGATAAGACCACGAGAGTGCGGCCATATCTTATATATGCCGATATTAGAGTGGATAGACCCCTTCCGCCAACAGCCTGTTTTCTCCCAAATCGGAGATAACGGAAGTGCCCTATCCATATTTTCGCATCTGGGGGACTGTTTGATAACAAATTACTTGATTTTAGTATGGCCAAAACAAGTTACTTGATTTCAGTATGGAGGTTTTATCTTGAAATTAGTGTGGATAGTGTGGATATTTGACTCGATTTTAGTGTGGGCGCTAGATCCCTGTCCGCAAAGCCCTCCGAGTCCTATGGAAACCCCTCCCCTCCCGCGGAACCGCACCGTTCCAGGGGACCGAGCGAGCCGTCCCGGGAGGCCGCCTTCCCCCAATCCCCTCTTGCCGAGTTCGGCGTCAGGGCCCGCTCTCTCGCCGGGGTCGCCGAGGGCCGACGCGTCGGGCGGCCGCGGCGGTGGTGCGGCACCGATCGGGGTCGGGTAGCGCGGGGTAGGGCCGGTCTGCCGCCGGGCATACCGAAACAGGCATAGTCCTGAAGACCCAAAACGACACCGGCGCACCACTACCGAAGAGTATTATATAACTGGTAACAAGGATACTGGTGGTTACGGATTCAGTTCGTTCAGCTAGCTCTTTTTGTGCCTGTACGTAATATATCTCCATGACTAACCGAGGGCCACGTACCAGGTGTACCGGTTGAACCTATATGCGCCATGACCCTCCAAAATAAGGATTGGGCTGTAACTAACTCGACATATCAACCATTATTCGCTAAAATACCAAACCCAGGTGTCTTTATTTAAAGTGAACTTGTAAGGCTTTACATCTCTCCCTGGGCTGTATTTTGTAGCCACATGTTTCGAAGGCTTATCACGGTATTTTGACTGGACGGTAACGATGCTAACGGCAGGACGGGACGGTAAAACCGTCGTTAAACTGTTCCCGTCGTCTCGTCAAATCCCGTCCCGTCCCGTCCCGCCGACAAATCTCCAACCGTTGAACTTTACCGTCCCGTCCCGTCATCGAAATCTGCCCCGTTGAACATTACCTTCCCGTCCCGTTAAGAAAATCGCTCCCTTTGAAAATTACCGTCCCGTCCCGTCGAGACACTGTCATTTTTACCGTCCCGTCCCGTCACTGCACCGTTGTCTTTACCGTGCCGTCCCGCCGACATAACTTGTCTCTCGCGCCAAGATTCACCCCTACCCGTTTTCTCTTCCCGTCATTCCCTCCGAGTACACGAAGTACCTGATGTATTTTATCTCCAATACTCCTTAACTTACTCCAAGGTACGCGTACTCGGAGCATTTGTGGAGTGTTTATTTTCGTTCGTTCCTCTGGAGAAACAACTGAACTGCTGTTTTGATCCAAAATGATCTAGTGCCACATTACCACTACTACTTATATACGTTGTTTAGTATATTGCAATTAATTGGTATGTAGTACGCATACAACTCACATTTGGGACAGGAAAACCCGGTCCCATGGTGCGTCCCTCCCGTTGTTATAAGGCGTAGTTCGGGTAGGCGATTGGTTAACCTTTTACCAGTAGATCAACGGACTAAGACCTTAACATATGGCGACGACGGCAGGACATGCGTTGCTGGCCGTGAGTTCTAATCTCACCTCCACCAGGAAAACACTTTTGAAAGAAAAGTGAATTTCCTCATGTCAGAACCTGAAAACTACTCTCTCTCCGGGTCCCCATAACATTGGAACCGCGGGGCCAATTGGCTTTGACACGACGACCCGTATATCCGGTCTGTCCTGAATATCCCGCCGGTCCAGGGGGGGAAAGTGTTATAAGGCTTAGTTCGGGTAGGCGATCGGTTAACCTTTTACCAGTAGCCCAACGGACTAACGTCTTAACACCGTCCTGTCGTGAAAAATTGTTTTTACCTTCCCTTTTCGTCGTGAAAAATATTTACCGTCCCGTCCCGTCGTGAAAAATTATATTTACCGTTCCGTCCCGTCGTAAAAAAATATATGTACCGTCCCGTCCCGTCGTGAACAATTTTATGTACCGTCCCGTCCCGTCGTGAAAAATTTAATGTTCCGTCCCGTCCCGTCGTAAAAAAAATATATTTACCGTCCCGTCCCGTCGTGGAAAATAAATCCGTTGAATTTTACCGTCCCGTCCCGTCGTGAAAATCTACCCCGTTGAAATTACCGTCCCGTCCCGTTGAGAAATTGTACACCCGCCGTCCCGTTCCGTCCCGTCTCAACAACCGGTTTGGTCGTCATTTTACCGTCTCGTCCCGTCCCGTCTTCATTGGTTTCCCCGCCAAACAAGCAAAAACAGTACCGTCCCGTCCCGTCTCGATTGTCGAGTACCGTGACGAGCCTTGCATGTTTCGTCTCCATTCGGAACATGGTCTATCGGTAGGGGAAATATTTTTATTACGACGCGTTTTTATTGGCCGATACGCTAAAATACGATTGATTTACCGCAAAGATGTCAGCAGACGAGCAACCGTCAAGCAGTCAGTGAGTCAAGGGCGTCCGTCAAGGCGTTTCCATCCGTCTAGACGGATTGTCCCCCATCCCCGCTAGGAAAAAACGCCTTACTATGTGTGTGGAAACCCCTATTTTTAATTTAGTTTTTGTGCTACTGGCTGCTGGCTCCAATACATCATAAAGGAGCAAGACTAAACAAGGATATGGCTGTGTTGCGCGTTGCTCGTGGTGTACCAGTATACTGCTGTAGATCTGAACTCCGAACGAGAATGAACGAATGGTGGTAGTAAAAAATGACGGAAAAAGATCCCAACCACAAAATTCAGGTTTACGAAAATATGATTAATAGGCGTGTTAAAAAAACGGGGATTTTTACTTGGTGTCCCCAGGTGTTGCCGTCGAAGCACCTCCGTCAAGGCATTTTCCTTGACCCCGTCCGTCAAGGGGTAAACGTGCCGTCTCCTGACATCTTGCTTTACCGAGCGAGATTACAAACGGGTTTTGATTACGACGATCCTCATAAGCCGAAAGGCCAAAACTACCCCGAAATTCGACCCGCGCTCACGGGACTGTCATGTTTCTGTACACACGAGCGCCGTCCTCGGTGCCATCATCCTCAGCAGCAGCAGCGACTGCTGCAGCAGCAGCAGCACAGCACCACCACCACAGCAGCAGCACCACAGCAGCAAAGAGACCACCGGTAGCTGCAGACCAGGCAGTCAGAGCTCTCCGTGTAAGGCGCAAGACGGTCAAGAGGGGGAGCAATGCCAGGAGAAGTACCAACAACATCAACCAGCAGCAAGCAGCACAGACAGAGCAGCAGACTTCGAAGGGGAAAGCCCGTGTGCTACGTAGAGGCCGAACATAAGCACAAGTGCAGCAGCAGCAGCAGCAGCAACAACAACAGTACCAACAACACCGACAAAGCAAGCAAGCAGCAGCGGTAGCAGCACAAGGAAGCAGAGCCCGAGCTTTCCGACGAGGTCAAGCTCAGGGTCTACAGGCATAACGACTTGAAGCCGACCATGCTGTTGCTGCCAGTGTCCTTCGTAAGAGTGACCAGCCTGATGGAGGGGAAGAAGGTCATGTACAGTACACGCGGAGTGGGAGAAGGTCGATTCCGGGAGGAGAAATGTAGCGACCACCAATTACTGCTGTAGCCGCCCAGTGCGGTACCTCCTCGTCGTGCACTTGGAGACGGACGGTCCCTTCTGGGCTCACAAAAGAGACGTTCCCTATGGCTGTCCAGGGCAAAGATGTCAGGAGACAGCACTTTCACCCCTTGACAGACAGCGTCAAGGCAAATGCCTTGACAAACAGCCTTGACAGCAAAAAACAGGGGACGCTATGAAAAATCCCCGCTTTTTCATAAACGCCTGACAATAATGTATGAATTAATGTGTTTTCCGGTATTTTGTTTTTTTCGGCATTTTGCTACATTTCCGAGCCTGATCTACAGAAAGTATTGGAATTGCACTGCAGAATATCGATGATTTGAAATTAGCTCATATCAAACAAGTAAAATATAAAATAGCCGCACAAAAAATACCTGGTATAAAATGGGGGTTTCCATACATAATAGGAGGCTTTTTCTGACACGGGGGGTAGGGGACATATGTCTAGACAGCTGGATTTGCCTTGACAGAGAGCCTTGACAGACAGACAGCTTGGCATTGACATGTCTCCCGACATCTTTGCCCCAGGGTCTACCCGTGAACCCAACACAACCAAGGTGAGCGTAGCCAACCATGAGTGGCATGGAAAAGAACACGAGTACATTACCCGTATTTTTTGTTTCTGGTCGGAGTCTAGGTGCACGGTCGTCGCGATGGTGTTGTCATGTAAACACCGATGTTGTGGTTTTAGTGGCAGGGATACCTGCACTACTGTAGTTTGCCTTTGCTGCCTCTGCACCAACTTGCCCGGCGACCGCCTTTCTGCTCGATGAGCCCTGCGCTGGGTGTAAAAACACCGAATACCTTGTACTTGTACCCGTTCTCCAAGCTGGAATTGGTAGCAAACTAGTCTCGATAACATGCAGCCATGATGTCATGCATACTGGGGAAGCATTTGTCAAAGAGCGTCATACCGTCCTCCTGCTGCGCGAGCGCTCGCCTCAACGACGCACAACGGGACTAAGGCTGCCTGATACTTTCGCCTCGGTTCTTCTGTACAAAACGATGGTCGATTTCAAGTCCCCCGTCGCTTCGCCTCAGCGTTCGCTGAACCTGAGCACCTGGCGCCCGGTTTGAAAAATAGCGGGAAACGACGGTGGCCGGCCAAAGGTCTACCATCGAGTATGTCGGTACTAGTGTACGTAACCGTAACGCTCATCGCCCCTCAAGGTTTACACACAAGAGTGCCTTCGTCCCGTCCCGCTGTCATCCGCGCCCTTCTTCGTGAAACAGGCTTCGCCCACGCCCTCTCCGCAAAACGTATGCGCCTGTACAGCTCCAGCTACTCTCCGCGCATGAAGCTCTCTGTCACTGGGGAGCTCCGACCCAGCGAGTCGGGCGGTCAGGAGGGGTCAATATCACGAGGGCAAGCACACTATGTACCTTCGTCCTGCACGCTAGGTCATCGCCGATACCCGTGTCATGAGAAGCCAGGCAAACATGCCGTATCCACTGCTGCAGGCCGGGGCGCAGTGTCCCACACCGGCGCCCTACCTCCCACCTGCAGGGGATCGCAGTAGGCGGTGACGAGGGGGTGGATGCAGCCGCAGAGGCGAGCGTCTTCCCGGGAAGGAGGAGGGTGTGTTGAGGGAGGGGGGGGGGTACACGAAGGCAAACACGGACGGAGTCCGCTGAACCTTCCACTTTCTAAGATTTAGCGTTACGGGGCTTATGTATCATCCGTATCGGGGAATCTTACAAGCTACCGCTGGACGATGGTGTGGAGTACCCTGGTGACTTCATCGACGTCGACCTTTCTACAGGGAACACCGCAAAGATAGCAGGTAAGTCGTTGGTCGTTCACTTGAGCTTAACGCTTGATGGCATGTGTGTAAACGTTATACGAGTGTTGTATTGCGTTTGGTACAGTCTGACACTTCTGATGCAAGCGGGCTACAGTGTATGGCGCTTGCGAGTGATTTCAATTTGGTCTCACTGTCCAATACGCTAATGTGGCATGGACCGCATAATTTCCCAACCAACTTCCAGATAACACTGACGATGGAGGCGACGATGCTGCAGGTTGAGCTAAAGAAGTCAACCAGTAGACCGGTGTCGCCTTTGACCAGAATGACGAAGTTACAGATCACACGCGACCAAGCGACAGCGATATTCAGGTGAGTGGCGGGTGCAGATCCTTGTATACTTATCCAAACATGCAAAGTATTGAAAACTTCGGTGCGTGCCATGGCAACCAGCTCTCGCTTGTAAGTCGTGCTGAGGCATGGTAAGTACTCTTGTTGGCGAGTAGATGGGTAGCTAGCTTTTTTGAAAATAGTGGCGCTATTGGTATTAGTTAGTGTACTGTGCAGGGGTGGCCGAGGATTTGAATATCATACACCTAACCCCCCCCCGAGGCCGAAAAAACTGTTTACCACTTTCTATTTGTTGTTGTTTCCCGTGTACGAGTATACTGTAGTACCGCTACGTAGGGCAGACCGGGGCAATTACTCGTACAAGTAGTGCTACCGAGATATAGTAGTATCGAGATTGTACCGCAGTAAAAGGGTCTACCTACACCAGTATGAATACGTGGCTCGTCTAAATATGGCATCCAAGTCCCCACCCAGAAACACACGAAGCAACGGCTTGCAATGTTCGACTGCTGTAGCTGCGGGAAGCGCTACGAGTACTGCTTGCTGCTGTAGTACCAAGATTCGCCTGTGCGAGCAAGCATGCTGCTGCAGCTCGGTGGTAAGGCAAGGCAACATGGTTATATGAGGTACCACAGGTACGTACCGGTATATACGAGTATGATGATACCAGATACCAGGTACTCGTATACTCGAATTATACGGTATAGGGCAGGGCGAGTGTAGGGCATCAAGGCGTTGACCACAACTGGACTTGACTGGACTGATACAGAGGCCACCACGGCTATGTACAACAAACAACAATCCGTGCGATGAAACAGAGGGATAACAAACGATCCTACTGCGGTACTGTACTGCCACGGTACTGCTGCAGATTATGGTGCCCATGCTGTTCCTCGGAAAGGTGACACTCACGTTTGATGCTCTTCAGAGAGTTCATGCAGCTTGGCAAGTCCAGCATCGACAAGGTTGCCGTCGCCAAAGTCTTTTCCACAGTGACAAACCCAGAGGGATGTACATTATTTGCTTTTTTTGGCGGCACACCGTGGCATTCCGTGGTATGCCATGACAATGCCCATGACGTGCCATGGCAGTTCCAGTTCAACATATGGCATGCCACGGCAGCCCACGGCAGCCCACGGAATGCCGCGGGATGGCTTTGGCGGCACGCCGTGGCATTCCGTGGCATGCCATGACAATGCCCATGACATGCCATGGCAGTTCCAGTTCAAGATATGGCATGCCACGGCAGCCCACGGCAGCCCACGGAATGCCGCGGGATGCCGCGACATGCCGTGGCATGCCATGGCCTGACCTGGAACTGCCATGGCAATGACCACGGCATGCCACGGCACAAACACCACGGCAAGCCATGGCAGCCCCCACGGCAAGCCATGGCAGCCCCCACGGCATGCCATGGTAACCCCGACGGCATGCCATGGCAATGCCATGGCAACGCCATTGAAAACCCGCGAAACCGCGCTGGGGCGTGACGCGGCACCGACGTCGTAGCGTCACAGTTTCGGTGGAAAGGATCATAGGAAGGATTTTAGTTTGTTTACCACGCACTAAAGCTCCCTGCCCAAACAACACAGACAGGTTTGCCCGCCTGGTGTGCACTTGCCCAATCGAGGTGTCAGAAGAATGCGTGGTTGTGTGTACCGATTATGTATGTATATGTGTATGTTCACCGCGTGCCGTCGAGGTTGACAGGGTACTACTGTACCACGGCACGCTATGGGCTTCCACGGCATGCCATGGTATGTCGTGGTTCGTACCATGGTAATGCCACAGCATACCGCCAAAAAAACAAATAGTGTACATCCTTGCAAACCCACGTGATGTCCCCGTCCGTCGCGACCTTCTTCAGGCAGTGCTTTTCTATCCAAGCCTGTGGATCCCACGGCTCTTCGGGACCTTCTGGTCCACCTTCGATCGAGCTCATAGCTCCTTTGTACCGCTCACTACTCTCCCTCGATTCTCCTGCTGCAGTCGCCGCCTCTACGCAGCTGCAGCTCATAGGCCTGCGGCCGCCCCTGGTATTGTAGTAGTATGGAAGGCCTTGTATCAAGCAGGGGGGGGGGACGGCCCTCTACCGTCCCCTGTGTTCAGTTTTATATAGGTTTTGTGTAGGCGTAGAGGGAGGGGATGGTCTCAGGTACCCCCCCCCCCCTGTCAAAACGTAAAAGTTGAACAATTTGACGTGAGGTGTCGAGAAAACGAATTCGACCACCCTCGGCTGAGGCTGAAATTTCCCTAGTTTACCTACGTAGGGTCTTCTATATCTGAAACTACAAACCTGTCTGACCCCGTGTCCAAAGAGGCTCCAACCCACAGCATTTTTTTCCCCAAAACCTGACGCGCGTATCAACTGTATACCGCGCAGCGTGAATCTATCGCCGACACACGTACAAGCAGTCTGAGCCAACGTTCGGCTTCAACGGAGCCCTGCGCCTAGAGTCACGCGTCTCACCCGCACCCAAGAGAGCAACAATCGCTCGCGCAAGAGTCGGTACGAGCAGCAAAATCGTTCGCAAATTTCCTACAGCGCATCGATCATAGNGATACAGAGGCCACCACGGCTATGTACAACAAACAACAATCCGTGCGATGAAACAGAGGGATAACAAACGATCCTACTGCGGTACTGTACTGCCACGGTACTGCTGCAGATTATGGTGCCCATGCTGTTCCTCGGAAAGGTGACACTCACGTTTGATGCTCTTCAGAGAGTTCATGCAGCTTGGCAAGTCCAGCATCGACAAGGTTGCCGTCGCCAAAGTCTTTTCCACAGTGACAAACCCAGAGGGATGTACATTATTTGCTTTTTTTGGCGGCACACCGTGGCATTCCGTGGTATGCCATGACAATGCCCATGACGTGCCATGGCAGTTCCAGTTCAACATATGGCATGCCACGGCAGCCCACGGCAGCCCACGGAATGCCGCGGGATGGCTTTGGCGGCACGCCGTGGCATTCCGTGGCATGCCATGACAATGCCCATGACATGCCATGGCAGTTCCAGTTCAAGATATGGCATGCCACGGCAGCCCACGGCAGCCCACGGAATGCCGCGGGATGCCGCGACATGCCGTGGCATGCCATGGCCTGACCTGGAACTGCCATGGCAATGACCACGGCATGCCACGGCACAAACACCACGGCAAGCCATGGCAGCCCCCACGGCAAGCCATGGCAGCCCCCACGGCATGCCATGGTAACCCCGACGGCATGCCATGGCAATGCCATGGCAACGCCATTGAAAACCCGCGAAACCGCGCTGGGGCGTGACGCGGCACCGACGTCGTAGCGTCACAGTTTCGGTGGAAAGGATCATAGGAAGGATTTTAGTTTGTTTACCACGCACTAAAGCTCCCTGCCCAAACAACACAGACAGGTTTGCCCGCCTGGTGTGCACTTGCCCAATCGAGGTGTCAGAAGAATGCGTGGTTGTGTGTACCGATTATGTATGTATATGTGTATGTTCACCGCGTGCCGTCGAGGTTGACAGGGTACTACTGTACCACGGCACGCTATGGGCTTCCACGGCATGCCATGGTATGTCGTGGTTCGTACCATGGTAATGCCACAGCATACCGCCAAAAAAACAAATAGTGTACATCCTTGCAAACCCACGTGATGTCCCCGTCCGTCGCGACCTTCTTCAGGCAGTGCTTTTCTATCCAAGCCTGTGGATCCCACGGCTCTTCGGGACCTTCTGGTCCACCTTCGATCGAGCTCATAGCTCCTTTGTACCGCTCACTACHTCTCCCTCGACTCTCCTGCTGCAGTCGCTGCCTCTAGCAGCTGCAGCTCATAGGCAAGCCTGCGGCCGCGACCCCTGGTATTGTGTAGTATGGAAGGCCTTGTATCAAGCAGGGGGGGGGGGGCCGGCCCTCTACCATCCCCTGTGTTCAGTTTTATATAGGTATTGTATAGGCGTAGAGGGAGGGGATGGTCTCAGGTACCCCCCCCCCCTGTCACAAACGTAAAAGTTGAACAATTTCGACCGCTGAGGTGCGAAAATAAAAAATTCGACCACCCTCAGTACTGTGTGATAAAGCGGACTTACATGAGCTGAGCTAGCATATTCGGAACGTAGCACGATGTGGCCGTATAATGCCAGACTGGATAACTTTCGAAGTCGTGCGGGCAACACGTGCAACAGTCTATGTGGAGCACGAAAACGTTTGTCCTTCTTGAATCCTCCCTCGTTTCACGGGATTACCCTGGCATCTCCCACCTTCTTCGCTCGATTTCCTCAACAGTGAATAGCCAGCTATCTCGAATATTATGCTATCGGTATTTGGCGAGACGCGCGGAGCTTGGTCGACACACATGGCCCTCGTGCACGAAAAGCGACCGCGGGGTACGCAGAGGGAATGATGCAAAGGCAAGCACCGTCCAAGAGTTTGAGCAATGCTGTGGCCACGCCTCGAATGTTTGCTTCCGATCCCTCAACGCGGGACTCGTTGGCGCCATCCATGGCTGCGGCCGGGACGGTGGAGAGAGGGGCGGAAAAGAGTACGCCCCTCGCGGGTGGGTTTCGTCAGGGGGGGGGGGGGGGGGGGGGGGGGGCGGTCGTATACCGATTAGGAAATCCGGAGGTCGCTAGGAGTGCGGACAGCACAAGGGTGGATGGTCTTACAACCACCCTGGACCCTTTTTTGGACGAGCAACGATGTACCGTGCCTGCTGACCCTCGCCCAGGGATGAAAAACGTATTCGTCACGAAGCGCAGAGAAAAATGGCGTTTCCACCCTGAAAGTTCGCTATGATCATTGGGTCGTACGAGGAATCTCGATAGGGCAGGCGTGGTCGCAGCGGCGCCTGTCTTTAGTTACCGCTGACGTTGAACATGGCTTAAGGTGACGGTGGTTCCCTCAGCGAAGACTCCCGGTTTTGTATAGAAGCGGCGTGCTTATTTAGACCGGTCTATTCGCAATTATCTTCTGTTTGTTTTGGGAGATTTGGTGTACCGTGAAAATCGAACTATTTTTTAAAAACAACTAAACAAAAGACCGATGTGATTATGCACCAGTTCCCAGCAGCACGACACACACGGTGCCGTCACCCCAGCAATCCTCTTGATCCTGGCCGACGGTCAGTCGCAAGCGGCCAAGCGGTCAAAGGCCGAGGGTGGTCCATCGGCTTCCCTCTCGGGCGGTGCTTCCTCTCCCGCAGCGGGAAGAAGAGTAGTAGACGAGATGCTTCCCGACAGGGTGTGGAAAAAAGCCCCAAGGAAAGCCGAGGGACACATGAAGCCTTTTTGAGAAGATGGAAAGCATGGTGCCGCTGTCCAGCGACGATGAGAGCCCTGACGGTTGCAGCGGAGCGTGTTGTACGAGCGGTGGTATCCTCTTTGTGCGTGTGTACTGTCCAGGTAGGTACCGCTGCCGAGTGCGTCAAAATATAAATTCTACGTACGGTTTTGAGGCCTGGTTTGGCTTTGTGTTTAGCTCTTTTGGTACCTTCTACGTACGTACACATCCTTCCGGATACTCGTACGCTTTGAACATCAAAAGTTACATTATTATTCAGAGTACAAGTTAGTACGTAGTAGTACCAAATATATTGTAACCTCATACCTGGCTATATATAGGTATGTATGTACGTACGTACATATGTATACATATGTACATATATAGATGATGTGTCTTCGTTTTTTCCTGTATACGACCAGATGTTTATGTATACATATTATACTTCGTACGATACCTCGTACAGCAGCAGGAGTTGTATATATGAGTACGCATATTATCAATAGTATATAACAGGTATAGTATATACCAGGTATACAAGGCTTGCTGGGAAAATCAGGTAGCGGGAGACACGGAAAACTAACGAACATAAAAAAGGCATACTGCGATCAATAATGCACAGACAGGTAAGGTCGTCCAGTGAATACTAATAATCACCCTCTTGGAAAATGCATACATGAAAAAACCTTCATACAAAAAACGATCTCCCCCGCGTAAATATCGAGTGCACCCTCCCTCCCCCCTCACCCCCCTCACCCCCCCACCCCCCCGATACCTTCACCATTCATAGAACAACGAGGCACACGAACAACGGAACGAAGAGTCGATCACAGACAACTGATGAAAAACTCTTGACACTATAAGTACTACTGTAGTGTTAAACTTGTACGTGAATCTATTTTGTTTTTGGGGTGGGCACTCTACCTAATGTTCATGTATATGTACAGCAGAGCGCTGTATGAAGGGCTCTCCCCGCAGAATCCTGACTGCGCAATATTACTGGGGACCATAGTTAACAGGACCTATGGTGTGCTCAAAAAAACTACATATTTACCTGTTTTTACACACAATATGTGGTCCTATTTACTATGGTCCTCCGGAATAGTTGGATTTTCGGAAATTTACGATGCAAAAAAATGAGTAGATGCCCCCCTGCGGCTGTGTTGCATACACTTGCAGGACCCGCCCCCCATTGCCCACACGAGTGCGACTAGAAACTTGTTACACCCCCGCGCAATATATCCTCCCTCGACACCCTTCCGGGTCCCCGCGTACAGGGTGCTTAGCCGCCAGGAGGAGGAGATCAACGGACGCGATAACTTGCCTATGTTCTTGCGGCCACGGTTCGGAACAACCTGCAGTACCAGGCGGCGTAGGGGATAGGGTGTACGAGGGGCGGCAACCTGTTCCTGAGTGAAGCGCATAGCAGCGGCAAATATTGATTCATGGCATGCTTTGCTTTGTGTCGACAAGTAAGCCTGTACAAAAGGCGTTGCTTTAGTGTAGAAAAAAAGCTTGTCGGAACTTCGTTTGCTATGATCGAACTTGCTTTTTTACAGGCCGTGGGCAATCTTTCGTCGTCAAGATAGTTTGCCGAATGTGTCGAACCCGCTGAGGACCGCAGCGCGAAAAAAGTGTTTTTCGACTTGTTTTCGGGGTGGACAGGACTATACATACTAATGCCGGTATGAATTTCTCGGTTTTCACGTGCGAAAGCACATTTTTCATGTCGAATCTAACTTTGCAGAATCATTTTGTTTTTCGTCGCACGGTTTGGAATGACGTCTACAATATAGGATCCGAGATTCGCCTAGACGCCAGCTATATTTCGTCTTCAAGGTAGTTTGCCGAATGTGTCGAACTAACGGATAACAACAGCGCCGAAAACAGTGTAATGGCTTGTTTTTTGTCTGGGTGGGCAAGACTATACATACTAAAGCCGCACTTCTGTCTTTCTCCCTCGCTAGTCGTAACTCAGATCCGGGGTCACAAAGTAGGCTCCTCTCCCTGCCCCCCCACTACGGTTCTTGCCTTGATTTTTATCGCCCAGAGGGTTCTGCCTTCCCAACGCTCGTCGATTTTCATCGAATTTTGCCAACTAACGCTCTCGCGCTTTCCGCTAGTCAAGAATTTTTTGCGAGAAAAAGTCCCTATGAGCATGCACTCGGGGGGGCTCGAACTCGCGACCTTGACGCTAACAAGCTTCGTGGTTACCTGCTAGCCCACCGGGGCGACCGGCTTTCAACCTATACGACGGATACGTGGCACTTCCCACCCAGTTTCGTTTCGTGCCACGCACGAGAGTCCAGGGAAGAAAAGAGGAAATATAAAAACAAAACAAAATGTAAAGCCTTACAAGTTCGAGCTCGCGTAAAACTGCCCGCGCGGTCACACTTCCTTAGGTGTGCCCGCATTGAAAATAGCAGGGCCTTCCTCGGGAACGGCTTTTCATCTCAGGGAATTTTTCCCGCGGGAACTAGCCACCACGGGAATACAAGTCCATTTAAAATATTTCAAGGTCAAGTTCTGTAGGTACCCTACAGAACCATACCCGGGGTATTTAGCCGGGAAATACCCTACAGATAACTTCTGTGAGTTCTGTAAGGGTTTTATACCCGTACCCGGAACTTCTGTAAGTTCTGTACGATCTTCATACCCCACAGAGAACTTCTGTAAGTTCTGTACTCCCCGCTTCACAATACCCGGGGGTCCGATACAACGTGTTTGTACCTGCCCGGAACTTCTGTGAGTTCTGTACGCCCGTGCCACAATACCCGTAACTTCTGTGAGTTCTGTGAGGGTTTTATACCCTAACCCGGAACTTCTGTAAGTTCTGTCCGACCTTCATACCCTACGGAGAACTTCTGTAAGTGCTGTAACACCTGGGACACAATACCCCGGGTAAGGGTATTCCCTCAGCACAATACCCTGTGTACCGGTACAGATTAGGGTATCGTTGAGGATGTCAGGAGGCGGTCAGTCGAGGGAAAATGGGCATCGGTCAAGGGTGTGGATTCGAGTGCTCCACACTTCAACCTAGTATTTTGGCGTCAGTCAAGGATAAAAAATGAAAAATTGCCGTCAGTTAAGGGGTGAAAGTGCCGTCTCCTGACATATTTTGAGGAGTGATGGTATGAATTCTGACGTCATGTCTCATCAGTGACACACACCAAAAACGAAATTACGAAAATAAATTTCATTGTACAACCCACCTCGCTCACAACCACACATAAACCGAGCACACAAGTACGTGGATTTAGATTTGGGGGGTAAATCTACGACCGCGGAAGTCATTCCCATGAAGTTGGAACGGTCCTTACCGCGATAATCGTGAAAGACAGCTATAACAGAAGTTAGGTACAATGGTAAATGCATGGTATATACGCGTTTGTACCGGTATAGTGTGTCATGTTTGAAGTACACCAATCGCAGTATTTCGAAATATATTTTATGTAAAAAACATTCAGGAGTACATTTGCAGTTTTTTCGCCCCCTTGAGGTGGGTATTTACCAGGGTATCACCGGAACTTCTGTAAGTTCTGTACGCCCGTGCCTCAATCGGAACTTCTGTTAGTTCTGTACGCCCGGGCCACAATCGAGACTTCTGTGAGTTCTGTACGACCGGGCCACAATCGGAGCTTCTGTCTGTACGCCCGTTCCACAATACGATACCCGGAACTTCTGTAAGTTCTGTACGCCCGTGTCACAATACCCCGAAATTCTGTGAGTTCTGTGCGACCTTCATACCCGTACCCGGAACTTCTGTAAGTTCTGTGCGACCGAGCCACAATACCCGGGGTACCGGTACAACGTGTTTGTACCTGCCTGGAACTTCTGTGAGTTATGTACGCCCGTGCCACAATACCCGGAACTTCTGTGAGTTCTGTAAGGGTTTGATACCGTAACCGGGAACTTCTGTAAGTTCTGTATGACCTTCATACCCTACAGAGAACTTCTGTAAGTTCTGTACTCCACCGTTTCACAATACCCGGGGTACCGGTACAACGTGTTTGTACCTGCCCGGAACTTCTGTGAGTTCTGTATGCCCGGGCCACAACACCCGGAACTTCTGTGAGTTCTGTAAGGGTTTTATACCCTAACCCGGAACTTCTGTGAGCTCTGTAAGACACCCATACCCTGACCCTAAATCCACAAACCCTACAGAACCTGAGCTTGAAATATTTCACACCTCGGATAACATAACACTTAACGTTTTATGTTATTGTTACGCGCCAGCGGAAAAAATCGTAAAATTACGTTACTACGTTATCGCAATTCCGGATTTTGTGATAACATAGTGTTAGGGTCGTTCTTATCGGAGCCATACATTTCCAAAAATTCCGTGTTTTTTTTCGCGCAATTTGTTTGATTTCCATTTTTCCCATTTTTTTTTTCCATTTATTGGAACGTGAAGCCTTCCAAACATTTTGCCCTCTGAAGAATTTCCAATATTTCCATAATTTCCAAGATTTCCAAGATTTCCTTTTTTTTTTTGAAAAAAATATTGGAAATTATGGAAAAAAGCTGCTCGATGAGAAAGGCCCTTAGTGCGTTACGATATTGGCGGTCGATCGCGTAACATTATGTTAGAGTATTGCCTTGATCCTGTTATGACCGCAGCATAAGTGTTACGGTGTTAAGGTAGGCAGCCCATAGCGAGTAACGCTATGTTAGTGTGTTACCGAAATTCCTTGTTGCCATCGTAACACACGTTATAGGGATAACGTACATGATCAATGATACGTTAACTTTATGTTACTGTGTTACCGATATAAGCCCGCAGCGAGTAACGTTATGTTAGTGTGTTAGCGGAATTCTTACTTGCTGCCGTAACACACTTTAGACGGATAACGTACATACATGACCCAATAAACGTTTACATAACACCATGTGTTAGTGTGTTAGCGGAATTACCGATATTGCGGTATCATCGTGTTACCGTGTTAGCGACACCAGCCCGTAGCGAGCAACATTATGTTAGCATGTTACCTTATTCTTACTTGTTACCTTGGCACACTTCAGACTGATAACGTACATGGACAATTAGGGCGGTGGTTCCCTCAGCGAAGACTCCCGGTTTTGTATAGTAGCGGCGTGCTTATTTCGACCGGTCTATTCGCAATTATCTTCTGATTGTTTGGGAAATTTGGTGTACCGTGAAAATCGAACTATTTTTTAAAAAACAACTTGAAAAAAGACCGATGTGATTATGCACCAGTTCCCAGCAGTACGAGTACGTAGCAGCACGACACACACGGTGCCGTCACCCCAGCAATCCTCTTGATCATGGCCGACGGTCAGTCGCAAGCGGCCAAGCGCTCAAAGGCCGAGGGTGGTCCCTCGGCTTCCCTCTCGGGCGGTGCTTCCTCTCCCGCAGCCGGAAGAAGAGTAGGAGACGAGATGCTTCCCGACAGGGTGTGGAAAAAAGCCCCAAGGAAAGCCGAGGGACACATGAAGCATTTTTGAGAAGATGGAAAGCATGGTGTGCCCCTGTCCAGCGACGATGAGAGCCCTGACGGTTGCAGCGGAGCGTGTTGTACGAGCGGTTGTACCCTCTTTGTGCGTGTGTACTGTCCAGGTAGGTACCGCTGCCGAGTGCGTCAAAATATAAATTCTACGTACGGTTTTGAGGCCTGGTTTGTCTTTGTTTTTATGCTCTTTTGGTACTTTCTACGTACGTACGTACACATCCTTCCGGATACTCGTACGCATTGAACATCAAAAGTTACATTATTAGTTCAGACTACAAGTTAGTACGTAGTAGTACCAAATATATTGTAACATCATACCTGGCTATATATAGGTATGTATGTACGTACGTACATATGTATAAATATGTACATATATAGATGATGTGTCTTCGTTTTTTTCTGTATACGACCAGATGTTTATGTATACATATTATACTTCGTACGATACCTCGTACAGCAGCAGGAGTTGTATATATGAGTATGCATTTATCAATAGTATATACAGGTATAGTATATACCAGGTATACAAGGCTTGCTGGGAAAATCAGGTAGCGGGAGACACGGAAAACTAACGAACATAAAAAAGGCATACTGCGATCAATAATGCACAGACAGGTAAGGTCGTCCAGTGAATACTAATAATCACCCTCTTGGAAAATGCATACATGAAAAAGCCTTCATAAAAAAAAAACGATCTCCCCCGCGTAAATATCGAGTGCACCCCCCTCCCCCCTCACCCCCCTCACCCCCCCACCCCCCCGATACCCTCACCATTCATAGAACAACGAGGCACACGAACAACGGAACGAATAGTCGATCACAGACAACAGATGAAAAACTCTTGACACTATAAGTACTACTGTAGTGTTATACTTGTACGTGAATCTATTTTGTTTTTGGGGTGGGCACTCTACCTAATGTTCATGTATATGTACAGCAGAGCGCTGTATGAAAGGGCTCTCCCCGCAGAATCCTGACTGCGCAATATTACTGGGGACCATAGTTAACAGGACCTATGGTAGACACAAAAAACACATATTTACCTGTTTTTACCCACAATATTGGTCCTATTTACTATGGTCCTCCGTAATAGTTGGATTTTCGGAAATTTACGATGCAAAAAATGAGTAGATACCCCCCTGCGGCTGTGTTGCATACACTTGCAGGACCCGCCCCCCATTCCCCACACGAGTGCGACTGGAAACTTGTTAAACACCCGCGCAATATATCCTCCCTCGACATCCTTCCCGGTCCCCGCGTACAGGGTGCTTGGCCGCCAGAAGGAGAAGATCAACGGACGCGATAACTTGCTTATGTTCTTGCGCGCACGGTTCGGAACAACCTGCAGTACCAGGCGGCGTAGGGGATTGGGTGTACGGGGGGCGGCAACCTGTTCCTGAGTGAAGCGCATAGCAGCGGCAAATATTGATTCATGGCATGCTTTGCTTTGTGTCGACAAGCAAGCCTGTACAAAAAGGCGTTGCTTTAGTGTAGAAAACAAAGATTGTCGGAACTTCGTTTGCTATGATCGAACTTGCTTTTTTACAGGCCGTGGGCAATCTTTCGTCGTCAAGATAGTTTGCCGAATGTGTCGAACCCACTGAGGACCGCAGCGCGAAACATAGTGTTTCGGCCTGTTGTTTTCGGGGTGGACAGGACTATACATACTAATGCCGGTATGAATTCTCGGTTTTCACGTGTGAAAGCACATTTTTTATGTCGAATCTAATTTTGCAGAATCAACTTTTTTTCGTCGCACGGTTTGGAATGACGTCTACAATATAGGTTCCGAGATTCGCCTAGACGCCAGCTATATTTCGTCTTCAAGGTAGTTTGCCGAATGTGTCGAACTCACGGATAACACAGCGCCGAAAACAGTGTTAATGGCCTGTTTTTGTCGGGGTGGGCAAGACTATACATACTAAAGCCGGTATTGAAATTCTCTGTCCCGCAACGTCCGTACGTACGAACAAGCCGCATGTTCGTGGATTCCTCTAGATGTCAGCTATCTTTCTGCAACGATTTGCTTTCACTAATATACAAAACCCAGGAGAACAGCAGAGCCAAAGATTATGTATTGGCACCTTTTTACGGTGTTGACCAGGCTATGCATACTACTGTAATTTCAAGACACTTTTTTTTTTTTGGGGGGTGGAAAACGTCGATTTTAGGTGGAAGCTAGGTTTGCGGTATTGAAATTATCCGACCCAAAACGTCAGCGACTTCGAACAAACCACATGTCCTCAGATTCGTCTAAATGTCAGCTATCTTTCTGCAGCGAGTTGCTTTCACTAATATACAAAACCCAACAGAACAGCAGAGCCAAAGATGGTGTATTGGCACTTTTTGTCGGTGTTGTACGAGGCTATGCATACTAATTTCAGTACACTATTTAGGATTTATTGAGCGGAAAACGTCAATTTTACGTGAAATCTAGGTTTGCGGTATTGCAATTATCCGACACGCAACGTATGCGACTTCGAACAAACCACATGTCCCCAGATTCGTCTAAGTGTAAGCTATCTTCCTGCAGCGAGTTGCTTTCACTAGTATACAAAACCTAGGGAGAACAGCAGAGCCAAAGATAGTGTATTGGCACATTTTGTCGGTGTTGTACGAGGCTATGCATACTTATTTCAGTACACTATTTAGGATTTATTGAGCG
The DNA here is from genome assembly GCA_008828725.1 of Saccharina japonica. Lineage (NCBI taxonomy): Eukaryota > Phaeophyceae > Laminariales > Laminariaceae > Saccharina > Saccharina japonica. The sequence continues at coordinate 167,601 of MEHQ01004141.1, read as the reverse complement.
GAAAAGGTCAATTTTACGTGAAAGCTAGGTTTGCGGTATTGCAATTATCCGACACGCAACGTATGCGACTTCGAACAAACCACATGTCCCCAGATTCGTCTAAATGTTAGCTATCTTCCTGGAGCGAGTTTCGTTGCGTAATATATTAAGCCTAGGGAGAACAGCAGAGCCAACGATAGTGTATTGGCACTTTTTGTCGGTGTTGTACGAGGCTATGCGTACTAATTTCAGTACACTATTTAGGATTTCTTGAGCGGAAAACGTCAATTTTACGTGAAAGCTAGGTTTGCGGTATTGCAATTATGAACCCCGCTGCGTCACGAATAACGCAAGCTTAGTATGTTCCCGTATTCGTCTAGACGTCAGCTATCTTTCTTCCCCAAAGTCTGTCGCCGAAGCGGTACAACTCACGGAGAAGAACGCCKTCCAAAACACTGCCTTTTGCGTGGGGAGGTCCGGCTACCCGAGCCTGCGCGAAGAAGCCTCAAACACAATCGAACACCAAAATCAGGGCTTCTACTGCTGTGCATGCCATCGCGCCCCAGTTTCGCAGCAGGTGGCCTTGCAGAGCCCTTTGCTGCGATATGGTTCAAAGTCGCCGGTGGAAGGCACGTGTAGAGGCGTTTGCGGGGAGGGACATGTACACGAGGCGTCTCGTACCTCCGGCGGGCTGGTAAGGGGCTTATTTTGACCCAAATAACAATATTCTGTACCCAAAAAGTGCTTGTACGTGACCGAATGGAGGTTTGCGGGCAGCCGATCAGCTTCCCACAAGGCAACGGTGCCTTGAACACCCTAACCTGTGAGTGGGACTCTAGCTAGGGCGCCCAGCCCCTAATGGTGTCTCTATCGTGCAGGGCCCTAAGCCCCGACATGGGTCGGTCGGGCCCAAAAATGAAAGCTATCCGGTTCTCAACACATAGCGCACCAAAAACAGCCAAACTTCAGCAGGCGCCTTGATTTGAGTAGTTGGTATTCCCCTCACCTTGTGGAGTCGCCATGGTGCCGCAGGCTCACGCCGTGCTGACCGCCCAAATAAGCCACCTAGCGATACCCATAGCTCTGCGTCGATTTTTGTTTAATATCAGGTACGTGCCAGCCTTTCATTGGGCGGAAAGTTGACAGTCCCGTTTCGAAACCGTAAAAAATATATATATATTTTTGGTCGAAAAATTGAAAGCGGGACCCAGGGGATGGTCGACAGCCACCGCGGCCTTAAACCCTTACATAACACTACAGAGTACGCGACACCAGTTAAGAATCTCTTAATTATGATCAGGCTGGAATTCTTATGTAAGGCAGGCTGTGTCCTGCACCATTTTCAGTACAAAAGAGGTCATGTTCTTAGTTTCGTCTGAGAATTCAGCCTTAAATTTTTAACTGCCGAGTTCGTAAGTGCTGTCGCGTACTGCATGTTAGTGTGTTATGATAGCGGAATTCCTTGCGGATATCCTAACACACGTTAGAGGGTTAACATAAGTATGTATATAGTCAATAAAACGTTGACATGTTTTTATGTTACCGCAGCAGCGGCAGCAGCAGTCCGTATCGAGCGACGTATTGCCAGGCCCACCCTCCTACTGACGAGGGGACGGAGAACCTCTGCGGCTGTAAATATATCCTACCTGGTACAGCAGTAGGAGTGTGGTGGCGCCTATGTTACGAAAATATATGTTGTTGTGGACAGGTACGAATCACAGGTGCAGAGTTTTCGTCTTTCAATTATGCCGAATGTCAATACCGCTCTGGGGAATCAGGATACACACAATACATTTAATACGTGTACAGAGGGTTCAAGGGTTAGACCGACATGCCGAGCGTAAAGCAATCTATACTGATGCTGCTGTTCTGCTGCTGCTGTACATTATAGGACACCAAATAGGAAACAGGAAACATGGTCCCGGCTCGATTTCCTATTCGAGAGAGGGTGCTTCATACCCTAATTCCAAGATGACGACTCCCGAAATTCCTATGTTCCTCTAAATCTCAGCCTGGCTTTCTTATCAGCCTGTTTCTCATTAGGTGTCCTGTACTGTATGCTGACGATATGTTAAGCTTGAAATAAAAATAAATAAATCAGACGGCACGTAAACGTAGATGTTCACTCTCGTGGTTCACTTCAGCACAATCAGTATTCGCCCAGCGTGATGCATTGCGAATTTGACTACTGCAGGTACTGAGGTCGCGCCTCATATTCACTAGGAGTAAATTACTACACAGTAGTAACTACTGTGTTACTGAGATGTCAGCAAAAAAGGATAACACGGCTACATTATGTTACTCCGCGACGCCTAACACAGGTAACACATGTTAGAGTGTGGGAAGATCCAAAGGGTAACGTAGTAACATTACGTTGGATTGACTCCGGCCCCCACGTTAACTCAGTAACATAATATTACGCCCGGATTGGTTATTATGGTAACACAGCAGTAACATAATGATAAAATCAGATGTTTACTGACAGTAACACCGTAACATAATGTTAGGCAAACCTCGGCATTGAGGCTAACACCCTGGCATAATGTTACGTATCGGCCGGCTAAGACTGTAACGTACCTAACGTATGTTAAATGTTACGTTATCCGACCTTAAGGCAATCAGACTTGGGGTCCTAATAACATAGTGATAGTAGTCCGGGACATTATGTTAGTGTTACGTTAGTGTGTTATTTGTAACGCAATGTTCACACTTATTGGAAGGGCAACACAATCTTAGTGTGTTATGTCTAACGCTCCGTGGACAGTAACATTATGTTATCGTGTTAGTAAATCGGCAGATAGCGATCTGGGAATGTTAGAGTGATAATGTACGTGTTGGGTCAGAGCCTAACACTATGTTAAAGTGTTAGTTAACGGACGGATCACGGTGTAACATAACGTTAAGGCGTGTGCATAAGGGATTTGGTTCACCTCAAGGATGATGTAGTGGTTGGAAAAGAGGTACCATTGGCATGCGTGCGAAGGGCTGTATGGGGTATGCTGTACGCCGATGATGCAGGAATTGTCTCAAAGTCTGCGGAGGGTCTCGCTAAAATGATGACAGTCATCGTGACTGTCTTCGAGGCAGGAGGCCTCACGGTTTCAGAAAAAATCGGAAACGATGATCCTACGAACATGGGATCAGACACCCCCTCCTCCGCCGCTCGTTATCGAAGCAGCTGGTCAGAGGTATAGACAGACGAGCCAGTTCTTGTACCTCGGCGGCATTATCCACGAAGACGCTGACCTCTCACTCGAAATCGAACGACGGATCCGTCTCATGTGGGCGTGCTTCAAACGGTTCGGACCAGAGTCGGGCGACATGAAGACGGCTCGACTTAGTCTGAAAGTCCGCATGTTGAAGGCCGAGGTGATTGAGACCCTGCTGTACCGATGTGTGACGTGGACCCTCAGTGCGCAACACTTCGCCGGGCTCCGATCGGTACACCGCCAAATCCTCTCGCGTGTCATTGGCTTCCAGCGTCGGCAGCGTGGCCACTACTATAGGACCCTCTCGTACGCAAAGGTTCCCATGCGGACACGATGCGAGAGCATCGAAACGACGATCCGTAAACGACGGCTGTTCTTTGCGGGAGCCGTGGCACGGCATCCCAAGGGGCGATTACCCAGTCGGGTGATGTTCGGGACCATGACGGGTGGGGAGGGACGCAGACCGGCCGGACAACCAAAGTCCTGGCAGAACTGCATTGCTGAAGACCTCAAGGTGTTTCAAGCCACCAAGGGGTCCACGGCACAGGTGCCGTTGGTGTTTGGAGTAGAGACCGCAGTGTGGACCGTTGCAGCAACTAAAGTGGGCAAGTGGTACAGGGGGCTTAACAGTTCATGGTCCGGTGGCACAAGGTCGAGGCGAAACTGAGTAGACAGCGCTATGTATCCGTCGCGGGGGGTGCATAAGGGAATTGGAAGGGGGGCGGCAACAGTCGTACGGAAACCGCGGTTGATGAGAGCAGGTGGGAGACAGCCGACAGGAAAGCAAGGTACCAGGCCGACTAGTACGTCCCGCCTAGACTACCCGTGCCGCGCACCTCTGTGGCTGCTTCAAACGCGGCCCTGTACTCGTAGTGTGTGTTTTTTTCTCGTTTTCTCGTTTCATTGTTACTCTCGTTCTTATCACTGTGATTACTGTAGGAAGAAGTACTACCTGGCTTGGTGGATGGCGAACTGTTTTTTTTTTTTTTTCTTGGTTACTTCTGGTGGCCTTTCTTTCCCTTTGCTTGCTTCGCGGCGGACGAAAGCAAGAAAGAGACGGCAAACAGAGTAGGTACCAGACCGACTAGCTGGTAGAACCTGCCTGTACTAAGAGAACCTGTCTCGGCTGGCTGGAAGGTACTTCTGGTGTGCTCCGGCTGCCTGTCTTTTCCTGTCGTTCTTATTAGTCTTGCTCTGGTGTCGCTCATTTTTTCGGTTCTTTTCATTTTGTTTCATTTCATTCGGTTTCTGTTTACTGGATGTCGCATCTCTGGGAGAAGCGACGACACTTTCTTTCTTTTATTTTGTCATGCTTTTGTTTGGTTGCTTGATTGTTGATTTGCTTCAGTATGTTAGCTTTTTTTTTCCTTTTCGGTTTTTTTTTCTGTTTCTTTTTTTTCTTTCTTTATTTTTCTCTCGCATGCACCTGGATTACTAGAAGGGTAGGTCTTGCCTGTCGTATATGGCATTGCATTGTCTGCTCTGCATACTTTTTTCTTTTTTTTTTAATTCTTTTATGTTTTTGCTTGGTGTAACGCCTGTTGTAGCGGGCACGACAGCGATGCTACAATCCCTCGCATCATCCATTTGTTTTGGTNGAAGGGTTAACCCCCGATCATTACCGGTCTTACGTATCCCACAAATCGTACCAGATAAAGTACCCAAATATATCATGAATTCTTGCTGGTTTTACTTATCCCACAAATTGTACCAGATAAAGTACCAAATATATTATTATTATGCTTGCCATCCGACAATGTGTAGTGTGTTGTTCCAAAAAAGACTCAGGGGAAAAAAGTGAAGAACTCTCCAGATCAAAATATTATGAATTCTTGCTGGTTTTATGTGTGTTTTGGGTGTTTATTTTTGTTTTTATTTTTTTTTCATTCCACGAGAAGCCGTTGGCGCAACCTACCCCTACCCCTAAGCCTAAGCCTAACCCTAACCCCAACCCTAGTAATGCAGACTAGGTAAGGCTCGACCCGTGCGCGGCTTCGCCGCCCGTTTTTTTTTTACAATCTGAACTAAAATGTACGGACCACCACAAAAACCTTACTCTATTTGGTGCTTTATCTGGTACGATTTGTGGGACAAGAGGACTGGCAAAGGCTACGTACGTACTCGATCGAAGTATCAGACTTCCATTCTTCCTTGTGTTGTTTGCAATATTCAATCGGTTGAACTCACAGCTGACGTGTTTATAATAATTTTATTTAATATTTATCACTACTATGTGATTTTAGGCTATTCATTAAGGGCAAATATTACGAGGGACCATCATAGTAAATAGTAAATAGGGCCTACGGTATACACCAAAACCTATATATATATACTGTAGTTACCCTATTCTTCCTATTAATAACAATATTTTGTCCTACGAGTATTTACTATGGTCCTCCGTAAAAGTCGGAGTAATATATTGAGGCATTAGTCCGCTGGGATACTGGTACTACTGATTTTAGGCTATTCATTAAGGGTAAATATTACGGGGGACCATCATAGTAAATAGGACCTAGCAGGGTAGGTCTTGCCTGTCGTATATGGCATTGCATTGTCTGCTCTGCTTACTGCACTGAGCGTAGTATCTCGGTGTCGTAGTTTTGTGACCACAGAACTGGTACCTTTTTAGGATGATGAATCGGCACGGACACTGGGTGTGCTGGATGTCGACGGGTAGAAAGGAAAGTTTAATGTGAAGAACACACAGGCACACACACATTCCTGGGTTTCCAGTTGACACTGTGTTACCACGTGACCATGATTGCCCCTCCAGTGTTAACACTGCTGTGTTACCGCGTTACCGTGATTGCCCCTCCATGTTAGTACGTTGCCAAGTCCCTGTGTAAGGCCCCATACGTAGATAAGTGTTACCCGTGTGTTACGTTTTCCGAGGTGTGAAATATTTCACACCTCGGATAACGTAACACTTAACGTTTTATGTTAATGTTACGCGCCAGCGGAAAAACATCGGAACATTACGCTACTATGTTATGTAAATTCCGGATTTTGTGATAACATAGTGTTAGTGCGTTACGATATTGGCGGGCGATCGCGTAACATTATGTTAGAGTGTTGCCTTGACCCCGTGATGACCGCAGTATAAGTTTTACGGTGTTAGGGTAGGCAGCCCATAGCGAGTAACACTATGTTAGTGTGTTACCGAAATTCATCGTTGCCATCGTAACACACGTTATAGGGATAACGTACATGGTCAATGAAGCGTTAACATTATGTTACTGTGTTATCGATATCAGCTCGCAGCGAGTAACGTTATGTTGGTGTGTTAGCGGAATTCTTACTTGCTGCCGTAACACACTTTAGACGGATAACGTACATACATGGTCCAATAAACGTTTACATAACGCTATGTGTTAGTGTGTTAGCGGAATCACCAATATTACGTTAACATTGTGCTACCGTGTTAGCGACACCAGTCCGCAGCGAGCAACATTATGTTGGCATGTTACCTTATTCTTACTTGCTACCTTGGCACACTTCAGACTGATAACGTACATTGACAATTAAACCCTTACATAGCACTACAGAGTGTGTGTGTGTTTGTGTGTGTTCTTCACATTAAACCTTCCTTTCTACCCGTCGACATCCAGCACACCCAGTGTCCATGCCGATTCTTCATCCTAAAAAGGTACCAGTTCTGTGGTCACAAAACTACGACACAGAGATACTACACTCAGTGCAGTAAGCAGAGCAGACAATGCAACGCNCTGAGGCGGACTTGCATATGGACGACAGCTTCAATGAGTTAATTTAATTTCTGGTGTGGCCACTTCCGGAGACAGCAATGGGTTATACTATGTAACTGCCTCGCGGGGGGGGGGTCTTTTTTAGTCTTGGCATGGGACCGTACGTGCCTACTTGATTGAGGAGTATACTAATATACTATTAATATTACCGAGGACCATAGTAAATTGGACCAAATACTGTTATTACGCAGGACCATACATAGTACATAGGACCAAATATTGTTCGTCAAAATAGGAAATAGTAGAGCCTTTTGTGTGTACCGTAGGTCCTATTTACTAGTATTTACTATGGCCCCCCCCGTAAAAACAAAAAATGAAAATATGTAGGTTTTTGTGTGCACTGCCGTAGGTTCTATTTACTATTTACTATGGTCCCCCGTGATACTAATATACTAATAGTACAGTCTTTCCACAAGCCACAAAGTAGCATCCACGCCGGCCGAATCAAAACCTAGAAAGATGCCTTACCAAAAGCACAATGAATGCCATCCAAGTTATACGAAAACGGACCAATTACCTATTATACTGAGGTAATTACCGGCCTTCCAAGCCCATACCATCACAACAACAACGGCATCCGAGCACTGATCACTGGTTTTTATAAGGATTACCCTGGGCTGGGTAATCGATCGATCTTTTACCCCTATAGATCAGCAGGTAACACCCTCACATTTGACGTCGTCGAGGACACGGGTTCGAATCTCCCTTCGAACGTTTCTTTTTTCAGAAACGCTCGCGCGTGCGTCCCCAAATAACACGTCTCCCTGGTTCCCCAGGTGTTGAAACGAAGCGGGTAGGTCAACGTACGGCCGTATACGGTACCGACGTCCCAAATATCCCGCCGTTCAGAGGGGGGGAGAGTGTTATAAGGATTACCCTGGGCTGGGTAATCGATCGATCTTTTACCCCTATAGCTCAGCAGGTAATACCCTCACATGGTGTTATAGGGTTCGAGTTCGAGTTCGGGTTCGAGTTCGGGTTATTATACATAATAGGGTTCGGGTCCGGCATATCGTTTTTTTTCAGGCGCCCATGCAAGAAAAGCCTCCGTGAAAATTCAGTATCAGCAGGTCAGCACCTAACCCAAATGTTTAAGATATCAACCGCACAGCCACTCGGGATTCAATCCCCCTATGACCTAACCCGAACCCTGTTAACAAATCGTCCGGTAACATCTTGGATCAATGTACGGGCGTAGTACCCCTATAACCCTGATCCTAACCCCGACCACACTATTAGTGAACTGAAAAATTCCTAGAATTTTCCTGCCGGAAGAAATGCTAATACTACTACAGGCTGGTTCAGGCATATCACCCAAAATTCATTCAGTGGCGAATGTCCACGCCGTTTTTTGGAGTTAGACCCTGAAATTTGGCACACGTGTTTTATGCGCCCTACCCGAGACTTTAACGGATGTTTTTTTTTTGTTTTTTTTTTCCGTCAGATATTGCTTGTTTTGTATTTTTTTGGGAAATTGGGTCTTAAGAGATCCAAAATTTCCGGCGAAAAAAAAAAAAAAAAACATTCGTAAAAGGCTCGGGTAGGGCGCATAAAACACGTGTACCAAATTTCAGGGTCTATCTCCAAAAAACGGCGTGGACATTTGGACTTTTATGCGGTAAAAGTGCAAAAATAGGCGTCGCCTCGTAGTTACTTAGTTTTAGTATAGAATCGACTTTGGGCGTTAAATATGACTTAATATGATCATACGCAGTCAGATTTTCGAATATTTGCGTGAAACTTTGTACAAACATGCCTTAGACCACCTGGAAGCGGCTCGTTCAGAAAAAAAAAATGGGGGAAAACAGGTTTTCCTACGGAAACGCCTGACTATTGTTGACCACTTTGAAGGCCTGTGATTGGCCGGGCCACATTTTCGGCGGTAGCGCCAATTCTAGGTCCTTGAACAAAAAACTGGCGACGTCACCCTCTTCCACTGTTCATGGCGGTCAGTATGATACCAAATATGTGACATTGGAGTTGCTATTGCATGCGGCATTCGTGACTGACGAAATTTTGGGTGATATGCCTGAACCAGCTCGTATAGGACTATAGATCAGCAGGTAGATGTCCATTCTGTACCTCAAGATCGTATGATGTATCATATATATGTGTACATATTTATACATACAATACGAAATGGGCTACTCTATACTGCTTGCTATGCAAGCTCGGCCACGAGCCACGAGGCGCAATCTTAACCCACACAGCAGCTAGCTGCTACCTACCGTATTATGTGTACGAGTATGGGCTACGAGTATTATTATGACAGAAGTATTTTCCTTCTTTTTTTCTTTTTCTTTGAGGGGCATCATCGTCTTCTATTATGTGTATGAGCTATTATATTATCATGGCAGTTTTTTTTTTTTTTTTAAAGGGCATCACCCATTATTTATAGGCCCACACAACAACGCCCACATGCATGTGGAAAAGGGGTACGTAATACCCACGCGGGTTGACTTTTTTTCCTTTTTTTTTCTTTGGGTGTGGGATGTGAGAGATGATTTCCCCCCCCCAAAATATTTTTTCTTGGGACAAACAAAAACGTACGTCGTACGTGTTCTCTCTCCCTCCCGCCTCACTGGCTGTAATTCTGTGATCAACCACATCCATATAATATCCCTTTTGTGATGACCCGTCCGTGCTATTAACATGAATAACTACGAGATCATACGATATAATTGTACATCATCTATCTGGTAACCTGTACGTAGGAATCATGGGCGTTACATAGCTGACTACTACTACTACTGTATATTATGACGGCGGCCAGGCACTACATACAGGTGTAGTACGGGGTGGGCATATTATTATGTATACGTAGTGGTAAGCAGAGCCCCATCGATGGAACGTACGTGCGCATGTATGTATCCCCCCTAAATGTTTTCATACACCAGATATTTGTTTATTAATACTATGAAATGCCCCCCCCCCCCGCAGCTCACCCTTCACGCGACTCGCCCAACACCTCACGTTTCGCTTCGCGCTTGGTGCTAGCAATCAAGGTCTGCCTGGTCGGTGAAAACCCGACATGCTCCGTCCCGGCATTGTACATGCGAGGGTCTGTGATCATACGACTACGGCCATGCATGAAAATGAAGTGCACCCCTTCCCCCCCCCCCCCGCTATCTTTGGAGATAGATGGTGGCCACAGGCGGCGAAACGGCAAGGGGATATAACTATAACAGCAAAAAGTTTCTTTGTAATATATGGAAACAACTCAATGAGCGCCCAAATGTTGGAGGTGTCTCTATTAGGAGTAGGAACGGTGCTCCGTCTCGAAAGGGATGCATGATGCGTGGTCAATGGTCAAATGACTACGCAAGGCAAGCAACAAATGAGTACGCCCCCCCCCGCCCCCTCCCGTCGACTCGCGTCAAGTCGCTATGATATGTGGGATAGGAATCTGGTATCTGTGACTTTTTATGTTTTCGTCATTTTTTCTTTACCGCCAATCAATCAATGTCTTATCTCTGTCATGTTTTTCTTTTGTTGATGGTGGAAGTGGCCGACTATCTGTAGCGAAGTACCTATCACTACTGTAACATCTTTGCCTCCCGACAAGTGAGTGACCACCCATGCATGCCGTGTACTTTAATCAAGACAAAACATGCACGCCCCCCCGGTTGATTTTTTAATCCGATTTTCAGCAGAAAAGAGGTGGACGTGGACAGATCTGGTCGAGCTATTTCCATGGGGAATGCATCATCATCAGATCTCGCCAAGATATTTCCATGGAGAGTGAATGCACCATCAGATCTGATCGAGATAGTTCCATGGAGAATGAATTAATCATCGTATATTTTCGAGTTATTTCCATGGAGAATGAATTAATGCATCATCATTCAGATCTCGTCACGATATACAGGATATGTCCATGGAGAATGCATCATCCATGGAGAATGCGTCATCATATCTCGTCAAGATATACATATAATATATATGTCCATAGAGAATGAATCATCACAATCGTCAGTAGTATTCGTCAGTAGTATGTAGTACGTAGTCGGTGTTTTTTTTACTCTGTCGGTGTTTTTTTTACTCTTCTTGCTCCGTTGTCGGGAAAGGCGGCTTGAAAATCCGTACGAGGGGGGGGTGTTAGCTTATCACACCCGGGTGATACGGCAGACGTGCACCATTTTTGCCTTCTAAGGGTGGTGACTTATTAACCCCTAACTAACTGGTCCCACGTAATTGGGGACTGACTACTTGAAATTGGTGTGGGGATATGTTTTTCAGTTCTGAATGGGTTAAGGAGCCCTCTCTATACCTCATGCAAAAACATATTTTGGAGGAAAAATGAAAGTGCTGTATACGTATAATGGCCGATAAACAATTTTCCGTAGCTTTAAGTATACAAAATGAAAAAAAAAAAATGGCAACAACACAAACGACGATTTGGGGTGAGGGCCCGTCTTAACGAAGAAGAAAAAAAAATCAATTTGGAAAAAAAAAAATCAAATCCGCTTTTCATTGGTTAACACGCGCACCAGCAACAAAGATTAGGAGCCGAGGACCAACGCCCAAACGGGTAGGGTGGATCGTAAATGATCCGAGTCTGGCGGGAAGGCTTCTTGGCCTGGGTTTTTGTTGTTAGTGGATGAGCTGCGGCAAGTTCCACACTACCCGGAGAGTTTACTCTTCGGGTGGCTATCCCCACCGCACCGGGCCCCTTCGGGGGTCAGGTCGGGTCAACATGCTCAAGTTCCCGAAGGTCGTAGACAGCAAGGGCTGATACTTCCGAGGGAGCATGGAGTGAATTGACACACGACATGAAGTGCACGAGTGAGACGTGGAAGTGTGGAGGGCGTAAGCTTTATTTTGACCCATCCGCCGGAGGATAAAAAAAAAAAAAATTGTCCCCACATACGTGGTATAAGGGGTTAAAACCCAATATCGTCGAGCTACCGCCCTTTTTTTGCAATATGATTTTTTTTGGTATGCCCACCTATATACTCAGCTAGCAAAGATGAGCTTCGGCGAAATCCTCGAGCTCACAGCTGTTGTTTTTTCATTTTTTTAAATATATATATAGGCCATGGGGGAATGAATTGTCACTACGAGCTGTTCGTCGGGTTTAAAATTTTCGTTTTTCTTGAAAATTACAAAATCATCTTTTTCACTTACTATTAATATAGAGCTCCTCCAAGTAAGGAAAACCTGAAAAAAAAAAACACCACTCTAACCCGAAATATAAGGGCCCGTTTTAACGAAGAAAAAAAAATTCAATTTTGGAAGAAAAAAAAAATCAAATCCGCTTTTCATTGGTCTGAACCCGCACCACCACCCAAGATTATACCCCAAGATCCTAATCTTTGGTGCTGGTGCGTGCGTTGACCAATGAAAAGCGGATTTGAATTTTATTTTTTCCAAATTGAATTTATTTTGTACTCGTTACTATGGGCCCTTACTATTAGTATATAACTCCTCCAAGTAAGGAAAACCTAAAAAAAAAACACCACTCTATCCCGAAACATAAGCACCTTTTAAATTTAACATCAATGTATAAAAAGTGCTTATATTTAGGGACAGTGGGGAAAAAATAAAATTGTTGGAACCCTTTCGACCTTATTATTAGCGTGTGTTCGTCCAAAAGCAATCAACACTCCCTCCCGCGTTTTGCACAAACCTGAGAGCTCTGCTCCGCCCTGGGAGTGGTGAAGAACTGTCGGTAGTAGCTCCCGCTCATGTACCTGATATATAGGTTGTTGCAACGCGTGCGAGCAGACGGACACCGAGGCAAAAAAAAAAAAAAAAACGCGGGGGAAAAAGTAACGAAGCAGCCGATAGCAGCCGGCAGAGCGAGAAGGAGTAACGCGTCGCAAAGCAGACACGGACACCGAGGCCAAAAACACACACACACACAACGGGGGGTAGAGTAGCGATAGCGTCGGGCGGGAAGCGAGGAGGAAGGAGAGAAGGGGGCGGGGCGGGGGCGAAGCATTTTTTTTTCAAAGCGCAAGGGGAGAGCCAGCAGAGCGACAGTGAGGAGTCGAAGCAGCCGTTAAAAGAAACACACGCATGCTAATCGACGCGCGTGTCGATTTTTTTTCCTTCGGCACTATCTCACAGAATTTTTGTCTCGTTAGGGGGGGGGGGGGCCGGGGGGCGTACTCATTTGTTGCTTGCCTTAGCCAGGTAGACCCATTGACACGCATCCCTTTCGAGACGGAGGGTAGGGGGGGTACTCATTTGTCCCTACCACAGCCAGACCACGCATCCCTTCATACGGCGTGAGCACCGGGGGGGGGGTGTTACTAACCCAAAAGTGTATCATAATATAATATATAATATTCCTTCCATTCTTATATCATCACGTTGCGGTTGCAACGGTTTTCTATTCCGACCTCTGGGGGTGTGGTGTGTCGTTTTCTCTTTTTTTTGGACGCCCCTGTGCTAATGTAGAGTTTCACCTATTACGGGACGAGGTGTACTCATGTCGTGCACGGCCGTAGTCATATGACCATAGACCCTCGCATCCCTACAATGCCGGGACGGAGCACGTTGGGTTTTCACCAACCAGGCAGACATTGCTTGCACCAAGCGCGAACCGCCGTGAGGTATTGGGCGAGTCGCATGGAGGGTGAGCTGCATCCTGCTAAGAACCGCCTCTGAGGCGGACTTGCATATGGACGGCAGCTTCAATGAGTTAATTTAATTTCTGGTGTGGCCACTTCCGGAGACAGCAATGGGTTTTACTATGTAACTGCCTCGCGGATGCCTTACCATATGAACATTACGTGATACGATCATTCCCCTTGTGCGGAGCATAGGTTCTCCACCCCGCACAAATGATCTACTCGACCGCCAGCTTTGGTGACCTCCAAAAAAAAAAAAAAAAAAAAAACGTTAGGGGGGGGGGCATACTATATAGAACCTACGGTACACACATAAACCTATACATTTCGCTGTTTTTACAAACAATATTTGGTTCTATTTACTCAGGTCCTCCGTAAATAAATGGCTTTTGATGGAGAAGTTCTACACCTCTCACCCAAAACGAAACGAACTTGAGAAAAAAAAGTTGTGCGCGCAACGTGATGGACACTCCCATGCACTAGGTGTGTGTATATACCTGATTTATGACACCTCTCAACCCAATCGCCCTCCCCCCCCCCCCCCCCCCCCCCCCCCCCCCCCCCCCCCCCCCGTTTCCAACTATGTCCCGGTACCCCCCTGCACCGCCTACTATTGCGGGGGACCTATAGTAAACACTAGTAAATAGGACCAAATATTGTCAGGAAAAATAGGTAAACATATAGGTTTTTGTGTGTACCGTAGGAACGTAGTAAATAGGACCAAATATTGTCAGTAAAAATAGGTAAACATATAGGTTTTAGTGTTTACCGTGGGCCCTATTTACTATGGCCTCTCCCGTAATACTAGTACTATTATAATATAGTACTGCCCTGCCACCCGCTATATACCGCAAAAAAAAAAGCCAAGTAAAAGTCAAAATGTAAAAGTCCTCTCCCTACGTAGTACTTACTCCCTACCCGATTTACTTCCAAAAGAAGGTTCGACCGACAAATAAATCCGTTACACTTTTTTTTTTCGTTCTTGGCGAGAAGACCCACACAGCACAACTATTAATAGTAATTGACGGATTGATTGGTTATACATACTGGTATATAGTAATTATTTGTAATAGTCAAATCAATTATCATCAATCAAACAAATTAAACGATCTTATTATCAGTGGGGTATTGAAGTTGAACGAAGGAAATGCGGAGATTGTTTCACATACATACCCTGGTTATACCGGAATCTTGATCTTAGCGTTCTATACATATTTATTGTATGCTACGCACGTACGGAAAGGTAGTTGTTAGGCTTTAGTGGGGGGGCAGTTTTACGAAAGAAAATAGGCGATCTTAGATAGCTTAAAAAAAAGCACGAAATGGGCATCTTAACTATAAATACCTTTGGTATATACGTGATTATTTAGCAAAAAAAGGAGGCCGAATCTTGTTACGAATCGTGGTCCCTCTATATATAGTGCCGGTATATGCGCCACGGCCATCAACAATACCGGCACTATATATTGCGCCAACCGGCACTATTCCGCACACTGCCATACTGGTCACTATAATCCCATATGCGCCAAGCGATTATCATAAACAGGCACTATAGCGGGCAGCCGGCACTACTGAACTGGCACTACTCAACCAGCACTTACAGGGACCACTACCCTGTACCGCTCTGATCTGGAAAGAGACACGAATCTCTGCTTCATATATCACCCTGGCTGGCACTACTCGTACAAAACCCGTCTGATATTCCCACGATTCCGGAGGTACCACAGTAAATAGGACCAATTTTTGTTCGTAAAAATAGTTAAATATATAGGTTTTTGTGTGTACCACAGGTCCTATTTACTATGGCATCATTAGCCCACCCCGTAATGTACTGAAAACGGGAATCTTAACTCCGGCCAGAGGGCAATATTTTATATATGTCTATATTTATACTTGGATACCTGGTATAGGTATATTTATATTTAGACCTATGTATGTACTTAGACATATTACTGGAATGCACTATGCGCTCTGTACGCTGTTCTATACTCGAAAAGCTCCTCTAAACGTCTACTCTTCTTCCTATAATCTTAGGCCGCGGTCCAGCAGGCTTCATCCCCACACCATCGGCGTGGGCCTGTGTGTGATCCCTCCCGCCCCCCTCCCACGCCCCCCCCCCCACGTATTGTGGCGAAGCAGGAAGGGGATATACTCAGTAAAACATTAGCAAATAGTTTTCTATATTACATTACGTAGATGGAACAACATAACGAGCGCCCCAAATGTTGGAGTAGGAACGGCGCTTGCTCCGTCTCGAAAGGGATGCGTGGTCAAAATGGTCAAATGACTAAGGCAAGCAACACATGAGTACGACCCCCACCCCCCCGCCGCCCCCCCCCCGCGCCTATTGCAAGAAGACGTTCGGGTATCATCATTGTTGGGTCGAACATTGATCGCGGCGGGTAAATTAGTAGGCTGTTGTTGTTGTTCACCTATATACCTGGCATTTCTTAACATTGACTTGCGGCAAATTAAATACCAACTGTGTGGGCGGAAATATAAAATCCATTTGGTATTGATACTTCTACACCCAACGGTCCTTATATTTTTGCCGCAGAGTGATACCCCTGCCTGGCCAGAAATATACAGTAGTACGCGACAAATGTTAAGAATCTGAGAATCAAGAATTTGAGACTGAGATTTGAGGGGGTGTACTCATTAGCCGTATGTCATGCATGGCCGTAGTCGTATGACCATAGACCCTCGCATCCCTACAATCCCGGGACGGAGCATGTCGGGTTTTCACCGACCAGGCAGACATTGCTTGCTAGTAGCACCAAGCGCGACGCGCCGTGAGACGTTGGGCGAGTAATTGAGAGGGGGGGAAATGATAATTCCACCTCTTTGTGTTGAAATTAGCGTGGAACACACCCAGTCTTATCACCCTAAGAATTCCAGTCTGTCTGTCTAGCCAAAAATTAGAGGTTCTTAACCCAGTCAGACCTGGAAACAAACGTCCCATACTAATTGCAAGTAGTTTGTCCCCAAGTTCGAGGGACCAGTTCTTAAGGGGTTAACATATGTTGCGTCTTTAATAACCCTCGTTTTTTTTTTAACTTTGATGGTGACTTCGTATAAAACGGAGACTTATATATAGTAGCGGCGAGACAAGAGACGCATGGTACGGTAGAGGTGTACGTACGTATATACGGTGTTTTTTTTTTTTTTTTGTTGCCTTCTGAGGGTGGTGACTTAAGGACCTCTATACTATTAGTAAGTGTTCGACGAATTGTGTCAGCTTTTTCATTCTGAATGAATACGAGTGCCCTGCACATTTTGTTTGAAGGCACATGATATAATAAATTAGTAAGTCACCCAAAAAATGACTTTTTTGAGAGGAAAAAGAAAAAGGCCATAATACGTACCAGGTAAATACGTACCCGACGAAAAATCTCGGGCCTTAAGTAACTCGTATGCAACGAAAAATACGAAGAAAAACAAAAGTCGGGCCTTAAGTAACTAAGCAATGAAAGTCCGACGATTTTGAGTTTAGTTCATTCAGAAAAGAAAGCACAGCCAAAAAGTGCTACGTGCCTCTCAGAGTGGTGCGAGAAATGCAAAACATGGAGTTATTATATAGAATTTGTGCATCGTAGGGCTCTTTTCTTCTTATTCTTTCTGGTTTTCGTATGGTTTTCTTCTCTCGGTGTGCTTTATGAGTGATAAGCGTTGAGACTCACATGCTAGACATCAGCAAGCAGGCGTAAATCTGCCCGCTCAGGCGAACTTCTCGGACGTACCCGCATAAAAGGATGCTGTTTCGAACGAGGTACCAGGGTTTTGTCACGAAACTGTAAGGCACACTCAATTCATTCCCGACGGTGAGCATAATACGTTTGGCTTCGGCCAACGGCGGCCACCACCACCACCCCAACCCAGAACTCTAACCCTAACTCTAACCCTAACCCTAACCCTAGCCCTAGCCCTAGCCCTCTAACCCTAACCTTAAACCCTAATTCTAACCCTGGTGAGAAGCATGCCTGGTTTTGGACTTGCCCCCTGGTCGTTGTGCTTGGAAAGGCTCTATTGTCCAAAGATGTCGGTGCGGGCACACCTAAGGAAGGAAGTTTGCCTGCTGAGCGGGCAGAGACAGGCATACGCGAACACGCTATGAATGTATGAATGTATGAATGTATGAATGTCTGAATGTCTGAATAGACATGGTTGAGAGGACGGCAAGAGTGATAACAAATCAGACAGAGAGGAGGAGGGGCTCAAAAAAGGGACAGCAGTTGAAGGGAGGAGTAGAGATAAAAGCTCAAGCTGGTCGTAGTAGGAAAATGTATCCCACACTAATTCCAAGTAGTTTGTGTCCAAAATCGTGGGACCGGTTATTAACCCATTCAGAAAACTGGAAAAAATGTTACAACGCTAATTCCAAGTAGTTTTTCCCCAACATCTTGGGGCCGTGGGACCAGTTCTTAAGGGGCTAACCCTTTCAGAACTGAAAAAAAATTCTCACACTAGACGAATGCTACGATAGAGGTGCACCGTGATGTTTCTGCCTTATAAGGGTGGTCACTTGAGGAGCTCCATACCTCACCCGAAGACCGATTTTGCAAGAAACCAAAAGTGCTACCCGACCAGCAATTCCATTAGCTAGGTATACTATGGAAAATATGGCAACACGAGAATGAAAGTCCGACCAATTTGGGTTAAGGCGCCCGATCATTCAGAAACAAAATCAGCAAAAAGTGCTATTAATACCTCTATCGTAGCACGCGTCACTAATTCCAAGTAGTTTGTCCACAAAATCGTGAGACCATGGGACCAGTTCTTAAGGAGTTGAGACTCGTTTGTGCATACAATACATACATATAGGGCTCCTTTCTTTTTGTTTCCCCTTCTTCCGTGTGGTTTTATTTTTATTTTCCGGAAGAGAGTGGTGCTTATGAGTGATCAGTGCTGAAGCTCACCATCATGGTGCTACACACTGTTTGTTGAGGATTGGCAAGAATATTCGATAATAATAATGAAAATAATGATACCAGTGCCAGGTTGGCGTACGAGCAAAAAACGCGGAGAAGGTAATAGGCAGTAGGCAGTGTAGGCAGTGTAGGCAGGCAGTCGGAGGTTCTTGTATCACACCAGAGCGAGAAACTAAGAATAATCATGGAGGAGGATATATATATATAGAGAGAGAGAGAGAGCGGATCAGTCCCCGGCGCGCGCCCCCATGAATCGTTATTTCCCCTTTTACAACTGGTATTCATAACAGCCTACCATACATACCGCTTGTGACATTGAGCGTATCAATCAACTACGCGAAGTAACTAACTGCTTACTATACATAAGTACATCGGTCGAATCCATAAAACATCGTACTCCTTCAAGGACATCTATTAATAGTACCGGGGACCTTAATGGTAAACAGGACCTTACGGTAGGTGCACATTAAAAAAAAACTATACCAGGTATATCGTATTTCCCAATTTTTTTTACTAACAATATCTGGTCCTGATTACTATATGATGGTCCCTCCGGAATAGAACACGCGCGCGCGACGCGTTACGCACAGCTTTCTTTCGAAGTTTTGGAGGTATATCGACCACTCCTGATATCGAACTCACACAGCTGACGCAATTACTTGAAGTATACCAGGTACTTTATTACCAGGGTATGTTATATTTTACTGGAACTTTGTTACATTATTTAATTATTATCTTTGCCATCCGACAATGTGGCAGCACGATTCTTCAGCGACCTGATTTCACTCATTAAAATTTCCCAAAAAGCAGAAAACCACATTACATATGTAACAATTTGGTAAAACACTACATATTAGTACGATTTAATAATACTCTGTCCTTACATGTAAGTCCCCCC
The DNA here is from genome assembly GCA_008828725.1 of Saccharina japonica. Classification (NCBI taxonomy): domain Eukaryota; class Phaeophyceae; order Laminariales; family Laminariaceae; genus Saccharina; species Saccharina japonica. Next base: position 148,245 of record MEHQ01004141.1, on the reverse strand, counting down.
CCCCCCCCCATTCCATTTAATAAATATTCGCCCTTTCTTTCCTACTCTCCTTCCATACTGTTGTGTAACCCAGATCCGGATGGTCACTAAGTAGGCTTTTCCCTCCCTCCCCACTACGGTTACTAATGCGGTGTTATGCGTGCCTTGCATTTTTATCGCGAGAAGGTTTCAGCACTTTCTTCCCTCGTCGACTCGATTCGAATCGCGCCTACCCGCCCTCCTTGTAACAATCTGGTAAAACACTCAGCTGGTATTATTAGTACCGCTCTGTCCATAAATATGAGGATAATATGTGTATAAAATGTTTTAACATAAACGGACCCTATTCCTGAGTATAAGGATCATTTGTGTACAACATATTTACCTGGTAACATATTAACGGACCTTATGTTTCTAGAGACATGGTGGTATAGTACGTAATGATCTGTCTGGAGCTTGTAAGGATCACGATTTGGTTATCCGTCCGACTAATAACAATCAAACGGTCCTTACTTTTTGAGGGCAGATTCGTAGTGGTATAACCAAGTATCCTTGTGCACATAACGGTCACATTTGTTTTTACCTAGTACCTGGTATGTATTAACAGGGGGTTTGTTTTCGCAGCGGGGTTTTTGGTGCGGCTGATGGCAAAATCCATTGTTAAAAAAAAGCTGATGGACTGCTTGCTGTCTGTCGTAGATCGTCCGCATCTCATCAGGCAGCATAGTACAGGCAGCACAGGCCATACCGGCTGAAAAATCTACATTTCAGTTGATTCGTTTACTTTTTACGTCGTCTACGGCTTGTCACTCACTGCATGTTTCTTTCGAAGTATATTTTTTATATATGCGGATTCTGATGGCGGAAAGTATATAAGGTCGAGGGTTCGAATCCTACTGGTGAAAAAAAAAAACCCGGCACTTTTCTTTTGTGTCTCTCGCGAGTCTCCTCTCCCTCCTCGTGCTTCGTCGTTTTTTCGTCCCTATACTGCTGGTGACCGTCGGCGTCCCGCCCGGCCGCGCGGCGCGTTTGCCACCTGACGATGTGCAGCTCTTGTTTCAATCATACCACTCACGTAATATACCTACGTATCAATCATCCCTGAATACTTGACAAACTTACACCAAAAATGCAGCCCCCCCTATTATGATTGGCTTTACCGACTCCTCACCGATGTCTCGTTGTTACTTCATCCGCCTTTCTATGCACCGACAGATGTGCAGCGCATCGTTCCTTCAGAATGATAAAAAAAAGTTGACACAATAGTTCGCTGAACACAGCCACCACCAACAATCTCTCATCCAATCCGTTTTCCTTTGCCCTGCGTGCACTCCATTTTTAGAATGAAAAAGCTGACACAATAATCCGTTGAACACAACCACCACCACCACCAATCTCGCATCCAATCAATTTTCCTTTGCCCTGCGTAGATATACTAAGTACACTCCATCGAATACGCACTGTATATACCACACTGTAAATTCTGGCCGAATCTTTCATGCCTGACTTTGGGATGTATCCTTCCATGCATGNTAAGGGTCGTTCTTATCGGAGCCATAAATTTCCAAAATTTCCATGTTTTTTTTCGCGCAATTTTTTAGATTTCCATTTTTTCCATTTTTTTTTTTCCATTTATTGGAACGTGAAGCCCTCCAAACATTTTGCCCTCTGAAGAATTTCCAATATTTCCATAATTTCCAAGATTTCCAAGATTTCCTTTTTTTTTTTGGAAAAAAAATATTGGAAATTATGGAAAAAAGCTGCTCGATAAGAATGGCCCCAAGTAGGCTCTTCTGCTCCCTCCCCACTACGATACGGTATATGCGTGCCTTGCATTTTTATCGCGAGAAGGTTTCAGCACTTTCTTCCCTCGTCGACTCGATTCGAATCGCGCCTACCCGCCCTCCTTGTAACAATCTGGTAAAACAGTCAGCTGGTATTATTAGTACCGCTCTGTCCATAAATATAAGGATAATATGTGTATAAAATGTTTTAACATAAACGGACCCTATCCCTGAGTATAAGGATCATTTGTGTGCAACATATTTACCTGGTAACATATTAACGGACCTTATGTTTCTAGAGACATGGTGGTATAGTACGTAATGATCTGTCTGGAGCTTGTAAGGATCACGATTTGGTTATCCGTCCGACTAATAACAATCAAACGGTCCTTACTTTTTGAGGGCAGATTCGTAGTGGTATAACCAAGTATCCTTGTGCACATAACGGTCACATTTGTTTTTACCTAGTACCTGGTATGTATTAACAGGGGGTTTGTTTTCGCAGCGGGGTTTTTGGTGCGGCTGATGGCAAAATCCATTGTTAAAAAAAAGCTGATGGACTGCTTGCTGTCTGTCGTAGATCGTCCGCATCTCATCAGGCAGCATAGTACAGGCAGCACAGGCCATACCGGCTGAAAAATCTACATTTCAGTTGATTCGTTTACTTTTTACGTCGTCTACGGCTTGTCACTCACTGCATGTTTCTTTCGAAGTATATTTTTTATATATGCGGATTCTGATGGCGGAAAGTATATAAGGTCGAGGGTTCGAATCCTAGTGGTGAAAAAAAAAAAAACGGCACTTTTCTTTTGTGTCTCTCGCGAGTCTCCTCTCCCTCCTCGTGCTTCGTCGTTTTTTCGTCCCTATACTGCTGGTGACCGTCGGCGTCCCGCCCGGCCGCGCGGCGCGTTTGCCACCTGACGATGTGCAGCTCTTGTTTCAATCATACCACTCACGTAATATACCTACGTATCAATCATCCCTGAATACTTGACAAACTTACACCAAAAATGCAGCCCCCCCTATTATGATTGGCTTTACCGACTCCTCACCGATGTCTCGTTGTTACTTCATCCGCCTTTCTATGCACCGACAGATGTGCAGCGCATCGTTCCTTCAGAATGATAAAAAAAAGTTGACACAATAGTTCGCTGAACACAGCCACCACCAACAATCTCTCATCCAATCCGTTTTCCTTTGCCCTGCGTGCACTCCATTTTTAGAATGAAAAAGCTGACACAATAATCCGTTGAACACAACCACCACCACCACCAATCTCGCATCCAATTAATTTTCCTTTGCCCTGCGTAGATATACTAAGTACACTCCATCGAATACGCACTGTATATACCACACTGTAAATTCTGGCCGAATCTTTCATGCCTGACTTTGGGATGTATCCTTCCATGCATGCGTGTTCCGAGATCTACGATATATAGAAACGTCTAACCCTAACCGTCACATCATCCTTCACCCAACCATTGTATATTATAATACACCTTGCTATTATACGTATGATATCATCATTTATTGATGGATGCTTGGCGCATTTCCCGGTCGTGGGCGTGTGTGTGTGCGCGGCTGCTGAGTTAGATCAGGCACAGCCCGCCCGCAGAGGTATACAATGTAAAAGCACTTCAACCGGTTTCACACCGACTGGTCGCTATACAGGCGGCTATGTTGTTACCGACCAGCGACTCGGCATAGACTACTTACTGTGGCTACTGCTGGGTACGCATATAGCATGGTAGTCGTAGCTATCCTTATAACATAGGTTACACATCGAATTGCTTGTTATCCCCTATTCGCCGTGCGTCCTAAACTCCGCATCTACTGTACATCACCCCCCCCTGCTCCGTCTCGAAAGGGATGCGTGGTCAATGGTCAAATGACTAAGGCAAGCAACAAATGAGTACGCCCCCCCCCCCCCTCCCCAGGCTGGGTTGGCGTCGGTTGGCAACGACGCTGTAAAACACGCCACTCGCTGCGTGAGCTAGACAACCAGGGTGCCGTTTTTTTTGTTTTTTTTTTTGGCGGTCACCAAAGCTGGCGGTCGAGTAGATCATTTGTGCGGGGTGGAGAACCTTTGTTCCGCACAAGGGGAATGGTCGTATCACGTAGTGTTAATATGGTAAGGCGTCCGCGAGGCAGTTACATAGTAAAACCCATTGCTGTCTCGGAAGTGGCCACACCAGAAATTAAATTAACTCATTGAAGCTGTCGTCCATATGCAAGTCCGCCTCAGAGGCGGTTCTTAGCAGAGATGCAGCTCACCCTCCATGCGACTCGCCCAATACCTCACGGCGTTTCGCGCTTGGTGCAAGCAATGTCTGCCTGGTTGGTGAAAACCCAACGCGCTCCGTCCCGGCATTGTAGGGATGCGAGGGTCTATGGTCATATGACTACGGCCGTGCACAACATGAGTACACCCCCCCCCCCCCCCCCCCAAAGTGTAGTAGCTCAGTCCTACATGCACTGCAGGCGGTGGCAGCGTTGAACGGTGTCCGTCGAACACGCATCGACATAGTTTGAGGCGGTGCTGTGGAGTGTAGATTGCTCGTCTCGTGTGTTTTTGCGGCCGTTCGAGGCGCGTTCGTTTCTTCTATTGTTGGTGGGTGTTGTCTGATGGGCAGCGTGAGTTGTACGCCACCAACATATAGGGGGGGGGGGGTGTGTAGAGCAACCGCCGCCAAAACAAAACGAGCGAACATTGTGTGGATTGTGTGGTTCGCTCGAAACAACTTGGTATGCTGCGGTTAGCGCCAAGATCTCATAGTTTATATTACTTGCCTCGAGTCTGTGCAGTGTAACGTATGACACATATCTTCGCTGTAAACGAGGTACGTGTAGCAGCATGAGCGTTCAAGCGTTGATCAACGTATCCTCATAAAGACACTCCAACACAAAAGAAAAGAGAAGAAAAGAAAAAAAGGCCGCGGACACAGAACAAAAAAAGGGAAGCCGCTATATATTCATCTCGTAATATACCATGCGCAAAGTCTAACTCCTCTCTGTATCTACTGTCCTGCCTTTTGATTGATTGAGCTCTATCTACTCCATATTTGCTTGGATGATACATGTGTAATTTTATGTATATGTCTGCTGCGAACACCGCCATTTCGTCGTCGTCTTGTTTTTGGTTTTGCTTTTAGTATAGACGGGACATGCCGGTTTTGACCGCTCTAAAGTCCCCGAGTGCTCTTAAATCGGGGTACCCACTGTATCAGGTACGTTGAGTCACGATGGGGTAGGCGATACTCAGTATTCCATGTTGCATGGAATGGCGTCGTATTTCTCAAGCCAACTAATCCCCCCCCCTCCCTTCGATCCCATAGTGGGAGAAGGTGAAAAGTACAAGGAGGAACGGGACGTGTTAGAAGAGGAAATGAGGAAAACAGACGAATGTGACATGGAGAAGTTTGGTACACTACATAGTAGCGAGAAAAAACGATCGTTATCTTAGGTGATACTAGATGGGGGCCAAAGGAGGCGAAACGGGAAGGGGATAGGATCAGCAAAAAGCTTATTTGTAATCGTATATGGAAACAATGAAATGAGCGCACAAATGTTGGAGGTGTCTCTATTAGGAGTAGGGACGGTGCTCCGTCTCGAAAGGGATGCGTGGTCAATGGTCAAATGACTCAGGCAAGCAACAAATAAGTACCCCCCCCCCCTCCCCCCCTGAACGGCGGGATACTTGGGATGTCGGTACTGCTGTATACGGCCGTACGTTGACCTACTCGCTTCATTTCAATACCTGGGGAGCCAGGGAGACGTGTTATTTGGGGACGCACGCGCAAGCGTTTCTGAAAAAAGAAACGTTCGAAGTGAGATTCGAACCCGTGTCCTCGACGACGTCAAATGTGGGGGTATTACCTGCTGAGCTATAGGGGTAAAAGATCGATCGATTACCCAGCTCAGGGTAATCCTTATAACATACTACTGTACGAGTANCTTGGGAAGTATTTAGCCCTCCATCCTCCATAAACCCCCCCCCTTTTCTCTCCTTCTCCCCCTGACGAGGCCTTGCTGTCTACTCGAAGGGCGAGCCTTTGTGTCGATGCACCCGGCGCGAGACCTTCGCGACCTGGTGGGTGGTCACCGATATTATCTGACAAATAAGGCGTGCTCCTTACAAACATACGCATTTTTCTGGGTACTCTAAGGACCCTCCCCCCCCTGCGCCCGTTCCTGCGACGATGCTCGCCGCCAGCTGTGATCGATGAGTGTTCGCTATGATACACCTTTTCCCTTTTATTGCCGAGTTCTTGTTTTTTTCTTCATTTCAAAAAAATATTGTTGTTCATGTGTAGGCAGCATGAGCGTCAACGTTGATCACTCATAAAACACTCCAAAACAAAAAGAAAGAAAGAAAAAAAAAGCGCGGAGGACACGAACAAAAAAGGGAGCCCTATATATTCACTCGTATATACCATGCGCAAAGTCTAACTCCTCTCTGTATCTACTTCCTGCTTTTGATTGATTGAGCTCTATCTACTCCATATTTGCTGGATTGATACATGTGTATTTATGTAGTATGTCCTGCTGCTGACACCGCCATTTCGTCGTCGTCTTGTTTTTGGTTTTGCTTTTAGTATACTGTACTGCACACAGAAACATACATATGTCTCAGTCTAAAACCAAGTAAGTTGTCCTCGAAACGGGGAGATTGAGAGCGTTCTTGAAGGAATTAACCGATACTGAGCTATACAAGTATGGGATCAAATATCGATCGAATACCCAGCTTGGGGTAATCCATATAACGCCCCCCCCCTCACCCACCCCGTGACATGTACAAGGAGGAACGGGATGTGTTAGAAGAGGAAATGCGGAAAATAGACGAATGTGACATGGAGAAGTTCGGTACACTAGATAGTAGCGAGAAAACGATCGCTATCTTACTTAGGAGATAGATGGTGGCCAAAGAAGGCGAAACAGGAAGGGGATAGGCAGGATTAGCAAAAAGTGTCTTAGTAATACATGGAAACAACGCAATGAGCGCCCAAATAATGGAGGTGTCTCTATTAGGAGTAGGAACGGTGCTCCGTCTCGAAAGGGGTGCGTGGTCAATGGTCAAATGACTAAGGCAAGCAACAAATGAGTACGCCCCCCCCCCCCACCCCTCTGAACGGCGGGGTCTTTGGGACGGTATCGGTACCGTACATATAGATATATACGGCCGTACGTTGACCTACTACCCGCTTCGTTTCAATATATGGGGAACCAGTGAGACGTGTCTATTATACAGTAGGGACGCACAAGCGCAAGCGTTTCTCTATTAAAAGAAACGTTCGGAGTGAGATTCGAATCCGTGTCCTACCGACGACGCCAAATATGAAGGTGTTTGCTATACCTACTGAGCTAAGAGGGGTAAAAGGTCGATACATTATCCAGCCAAGGGTAATCCTTATACCAGGTACTACTGTAGGAGGTACATAACAGTCATTAAAGGGGTCGCCAATATGAGTACGGACTCCTGCCGTCGACGCCAATATGAGTACGGACTCCTGCCGTCGGCGGCAATATGAGTACGGACTCCTGCCGTCGACGCCAATATGAGTACAGACTCCTGCCGTCGACGCCAATATGAGTACGGACTCCTGCCGTCGACGCCAATATGAGTACGGACTCCTACCGTCGACGCCAAATATGAGTACGGACTCCTGCCGTCGACGCCAATATGAGTACGGACTCCTGCCGTCGACGCCAATATGAGTACGGACTCCTGCCGTCGACGTCAATATGAGTACGGACTCCTGCCGTCGACGCCAATATGAGTACGGACTCGTGCCGTCGACGCCAATATGAGTACGGACTCCTACCGTCGACGCCAATATGAGTACGGACTCGTGCCATCGACGCCAATATGAGTACGGACTCCTGCCGTCGACGCCAATATGAGTGCGGAATCAATCCGTCGACGCCAATATGAGTACGGACTCCTGTCGTCGACGCCAATATGAGTACGGACTCCTGACGTCGACGCCAATGTGAGTGCGGACTCCTTCCGTCGACGCCAATATGAGTACGGACTCGTGCCGTCGACGCCAATATGAGTACGGACTCCTGCCGTCGACGCCAACATGAGTACGGACTCCTGCCGTCGGCGCCAATATGAACACGGAGACTCCTGTCGTCGACGCCAATATGAGTACGGACTCCTGCCATCGACGCCAATATGAGTACGGACTCCTGCCGTCGACGCCAACATGAGTACGGACTCCTTCCGTCGCCGCCAATATGAGTACGGACTCCTGCCGTCGACGCCAATATGAGTACGGACTCCTGCCGTCGACGCCAACATGAGTACGGACTCCTTCCGTCGACGCCAATATGAGTACGGACTCCTGCCGTCGACGCCAATATGAGTACGGACTCCTGCCGTCGACGCCAACATGAGTACGGACTCCTTCCGTCGACGCCAAATATGAGTACGGACTTCTGCCGTCGACGCCAATATGAGTACGGCGGACTCGTGCCATCGACGTCAATATGAGTACGGACTCAGGTTCGGCTTGAGTCTGTAGCACTTTCCTTTCTTGTCTACTGAGTAGCGTCGAGGAGACGCCAGGTTTTTGGAGCATCCAGGCTTGACTACAAAAAAAGCTGGACGAACGATACCAAGAGTGTGTGGCAAGGAAGGGGGACTGCCCTTCCCTTTCCTTGCCTCGCATTCAAGGATCTTGTGGGTGTCGTCAGTCATTACTTGTGCACGGGACAACCTACAGTATATCTATGGAGCTGTGACGAACACGGCAAGTAGTCTTGGAATACGAACGACCACTGTGACAACTACTGTAGTAGTACAATAATATACAGTTATCTATCACCTCGACGAATGGTGAAACCGACGCAGGGCATAATATACAGTAGTAGTAGATCCATGCGACGGTTGGGCCGAGAGCCTGGCACCCACAGTAGTAGTTGGGCTATAAGAATATATACTGCCGTCGTACTGAAATGTTAACCCCTAATTGGCTCTTCAAGGTATGAGGTATGCCTTAAAGGGTTTGCATCGGCCAAGATACGGAGGCGTGCTGCTGGGGTATAGGGGATAGGGGATGTGTCCGGATTGCACCGCAGAAAGCAAATTCATGTCATGATCCCCGCGAAGCGTGATGGGTCCTTCCTTGTACCACTACTGCTCTGCTGCAGGCTCTCCTCCGTACTATATAGACGGGAAGAGGCAATGGTAACAGACAACAAAAAAAACGCATACTTGGGGAAGTATGTTCTGTCTATAGGTACGAGCTCGCGGATGCCAGAGAACGTAGTATGTATGTATTTTTCCTTTCATCCTCAGTCTCAAGAGTTTGTTTGCATGTTGTTGTACAAATTGCTTCTCTTGTTTGTTTTGTGAATTGCCGGTCACGTCTCCTCCGGAGGGGGCACGACATTTGTTTTTCGTGTTTTCTTAATCGTCGTACATACAGCTTCGAGTACTCGTAGTATATAGCTAGACCTGGGTCTCAAGGGGAAAAACAAATAAGCGTCAAGACTCCCGAGTTGAGCAGCAACACTCCGAATTGTTAAGCAACAACACTCCGAGTTGAGCAACAACATTCCGAGTTGAGCTACAACACTCCGAGTTGAGTAACAACACTCCGAGTTAGTACGTAAAAACACTCCGAGTTAAGCAACAACACTCCGAGTTATTAAGCAAAATGAGGCGAAGAGGCGACCCCAAGTCCACGCAACGCGCCCCCCCTTCCCGGCCACCCATGAACCAATCAACGTGTCGTAAAATAAAACATAATAAACAAAGCAAATCCATATTTATCATTGCTCCCCCAACTATGATAATATCATATTACCACCCCACCTTTTTGTGTTTCTTTTCCATAAATTATACCTGGTACCTGGTATTAGGTTTTGCTTGTTCGAAAAAAAACAAAGTAACAGGTCCTCCTGTCCATCATCGCTCTCGCGGCACCCTCTCTTCGCGCAAAGCACCTATTGATACCAGGTACTTGGTACTACTACTGTACTACTATATGCACGCTTTCGACACAACTATCAAGCCGGAAACGGCAACCCTTTTTTGGGCTGGACGCGATGTAATTTGTGGGCGCTGGCCGTGATTTTTGCGTAACGCGTCGGAGGGCATTATTAACCGCGGTCGCTCCTCCGAACCGAACCAATTGGACCTGAACTGAACGGAACCGAACGGAATGGAACCAAACGGAACCGGACGGAACCGAACCGAACTGATAAAAACCGAGCTGGTTCAAACCAAAACGAATCGAACCGATCCGGTTCGAATCGAACCGAATCGCCACGACTCGAAAAAATCGAATCGAACCGAACGGAGCCGAACCGACCCAACCCGAACAGGACTCAATTAAACCGACCGCTCCCGGCCGGGCCAGCAACACAATCCAATAAAATCGGACTCGAAACCGAATCCAATCGAATCGAACTCAACCGTATCCAATCAAATCGAACTCCAAACCGAATCCAATCGAATCGAACTCAACCGAATCCAACCGAATCGAACTCAACCGAATCTAATCGAGTTCAACCGAATCCAATCCAATCGAACTCCAAACAGAATCCAATCCAATCGGACTCAACCGAACTGATTTCAACCACGACCGGACCGGGCCGGACCGAATCACCTTTCGGCCGCCTCATCGTGAGTTAACAGCCACGAGTCCGCGAGGGCCAAAAACCGGATGCCTAGTACACCACCATGCGGCATCATGGACGCTTTCTTTCCTCTTCTCCGCTGTTGCCAAAAGCTGCAACCAACCACTAAATCCTTCCCTTTGGTACTGACGTAGGGTTGCATCCCCTCAGGAGATATGTTAACAGCACGCATTTTTTTTTCTCCTTTCAAACCCAGCAAAAAGTCTCTTATTGCGCAATCCCTGCCGTCGGCTAAAATATACTGTACCGGAAATCTCTTGCCCAAAAAAAACAAAACAAAAAACTCGACATCCAAAAGCAGCAGCTGTACGGCCGGTCCTGTAGAGCTAGCTGCCTTTGCTTGTTTTGCCGTCCACTACACTCGAGCCTTCTCTGTCCCTCCGCCCTCAACGCTGCTCCTGCTACACCCTCCCCCTCACCCCCCCCATCGCCCTTCATGCAACTCGCCGAAACATCTCACGGCACTTCGCGCTTGGTGCAAAAAAAATGCCTGCCTGGTCGGTGAAAACCCGACGTGCTCCCCGTTCCGGCATTGCAGGGATGCGAGGGTCCATGGCCATACGAGTACGGCCATGCATGACATGACATGAGGTACACCTCCCCTGACCGTTTCCACCAAACTAAAGTGGGAAATGACAGCTACGTACAGCCTCAGCCACGGAACCGACTGAGACGTACTTCCGGCGCTGCTTCGACCCCGACGTTTTTTGGACCCGCTGCATGCCTCGACACCAACACTTCCGGGCTCCTTCGCCCCTATTCTCAATGCCCTATAATGCTACTACTGCCCTCCACCCAACCCCCCCGCCNTGTGTAAATGCCAAATGACTAAGGCAAGCAACGAATAAGGACGCCGCCCGCCCCCGCTCAACACCTCACGTTTCGCTTCGCGCTTGGTGCAAAGCAATGCCTGCTTGGTCGATGACTATACCCGACGTGCTCGGTTTCTCGGGGCATTTTAGGGATGCGAGAGGGTATATGGTCATATGACTACGGCCATGCACGACATGACTACACCCCCCTCCGTCCTCCACCCCGTTCCGCACCGTCGCCATCTCTCTCGCGCCTCGACTCCGAATGGTCTAATGCTGCTCCTCCTGCTGCTGCTGCTGCCCTCTCCCCCTTCCCCTCCCCCCTACCGCCTCCTTCATCGCGATGCGCCCAATGCTGCTGCTACTGCCTCCCTCCCCCCCCCCATGACGGCGATGCATGCATGCATGCGCCAGGCGCCCCCCCTGATCCAATCACCGGGAACGAGAGCGGGACCTCCCGCGGTAGGAGTCGCGGGGGGGCGGGGAGCGGGACCTCGATCGGCGGCGCTCACGCTCCCGGCGGGGGGGGGAGCGGCTCCTGGACCGGCTGCGGCTCTGCTGCCGGACGCTGTCGCGGTGAGGCAGCACCTGAGAAAAGAAAAAGAAAAAAGGTCAAGCCGAGTTTAACCGGTGTCAAGCAAAAACGCTCGTACCCGTGGTCATATTATATAGGAGACTTGGGGGGGGGGGGGTGGTGCACTTCATTTTCATGCATGGCCGTAGTCGTATGACCATAGACCCTCGCATCCCTACAATGCCGGGACGGAGAATGTCGGGTGTTCACCGAACAGGCAGGCATTGCTAGCACGGGGGGGGGGGGGCAAGCGGCGCGACGGTGTCGAAGCAAAAATGCGGCCTGATGTATATACAATTTCAGAATGTGATGGAAATTTTAGGGAAGGAAAACGCCAAAACTACGAGTGGGGGGTAATCATCTGTTTTCCGAATTCGGGGAGACGAAATAGATCGGTCACTTTGGTAGCGTCCAGTGCGCGGATATAAGCGGTTTCACTGAATAACGAACCAACTAACTAACCAACTAACCTACTAACCACAAACCAACTAACTAACCAACTAACTAACCAACTGACTAACCAACTAACCAATTAACTAAATAGGAGACCGGTCATGCTGGGGCGTGACAAAAGTGCCTCTGTTTTTTTGGCAAGCTTTGCTGAGAAAAACGCAAGACACTACTCGTACGTATTTACGTCTATTAGAAATACCAGTACGTGCGTACCTGGATGACCGCGTTGTCGTATCTGTTCGAGAACTCCGAGCCGTCGAGCTTGCGGAGGGCGTACTCCATGCCTTCCTTGTTGCTGAAGTGCACCACGCCCCCACCCCTGTGGTCCACGTCGGCGTAGTTAACATCTCCGGCCTATAATAAAAAGTCGGCACCGAGGGCAAGGAAAAAAATAAATTTATTAAATAAATACGTGAAAAAAAAGGAATCGTAGAAGTATCTTTTAGTTTTCGTCTTCATGTGATTTTCATTTTTATTTTGTTACGGTGCTGTGCTGGTGCCGTGCCGCGCTTTATCTTTTCGTACGTATCCAAATAGGTACTGCTGTGTGTATATGCGTATCATACATGCATGCGGCGTCCTGATTGTTTTCCTGGATGGAGCATGGAGCTATTAATAGCTAGCTCTTGGCATTTACAAGTCACCTTGTTTGCACCTACATGCATCATAAATGTTTGGACCATCTGTTTCCGTTCCATTCTTCTTCGTGGGCGAGCGTAGCGGGCGGAACCGCCCGCCTGCCGCGCGAAGCGCCCTTGGTTACAGTATATGGCCATGGACTTCGATGATGGTGGACGGTCACACGTTCACGTTCCATACATCACCGCTAAAAATCCACGCCATGGACACAAGACACGGTCGGTCGCGGCCCCAACAAAGTTCCGTGAGGGAAGACAACCGGACACATCAACAAACCAACAGACTCTGAAAAAAAAACACACACACCAAAAAGGAGGTCGGATAAACTCGCGAGCGCACTACAGCACACATCACGCACCTAATATATACCCTGGTGCTTCGTATATACCTGGTATCAGGCATGCTATCATATGTACACTACAGTAAACGAAGTACCAAGTAGAGTACACAAAGTACCTGCTACTACAGTACGTACATATTCATATTACTGCCGTAGTACCTGGTATAGGAAGTACCACGTATGTATGTTGAACAACCATTTCACACCGCGGACGGGTCATCGATTCCTCCTTGAAGATCACGTATAGATCTTTCAGGGAAGATGATCTGTATGATCTGTATGATCTGTATAATATGTAGGGTCTAGCTCGTTTTGCCGCGTGGGAGCCGCAAAATTCTGCATAATCTTCCGTAGGACATGCTTTCTGGGTTGAGATCTGAATTGTACATATCCTACATATCCTGCGCAACCGGTAACAACGACAGGCGAGGAACAACAGTAGATCATCTGCTGTAGACAGATAGATAGGTCATGATCTGACCGAGAGGTGTGAACCATTTCTGATGCATGTTCTTAGTATACTGCTGTAGATCGAATTTACACAAGCTACAAGTACTATTAATATTACGGGGGGGCATACGAGTAAACAGAACCGATAGTAAATAGAGACCTACAGTACAGACAAAAAACTATATGTTCCCTTACTTTTACTAACAATATTTGGTCCTGTTTTACCATGGGTCCTCCGCAAAAACGGAAAAAAAACAACAACCAGGATTGATGATAACAGGTACCAGGTACGTATGTATGATATGATATGAGGTATGGTATTACACAAGACGGAACACAGCAGCTGACGGCAGAGAGAGCCATCAGTGGCGGTGGCGGCGATAGTGGCGGCGACACACCACAAAAACGCACCGCCGGCTGGCTTCCAGAAAAGGAGGGTATTGTATATAATAGCGTAAGGAGAGGGTATGATGCGTACGGTAGCTTCTTACCACCTACCGGTACTCGAGAAAAGTCAAAGAAATTCCCAGAATACACTATATATATACGCCCACAGCAAGCGGCTTTCCTTGTAGGCGACTTTACCGTACAGACCGACCACCAAACGCACCAGGTATACCAGTACTGTACCAGGTACGTATATAGGTGATAAGCTGCATGCATACAGCGGCCGGTGCTGTTTCTATTCATCCCGGCTGGCTACGACACATAGATCTCTCGCCTCCAAGACCAAGCCCCCCCCCGCC